>VZQC01010683.1:1485526-1541530 GCA_009823505.1 Rhizomys pruinosus | reverse complement strand
TTTTTTTTTTTTTTTGGTCTTTTCAAGACAGGGTCTCCCTGTAGTCCCAGCTGTCCTGGAACTCACTCTGTAGACCAGGCTGGCCTTGAACTCACGAAGATCCGCCTGCCTCTGCCTCCCGAGTGCTAGGATTAAAGGTGTGCACCACCACGCCTGGCAACAGACAGATTCTTAAATAATGATTGAACTCTGAGCAATTAGGAGTTGTCAAAGTATACAGGCCTCATTGAACTATGTGTTGACTTCTATAGACCTGTTTACTTTTATAGTGTCAATTATTGACATAATTTATTTTTACTTATCTGAGTAACATGCTATTTGAAAATGATAGTGGATATAAACATTTAATGGTTTCTATTTCTTTAGGTTCACAAAAGTGATACATTTGGAAATGTCTGTTATATTGAAGTCTTCTTAATATATATGTCAGTGTGTCTGCTTACTACTCTAAGAAGCGATCCAAATGAACCTCATTCGATGTTTTCTAGTTTAGTTGGTGAAAATAAGACTTATCCTGATTAGCCTTTTCTATCACAAAATGATTCTGATCCCAGGATAAAGTTGTGTTTACTATGGGAATGGTAAGAAAATATACACAATGCCCAAACAAAGAAGGGAGAAACTTGACAGAGAACTTCAATATTTTCAGAATGCTTTTGAGGAAGACTGCACAAACTATCTTTTTGTAATATTGGACATTCTGGGTTGTTTCTTTTTTTTTTTTTTTCAATTCATTTTGTGATCCACTCTGTCCTAGCATGTGCAGTGCCCTAGGTTTGATGCCCAGTGGATAATAAATTAAAATAGAAATAAAATAAATTGTAGTCTAAATTATCAAGCTTAAAACCTGCATAAGTGACAAAATTTGAATTAGAAGATAACTGTCTATTTTTTGATATAACTTGTTTGGACTTTAAGAAATATTGTTATTGACCTGAAATGAAACATTGTATTGAGAATATTAAAGATGCTAGTGAAGACAGATGATGAGAGAATGAACAGAAGAATGAAAACTGCCTCATTTTAATTTTATATCTCAATATAGATATTCTTGGGATATGTTATTTGGTGAAAATCATTAATTGATTTACATGAAACCATATTTTGCACATTTAGAAGATTCATCTTTATTAATATATGCTAAAATAATAATTTTTCCAGAATTTTTAACTGTAGTTATTTTGATTATTTTATAGGAAAGAAGCAACAGATTTTCATGTAGACCACCTGTCAAAGCCTTTTTATAAGTAGGTACTTAATATGCTAGACTTTTCTCTATACTTTTATTAGATATGAGACATTTTATAGCCTACCACTAAGTATTTTAACATTTAATCAGAAGCATATGAGTGATTTATTTAAATTTTAAGAGACATTATCTTTTGAATTCTCATTGAATTAAAAACTGTGGTGGTAATTATTATGCTTGGATTTTCATTGTGCTTTCAGTCTTTATTTTGATATTCTTGTATGTATAAAGCAATATTCACAGAATGCTTATATTTATACTAAATAGTTTGAAATATATTATTCCTTTAGAAAAGTCATACTATATGCCAGAAACTGGATATATTCTAAATACTCAGAATGTAATTAAATTCAGTTGAATATTGTACATACTCATATTGCTATTGACCAAGGTGTATTTATATTTCTAGTAAAGACAAATGTTATTTTAGGTAAACCACCCCAGTAAGCAGGTTATTTGCTATCCTACCTAGATGATTAAAAAAAAAAGCTTTCTATAATAAAGTTGCTATGTTATATGTTAATCAGGTATTATAAAATTAATAGGATACTAGATTAAAATTTTTAGAGGATGCCATCTTATTTTGTAGTCTAGATTCTGATATGTAATAGATGACCATTAAATACGTATTAAGTGAACAAGTATTTCCTTCCTTTTTCAGTTTTGGGTTTTGTGTGTGTTTGTTTTGTAGCTAAGGCCTAGCATAATCTGTTTGAGGAGACCTGGTCCTCTTAGCATAGAAGGTATAAATACTTATACATGCTATTTCTTAGGATAGTCTTCAAAATGAGTTGGACTGATTAACGAAGGGGTAAGCTGAGAGAAGTGAGCCTATAAAATAGTCATAAGTTAACAGGCGCAGAAAGGCCCATCATTCCCTTTTCCTTTCTGCAGGAAGGCACTGCCCTATTTCTGATTTACACGAGAGCGCAATAAGGGCTGTTTTTAAGAAGTACTTTGCCTCTGGCTAGCAAACTGAAGGGCTTGGGTATCCCTTATTACAAGGTGCACTTGTGTGTACACACAGAAGTAGAAAAATAAAATGAAGGGGGCTGGAGAGATGGCCTAGCGGTTAAGAGCGCCGACCGCTCTTACAGAGGACCCGGGTTTGAACCCCAGCACCCACATGGCGGCCGAGAGCCGTCTGAAACTCCAATTCCAGGAGAGCTCCAGTTCCAGGGGAGTCTGACACCCTCTTCTGACCTCCGCGGCATTGCACGTCACGGGTGTACAGACTTGCATGCAGACAATACATTCAAACACATATGAAAATAAATAAAATAAAAAAAAATTAAAAAAAAAAAAGAAAAATAAAATGAAGTATCAGTTTTCATTCCCTGGAGACTCTAACTCAGCCATTAGCTTTATACATACACACACACACACACACACACACACACACACACACACATACACACACACACACATATATATATATTATATGTATATAACTTGTATGTGTGATTTGACATTTAATACAGAATAGCTCAGAGGAGTTTTTCTACTAATAAAGGGATATTTTTGAAGGGCTGTTTACATTTTTCTTTTTCACTAACCTAATTCCATGTTCATTGACTTAGAATTGTCACTCTCTGAATTCTAGTAGTCAGTAGCCAGGCCTAGTAGTGCATGCCTTTAATCTCCTAGCACTTGGAAGACAGAGGCAGGAGGATCTCTGTGCATTCAAGGCCAGCCTGGTCTACATAGCAAGTTCTAGGCCACCTGGAACTGGAAATAAAGAGAGAACATGTCTCAAAAAGACCCCCACCAAGAAAAGGTTACAAAATGATAATTCTAATCATTTTGTTATTATTTTATTTTGTTTTTTTATAAAATATTTTATTGATGTTTTATGTTATTTCATACATCATTTCTTAGTCCAATTTAGACACATTCATTCACCTTTCCATGCCGCCCACCCCACCCTAGTTCATGCATTCTGCCATACATGTCTTGTATCTTTTTCTCAGTGTTTTTTAAGTTTTTCTCTGCAGAGGTTTATTGTTTGGGCAGAAGTTAACTGTTTCAAGTCAGTTCTTTGACCTAGTCCTTTTCTCATTGTTGTTCCCCCCCATTTGTATTGCTATAAAATATGCATATATATATATATATATATATATATATATATCACATATATACCAAAAGTATGACTTTGAAAATAAACTGTATGCTAATTTTAAAATATGTTTAGGAGTTCACATTTCCCCTTAATTTTATATTACTGTAAAATATGAATGCAAACCATCTACCCATACACCGCAATTACAAAGTGTGAAAATAAGTGCTAAGTTAATTCTAGAGCCCATTAGGGATTTACATTATTACAACACAGTTGCTTTCAGATAAAAAGAAATACAACATTGATGTTGCTCAGCTTGCCTTTCTTTTTTAATATATTTTTATTGTTATTAAACTTTTTCATACATCATTTCTCAATTTAATTTACTCATTTCCCTTCCCATGCCCCCCACCCCACCAGAGTTCATCCATTCTGCCATACATGTCTTGCATCTTTTTCTGAGTCTTTCCAGAGTTTTTTTTTTCAAAGCAGAGGATTATTGTTTTTGAGAGGACTTCACTGTTTCAGTTGAGGCTTTTTTTTGTCCCAGTTCTTTTGTTGTTGTTGTTCCCTCCAACCTGTATTGCTTCAACATCTATCTATCTATCTATCTATCTATCTATCTATCTATCTATCTATCTATCTATCTGTCTGTCTGTCTGTCTGTCTGTCTGTCTGTCTGTCTGTCTATCTATCTATATATGTGTGTGTGTGTATGTCTCACCTATACTAAAATTATGTCATCTGAAAACAAACTTATTTCCAAATCATATTTCAGGATTCACATTTTTCCATTTTGATTTTATATTACTCTAAAATATACATACATATCCTCCATCCATATACCAAAATTCCAAAGTCTGAAAATAAATAGTAGGTTAATTCTAGAACCTGTTAAGGGATTCACATTATAAGGGCACAATTGTTTTCAGATCACAAGGACTATAACATTAACATTGCTCATTTTGCCTTACAGCTAGGTACTTGGTATTAACATCCACAGATGAGGGATACCATTCTTCATTTGTTATTCTGGGACTATGTTACTTCACTTAACATAGTATCTTCTAGTTCCATCCATTTACCTGCAAATTTCATGATGTCATCTTTTTATTTATTTATTTATTTATTTATTTATTTATTTATTTATTTATTTTGTCTTTTCGAGACAGGGTCTCCCTGTAGCCCCAGCTGTCCTGGAACTCACTCTGTAGACTAGGCTGGCCTTGAACTCCCAAAGATCTGCCTGCCTCTGCCTCCCAAGTGCTAGGATTAATGGCATGCGCCACCACGCCCAGCGATGTCATCTTTCTTTGCTGCTGCATGGAACTCCATTGTGTAGATGTACCACATTTTCTCTATCCACTCCTTGGTTGAGGGGCACTTGGGTTGGTTCCAGCTGTTCACTATTGTGAAGAGAGCTGCAATAAACATGGCTGTGCATGCATCTCTGTGGTACTATGAGTCTTGTGGGTATATACCCAGGAGTGGTATGACTGGGTCAGGTGGTAAACTCATTTTGGGTCTTTTAAGGGTTCTCCACTCTGCTTTCCATAGAGGTTGTATAAGTTTACATTCCCACCAGCAGTGGATGAGTGTTCCCCTTTCCCTACAACCTCTCCAGCATTTGGTATTGTTTTCCTAATCCTAGCCAGTCTTATGAGAGTGAGATGATATCTTAAAGTGGTTTTAATTTGCATTTCCTTAATTATTAATGATGTTGAACAGTTTTTAAGATGTTTCTCAGCCATCTCTATTTCCTCATTTGTGAAGTCTCTGTTCAGCTGTTTACTTCATCATTTGATTGAGTCATTTGTTTTCTTCTTTGTTTTTTGAGTAGTTTATATATTCTGGATGTTAATGCTTTGTCAGATGTATCATGGGTGAAGGTTTCCTCCCACGCTGAGGATTTTATCTTCACTTCCCTGAATGTTTTCTTTTACTATACAGAATCTTTTGAGTTTAATGAGGTCCCATTTGTCAATTATTGACCTTATTTCCTGCACAGCTGCTGTCTGATTTAGAAAGTCTTTTCTGATGCCTATATCTTGTAGGTTGCTGCCAATTTTTTCTTCTACCACCTTCAGACTTTTGGGTTTCATGTTGAGGACTTGGAGGGCGAGAGGTAGGGGTTTAATTTTATTCTTCTACAAGCAGTGATCCAGTTTTGCCAATACCACTTGCTGAAGATGCTGTCTTTTCTCCATTGTGTCTTCTTGGCCCCCTTGTCAAATATGAGGTGACTGAAATTGTATGTGCTCAAGTTTGGATCTTTGGTTTTGTTCCATTGGTCAACAGGTCTGTTTTTGTGCCAGTACCAGGCTGTTTTTATAACTATAGCCCTGTAGTATAGTTTGAAGTCTGGTATAGAGATCCCCCCTGTATTGCTCTTTTCACTCAGGATTGTTTTGGCTATTCTGGGGTCTTTTGTTTTTCCAAATGAAATTAAGGACTTTTTTTTTTCCAAGCCTGTGAAGAAACTCTTGGGGATTTTAATTGGGATTGCATTAAATCTGTACAAGAGTTTGGGTAGAATGGACATTTTTACTATATTAATTTCTCCAATCCATGAGCATGGGAGGTTTTTCCATCTTCTGATGTCTTCTTCAATTTCTGTCTTCAGGGGTTTAAAATTTTTGTTGTAGAGATTTTTGGTGTCTTTGGTTAGGTTTGTTCCTAGGTATTTTATTGTTTTTGAGGCTATTGTGAGTAGGAAGGTCTCCTTAAAATCCTTCTTCAGTTGCTTGTTGTTGGTGTAAAGAAAGGCTACTGATTTTTCTAGGTTAATTTTGTATCCTGCCACTTTACTGAAGCTCTTAATCATTTGTATGAGTTTTCTGGTGGAGTTTTTAGCATCCCTTAAGCAAACAATCATATCATCAGCAAAAAGGGATAGCTTGACTTCCTCTTTTCCAATTAGTACTCCTTTAATTTCCTTTTCTTGCCTTATTGCCCTAGCAAGTGTTTCAAGCACTATATTGAAGAGGAGTGGTGACGGGGGCAGCTTTGATGAGTTCCTACCTTTAAAGGGAATGCTTCTGGCATTTCCCCATTTAGGATGATATTGGCTGTGGGTTTCCTGTATATGGCTTTGATTATGTTGAGGAATGATCCCTCCAGTCCAATTTCTTCTAGGACTTTAAGCATGAAGGGATGATGGATTTTGTTGAAGGCTTTTTCTGCATCAATTGAGATGATTTTGTGGTTTTTGTCTTTCAGTCCATTTATGTGTTTTATGATACTTATTGATTTTCATATGTTGAACCATCCCTGCATCTCTGGTATGAATCTAACTTGGCAATGATGGATGATCTTTTTGTTGTGGGTCTGTATGCAGTTTGTAAGTATTTTGTTGAGAATTTTTGCATCTGTGTTCATTAAAGAGGTAGGTTTATAGTTCTCTTTTTTGGTTGTATCTTTGCCTGGTTTTGGTATTAGAGTGATGCTGGCTCCGTAGAAGGAATTTGGGAGATTTTCTTCTGCTTGTATCCTTCTGAACAGTTTGAGTAATAATGGTTGTTAAGTCCTCTTTAAATGTTTTATAGAATTCTGCTGTGAAACCATCTGGGCCTGGGCTTTTTTTAGTTGGGAGGTTTCTTATTACATTTCAATTTCTTCATATATTATGGGTCTGTTTAAGCTGTAAATCACTTCTTGGTTAAGCTTTGATGATTCCCCAGATTTCAGATATTCATCCATTTCTCTTAGGTTTTCACAAACTTAGTAGAGTATAGGTTTTTGAAGTATTTGTGTATGATTGTCTGGATCTTTTCATTATCTGTTGTGATATTTCTCCTTTCATCACAAATTCTGTTGATTTGGAGTTGCTCTTTCTTTTGGTTAGTAGGGCTAGAGGTCTGTCTATCTTGTTTATTCTTTCAAAGAACCAATTTTTAGATTCATTGATTTTTTTTTGTATCGTTTTCTTTGTTTCTATTTCATTGATTTCTGCTCTGATTTTTGTTATTTCTTCCTGTCTCTTGTGTTTAGGGTTCATCTGTTGTTGTCTCTCAAGTGTTTTTAGCTGCGCTGTTAGATCATTTATTTGTACTCTTTCTGTTTTTTTAATGTAGGCACCCATGTCTATAAACTTACCTCTTAGGACTGCTTTTAAAATACCCATAGGTTTTGTTGTGTTGTATTGTCATTGTTGTTTAGTTCCAGGAATGCTTTTATTTCTTACTTTATTTCTTCCTTGTCCTGTTGTTTATTCAGGACAGTTTTGTTTAGTCTCCATGTGTTCTTGTAGATAGTAATTTGCTTATCCTGATGTTGATATTGAACTTTGTTGCACTGTAGTCTGATAGAATGCATGAAATTATTTCAATATTTTTGTATTTGTTGAGGTTTTTTTCTGTGTTCCAGTATGTGGGCAATTTTGGAGACTGTTTTGTGGGGTGCTGAGTAGAAAGTGTATTCTCTGGTGTTTGGGTGGAATATTAGGAAGATGTCTGTGAGTTCCATTTGGTGTATCATATCATTCAGTTCAGATATCTCTGATTGTTCTCTGTCCAGTTGTCCTGTCTAAAGGGTTCAGTGGGTTATTGAAGTGCCCTACTGTGAGTGTGCTGGGGTTAATATAAAGTTTGGCTCACCAGAGTTTTAGCTTGCCTTTCAACTAGGGATTTGTTGGTAGCATCCAGAAATGAGGGATATCATTCTTCATTTTTTTTTTTTTCTGGGACTGTGTTACTTCACTTAACATAAATATCTTCGAGTTCCATCCATTTACCTGCAAAGTTCATGATGTCATCTTTCTTTTACCACTGCATAAAACTCCAGTATGTAGATGTACCACATATTCATTATCCACTTGTCAGTTGAGGGGCCTTTGGGTTGGTTCCAGCCCTTCACTATTGTGAAGAGAGCTGCAATAAACAGATATGCATGTATCTTTGCAGTAGGATGAGTCTTGTGGGTATATACCCAGGAGTGGTATGACTGGGTCAGGTGGTAAGCTAATTTTGAGTCTTTTAAGGGTTCTCCACTCTGCTTTCCATAATGGTTGTAGGAGTTTACATTCTCACCAGCAGTCGATGAGTGTTCCCCTTTCCCCACACCTCTCCAGCATTTGGTGTCTTTTGTTTGATCTTTGCCAGTGTTATCAGAGTGAGATATGTTAGAGTGGTTTTTTGCATTTCCTTAATTATTAACAATGTTGAACACTTTTTTTTTTTTAGTCAAGCAATTTTAATAAAGTCTATACAGGACGACTCCTGCATCTTCTCGATGGCCTTTTCCTTGTATTTGCCTTTCTCCTTTCCCACCTGTCGAGATTTGGCTTTCCATTCCAGGATCTTTTCTCGGTCTTTGTCCAGGTTTAGCCTGGTGATAACCACCTTGCTGGGGTGAATGCCCACATTGACAGTTGTGCCATCAGCCTTTTCCCGCTGCACCTGCTCGATGTAGATGACATATTTTTTCCTATAAACCTGGACCACTTTGCCAATCTGCTGACCTTCGTAGTGCCCTCGTACAACCTGAACTTTGTCATCCTTTCGAATGGGCATAGACCGAACATTGTACTTCTGTCTCAGCTCTTTGGAAAGAGGGGAGGACATAATCTTCCTCCCAATGTGAGAAGGTGTATTGAAATGCATTTTGTGGTTCTTGCTTCAGTCAGAAGTCACAAAGGGATTGAACTTCATTTTGGCGGCTGCTGCTTCAGCAATGTTGAACACTTTTAAAGTTGTTTCTCAGCCATCTTTATTTCCTCACTAGTGAAGTCTCTGTTTAGCTCTTTACTCCATCTTTAACTTCTTTGTTTTTTGAGTAGTTTATATATTCTGGATAATAATGCTTTGTCAGATGTATCAGCGGTGAAGGTTTTCTCCCACTTTTGGGGTTTTCTCTTCACTTCCCTAATTGTTTCTTTCCATGAGCAGAAGCCTTTGAGTTTAATGAGGTCCCACTTGTCAATTGTTGACCTTATTTCCTGCACAGCTGCTGATTTAGACAGTCTTTTCTTATGCCTATGTCTTGTAGGTTGCTGCCAACTTTTTCTTCTATCACCTTCAGAGTTTTGGGTTTCATGTTGAGGCCTTTGATCCATTTGGAGTTGTTTTTGTACAGGGAGAGGGGTAGGGGTTTAGTTTTATTCTTCTACAACTGGTGATCCAGTTTTGCCAACACTATTTCCTGAAGATGCTGTCTTTCCTCCATTGAGTCATCTTGGTCCCCTTGTCAAATATGAGGTGGCCGAAATTGTATGTGTTCAAGTTTGGATCTTCAGTTTTATTCCATTGGTGTATGGGTCTGTTTATGTGCCAGTGCTAGGCTGTTTTTATGACTATAGTTCTGTAGTATAGTTTGAAGTCTGGTATGGTGATCCCCCTGTACTACTCTTTTTGTTCAGGGTTGTTTTGGCTATTTGGGGTCTTTTGTTTTTCCATATGAAATTAAGGATTTTTTCCCCAAGCCTGTGAAGAAACTCTTGGGGATTTTAATTGGGATTGCATTGAATCTGTATATTAATTTGGATAGAATGGATATTTTTACTATATTAATTTTTCTAATATAAGCATGAGAAGTCTACATTTTTTGATGTCTTCAATCTTTTTCGTCAGGGCTTTAATTTTTTTCTAGAGATCCTTGGTGTCTTTGGTTAGGTTTGTTCCTAGGTATTTTATTTGTTTGTTTGTTTATTTATTTATTTATTTTGAGGATATTGTGAGTGGAAAGGTCAAAGTTCTCCTTATATTATTTCTCCAGTTGCTTGTTCCATTTTGTTATTATAAACTTCCACCTGAATGCTGTGGTAAACCACATAACCAGAAGAACAATGGGAATATCTTAGATCAGTAATATCCCCTTTTTGTTTTTTTTTGTTTTTTTTTTTGGTGTTTTTGAGACAGAGTATCCCTGTAGCTCCAGCTGTCCCGGAACTAACTATGTAGACCAGGCTGGCCTTGAACTCACAGAGATCCACCTTGCTTCTGCCTCTTGAATGATGGGATTACAGGCATGTGCCACTACTCCTGGCAGTAATATGCATTTTAAGTCAATGAAGTTGTCTTAATTCAAAAAGCTCCCCTTCTCCCTGTAAATAGTAGTGGACTTTACACTATTTTTGTAGTGATTTTGTAGGAAAATAGACTCAAAAGCACTCAATTAAGAAAAATTTTTTGGCCCATATAAACTATGTTCCATAGTTCTGAGATCACAATACTCTGGCTTCTGTTACATGACTGATATTAAATACATATTTATTGTTAAGTCAGATATCTAGGTTGACAGAATAAACAAGTAAAGTAGTCTTTTGCCTAATTCCTAGTGAACTGATCCAGTTTATTACAAGTGGGCCTGTTGTTGCCATGGAGATTTTACGAGAGAATGCCATATGTGAATGGAAAAGAATTCTCGGACCTGCGAACTCAGGGGTGGCTCGCACAGATGCCCCTGAAAGCATCAGAGCCCTCTTTGGAACAGACAGCATAAGGAACGCAGCTCATGGCCCCGACTCCTTTGCATCTGCTGCCAGAGTAAGTTGTCTTTAGGTATATTTTGCTTCTGTTTTTGTGTGAGGAAATGTTCAAGTGAAGCATTTCTACCACTGACTTTGGGAGATTTTTAAATAGCTGGTGTGCTAGGGGAAGCATCTTGGACATTTTCTTAGGATCAAGTACTGTTTCAGAGGTATGCCTCCCTTTTGAACTGATAGTGTGGTCAAGGTCAAGATTCCTTTTCTCCAGTTATGACACTTTTTTAAAACTTAAATTGCTGGGCTGGGTGTGGTGGTACATGGCTTTAATCCCAGCACTTGGAGGCAGAGGCAGAGGCAGGTGAATCTCTGTGAGTTCAAGGCCAGCCTGGTTTACATAGCGATTTCCAGGACAGCTGGAGCTACAGGGAGACCCTGTCTGAAAAAGAAAAAAAAAAAAAAAAAAACCAACAACAACAAAAAAACCCAACAACAAATCAAAACAAAAACTTAGGGCTGGAGAGATGGCCTGGCGGTTAAGAGCGCCGACCGCTCTTGCAGAGGACCCGGGTTCGATCCCCAGCACCCACATGGCAGCCGAGAACCGTCTGAAACTCCAATTCCAGGAGAAGTCCAGTTCCAGGGGAATCTTACACCCTCTTCTGACCTCCGCGGCATTGCAAGACACGGGTGCACAGACTTGCATGCAGACAATACATTCATACACATACAGAAATAAATAAAATTAATAAGAAAATTAAAAAAAACTTAAATTGCCAAGACTTATGTTTCAAGTTCTGAATTCAAGTAAGAATACTAGTTTATGGGCTGGAGAGATAGCCTAGTGGTTAAGAGCACTGACTGCTCTTGCAGAGGACCCGGGTTCGATCCCCAGCATCCACATGGCGGCTGAGAACCGTCTGAAACTCTAATTCCAGGAGAACTCCAGTTCCAGGGGAATCCGAGACCCTCTTCTGACCTCCGCGGCATTGCACGACACGGATGCACAAACCTACATGCAGACAGTATACTCATACACATACAAAAATAAATAAAATTAATAAAAAAATAAAAATAAAATAAAAAAAGAATACTAGTTTATGAATGGGTGGTAGATATTCCAAAAGAGGGCCTCAAAAAGGCATTGGAGTAATTTTGGGTTGTTTTGTTTTGTTTGTTCAGACTAAGCACCATTAGCTGAGTAGGAATTGAGGGCCTGCAAGATTCCTTAGTGGCTAAAGGCACTTGCCACAAAATGTGAAGAAGTGATTTCAATCCTCAGGACTCACTTGGAGGAAGGAGAGAACTGATTCCTATAATCTATTATCTCACCCAGCACACAGCATGGTACACGTGTGCCCTCCCATACATAATCTGTTATCTCACCCCACACAGCATGGTACATGTGTGCCCTCCCATACATAATCTGTTATCTGACCCCACACAGCATGGTACATGTGTGCCCTCACATATATAATCTGTTATCTGACCTCACACAGCATGGTACACGCGTGCCCTCCCATACGTAATCTATTATCTGACCCCACACACAGCATGGTACACGTGTGCCCTCCCATACATAATCTGTTATCTGACCCCACACAGCATGGTACATGTGTGCCCCTCCCATACATACTCACACATACATAAAATTAATTAAATGTAATACATTTCTTATTGATTTAATTATTTTGGGTATTTCCTGGATTTATAATATAAATTTTAAAGTCAAGAGTTTCTTCCATAAAAAAAGAACTCTAGTTCTTTTTTTATTGTTATTAAACTTTTTCCATACATTGTACATCATTTCTCAGTCGAATCTAGAGTCACTTCCCTTTCCATGCCCCCCATCCCACCCGAGTTCCTGCACTCTGCCACGGGTCTCCTGCATCTCTTTCTGAGTCCTTCCCTCCCATAGTCCCCTAAATGAGGTCCAGTAAGCATGCGTCCTGTCTTGATCTTCCTGTACTGGCTTCCATGGTACAGCTTGGGTAGTCCAACATTGGCAGTCTATACTGTGAATAGGCTAAAATCCCAGTAGCTGCTCAGTCCACAAGCTGGGTATCTCAGTAGTCCCCATCTGGCATTGAAGGTTTGGAGGATTCTTGGAGAGATTGGAGAGACATGAGTCTTCAGTCCATATTGGAGGGTTAAAAAGCTGTGTCTCAAGCCAGGCGTGGTGGTGCATGCCTTTAATCCTTGCACTTGGGAGGCAGAGGCAGGAGGATCTCTGAGTTCAAGGCCATCCTGGTCTACAGAGTGAGCTCCAGGCCAGTTGGAGCTAAAGGGAGACCCTGTCTCAAAAAGACAAAAAAATAAAAAAGGCTTTTTTGTAACAACCTCAAACTAGAGATGGCACAAACATCTAACAGATGGATGGAATCTGTGGCATATTCATACATGGAACATTATTGTTCTAGTTTCTCTTCAATTGCTGTGACAAAACACTCTGACCGACACCAACTTGGGGAGGAAAGGATTTATTCAGCTCATATCTCCTGGGTCACAGTTCATCACTCGGGGAGCCCAAGGCAGGAACTCAGGGCAGGAACCTGGAGGCAGGAGCCGAAGCACAGGCCATGGAGGAGTGCTGCTTACTGGCTTGTTCCCCTGGCCCATGCCCAGCCTGCCCTCTTATATGGTACACAACAACCTGCCCAGAGTTGGCACCACCCATAGTGGGCTGGGCCCTCCCACATTACCCAACAATCAAGACAATACTCCACAGATGTGGCCACAGGCCAGTCCAGTGGAGCCAATTCCTCAACCTAAGTGTGTCAAGTTGACACTAAAGCTATCCAGCACAAATGACCCCTTGTCAACTTGACACGCAAAACACATCACTATTAAACCACCACCTTTCCAGTTCTTATCCCCAAAATATGATGTTAACATGAATCACAACCTAAGACAGTACAACCTCAAAAGCCTCACAGTCCTTAAAATGTCCAAACACTTAAAAGTTCACAGTCTGTTAAAAGTCTCTTAACTGTGGGCTGCTATAAAATCCAAAACAAGTACTGTCTTATTTCAAAGGGAAGAATCAGGCACACTCAAACCAAACCTACCAAACCTAAGTCCAGCAAAGTAGCTCAAGACTGGACACCTGGGATTCACTCACGATCTTCTGGGCTCCAAAGGGTTTCGGCAGCTCCCCCTCTCTGACTCTGCCATCCACAGCACACACAGCTCATCTCGCAGGCCCAGGCCAGCTACATTTCACATCTGCTGCTGCTCTTGGTGGTCATCCCATGGTCATCCCATCTCCAAAAAACTGTGGTCTCCACTGAAACTGAGGCAGCACCTTCACCAATGGTCTCTTCTGATCTCTCCTGGTGCAAAGCCTCAGCTTCTCTTCATGACCCCTGCAATCCTGGGATCTTCACTGCAACCAAGGTGCACTTCCACCAATGGTCTTTCCTGACCTCTCATAGCGCCAAGCCTCGGCTGCTCTCTGTGACCCCCTTAAATTTCAACACCAGAACTGTATAGGAGACTCTACACACTACCAAGTCCTGCTTCTGGCTTGATATGGAGGCTCAGGCCCATTCTGGAACATAGCTTCTGTGTGCTGACCTTGAAGAAATTCTTCCCAGAAGATTTCACCACAGTGATGCTGGTCTCTTGTTACAGCTGATTCTTCAGTCCCAGCTGATAAGAACCCACAAATTAAACAGTCCTGATGATCTTTGCTTCCCTTTGATACTAGAAACTTCACAAGCCAGGCCTCCATCATCTACAAATCCTTCAGCAAAACTGCTCCAAGCTCCACAGCAATGATCTTTAGGCATTCAATGATCTTCCCAGTCCAAAGTTCCAAATGCCTCAACAATCCTTCCCCAAAACACCAAGGTCAGGTTTGTCACAGCAATAGCCCACTCTCTAGTGCCAATTTCTGTTCTAGTTTCTCTTCAATTGCTGTGACAAAACACTCTGACCGACACCAACTTGGGGAGGAAAGGGTTTATTCAGCTCACATCTCCTGGGTCACAGTTCATCACTCAGGGAGCCCAAGGCAGCTACTCAGGGCAGGAACCTGGAGGCAGGAGCTGAAGCACAGGCCATGGAGGAGTGCTGCTTACTGGCTTGTTGCTCTGGCCCATGCCCAGCCTGCCCTCTTGTACCGTACACAACAACCTGCCAGAGGTGGCACCATCCATAGTGGGCTGGGCCCTCCCACATTGCCCAACAATCAAGACAATATTTCACAGATGTGGCCACAGGCCAGTCAATGGAGCCAATTCCCCAGTTGAGGCTCCCTCAACCCAGGTGTGTCAAATTGACCCTAAAGCTATCCAGCACAAGTATTTATAAAAAATGAATATACTATAGGAAGTGAATCTCAGAATATTTTTGCTGTGTGAAGGAAGCTAGGCTAGATAGCAATGCAGTATGAGTCTGTTTATGTAAAATTATAGAAACTAATCTATAGCAACAGAAAGCACAGTGGTAGTTAGTGGGGGGGTCAGAGGAAGGCAAGCGGAGGGAGAAGGCTGGTGCCTATGTGCTTTAGCTTTATTGCTGTAATGTTGACACAGGAGAAATGTATGTCCCCAAGTAGCAAATTGTATATCTAGAAAATACACAAAACTGGAGCCAAGGAGCTGGTTAAGTGAGTCAAGTGCTCACCACAAGCACGAGGACCCGAGTTCGGATTCCATAGAACCATGTGAAAGCAGATGTGTGTGCTCTGTAACCCCAGGACTTGTTGGGGAGAGAGAGGAGAGGAGGATCCACTGCACAGCTAATCTAGTCTAAATGGTAAAAGCTCCAAGCTCAGTGAGAACCCTGTCTTGAAAATAAGGTGGAGAGTGATTGAAGAAAACATCTAATATGCACCTTAGTTCTCCTCATAGGCACACATGCACACGTGTACACATCCCTTTCACCCACATGCATACACTGCACACACACACACACACACACACACACACATACACACATACAGAACTGGGCACGGTTGTGCATTCCTGTATCCCAGCACTTGGGACAGAAGCAGAAGAACTGGGTTAAAGACTAGCTTGAGCTACTTAGTTTAAGGAAGTACTGGGATGCATGAAGTCTCCAAACCCCAATCCAACCATAGCATAGCTATCTATGTGGTTTAAGGAATGTCAATTGTAATTTGATAAAGCTTTGAAAAAGTTTTCTCAGCTATTACCAGTTTTTTGATTCTGAGTCAAAACTGAGCTAGATAGATGCCCGTCCTTGATTTTTTAAAATACTAATGGTATACATCACTTAGCATGTTTAAACTTATTTGTTTTTACATTTATTCTTTTAAATTGTGAAATCATTGAGAGTGCCTAATTTGTCTTCCTTTCTCCATGAAATAGATCATAAGTTCAAATCAGCTTGGGAATTTAAAATGACAACAAACATAATGTTTCTTGAGTGCTGACTGCTACAGGCACAGGTATAATAAGCAGAATCTTGTGATTCTCACAGTGCCTCCATAGTCACTTAGATCTCCCCAATGTACAAAAACGGAGTCTCACAGAATTTATATATATTCCCATTCTGGCCCCAGAGCTGCTGTGCTTAGCTGCCACATTCTATCCTACTTCATCACTTAGAATGCGAGGTGATGGGAATACCTTCAGAGATTTGGGACAGTATAGAAAAGAAAATTTGTTATTAATAATCCTTTCAGCAAGATTTTTAAGAGATTACCTACTGTTGTCATGTTCCTTCTGGCTGATGTCTTTGTAAATATATATAATATAGTTCATGTACTAAACATAAATTAATACAACTTTATTTTTTCCATTTAATATTTTATTAAATATTAAATATTACCTGAGTTTATACTTTTTAATGATTTGGATTCTTTAAAAATTTATTTATTTGTGTTTATTTTGTGTGTGTGTGTGTGTGTGTGTGTGCATGATGTATGTGTGTTTGAGCATTCATGCCACAGTGTGCACGTGGAGGTCAGAGGACGAATATTTTGGACTCATTTATCTTCTGCCAGCCTTACAGGGGTTCTGGGGATTGAACTCCGGGTATGAGGATTGTGTGTCAGGTGCCTTTACCTGCTGAGCTGTCTGGTTGGCCCTGCTGTGGATTATTTTCCGAGAATAGATTACTTGTTTGATGTTAGTGTAATATATTAAGAGAAACCAAAGTATACTTTTGCTGTTTTCATCTAGAGAATTTACAAAAATTATATTTATTAAAAATATGGCCGGCATGGTGTCATGCAGCTTTAATCCCAGCACCTGGGAGGCAGAGGCAGGCAATCTCTGTGAATTCAAGGCTAGCTTGGTCTACAAAGTGAGCTCCAGGCCAGCTGGGGCTACACGGAGAATGTGTCTCAAAAAAAAATTAGCATGTACAAGTCAGGCTCTCACCTCTAATCCCAGCTCTCTAAGGGCAGAGACAGGCAGATCTTTGTGAGATTGAGGCCAATCTGGTCTTCATAGCAAGTTCCAGGCCAGGTGGGGCTACAGGGAGACACAGACTCAAAAAATTGGAAAATTAAAAATTAGTAGGTACAAATAAATATTGTAAAAAAACTTTTAGCTGTCAAACCATTTAATAATGATTTTTATTGTTATAATTAAAGCTTTTAATGTAGGTTTATGTAATATTTTTGGGAAATCATGGAATCTTAACAGGACTATAATTTGTTAAAAATTGTTAGACTTAAAGCTTATTAAATGTGCGATTATTTTTGCCTGTTAGACTCTTTAGGGAAACATTAAAGGGCAGGAAGGATGGCAGAGATACTTGTAGAGAGAAGAGCTGTAGACAAAATATTTTAGTCTCTCAGATTACAAAGGAACAGGGACTTTGGTGACTTTACCTTTGTTATATGAAGACTTTGAATGAGGTGCTAGAACAGATTTAGTGAAAATATTTTTGTAAATGTTGACTTGGATTAGTAACTGGGACAGACACGATAAACTGCTCAGAAAGATATCAAAGATATAACGGCATAGGGCAGAGTTATTCACTGTCACCAAGAAAGTTTGTTTTGATAAAACTTTTATGATCTTCATCTTAAATACATATTTTATATATTTGTAAAACTGACATTTCCACTTTTAATAATTGAGACAGAAGATAGATTAAAATATATTAGACAAAAAATGGCCAGATAATTGGTTAAGAAAAGTTGTTAAACTAAAGGTAGAAAAACATGACTTTGCTTTTCACTTTGGAAAGGGAGGTCAGAGTTCAGGTCTTTGGAGTATGTCGACCTGGATCTGAATCCTCACTTTGCTGCATGCTAATTTAGAGGGGCTTGGTACTCAGCACATCCATGCCTCACTTTTCTCAAGAGTAACCAACGAGCTCAAAGAATGTTGAGTCAATAAGGTCAATTCTGAGAATAGGCTGGAAGATTAGGAAACATGGAGATGTTTGCCACTTTGGTAGGATAAACACCTGATTAGCTGTGGGTTTAGAAGAGCCTGGTGTGGAAAAGTGGAGATGGAGAATTAAGATAGCACTTTTGGAGGAGTTTTGTCTTAAAAGGAGCAGAGAAATGAGAACTTTAAGCAGTGTGTCCCCTTTCTAGTTTGCTTTTGTCTCACCATGTCTACCTCATTTCTTCACAGATCATGCCAGACCCAGTAGCATTTGAACTTCCTCCTGTACCTGTACAGATGAAATTGTTAATTAGAGCATCTGGCACAGGGCTATGATGATAGTTGATTTTGTTAATAATTATTCAGCAGTATGGTGGATGGGAACTTGGTATGTAAGGAATAGAACATTTGGAGTTTCATGTCCAGTATGTATAGTATTAATTTGAGCAACTTCTCCTCTCTTTTGGTTATTAAAAAAAATGTATTGAGACATGATTGCAGAAGAGGGGGTGGAAAGTTTGTAAGAGGAAGAGTTGGTGCACAAACATAAGGCCTTTGGGGGACTTGCTTATATAAATGTGAAGCAATGTTGTTAGCATGCACAAGACCCATGCCAACTCATTAGACAAAACCCCAGCACAGAACGGAGCAGCCTTAGTGAACTATTGGCAGCTGACCACTGTGGGGTGAGGGAAAGTTGATCTTCTTTAAGGGAGTGGCTATAGATAGACTAGACTCCAGTTGATGAACTTGCACCAAGGGACATGAGGGTACAAATGCTTGACTGTATAGGCCTTAACATACATGACCGAGTGCATGAAATCCAGTGTATGGGGGAGGGGACTCTAAATATGATTAAGTTGTATTATTGGAAATGTACAAAAATTCAATTAAAAATATATGTTGAGAAAAAAATTCACACATGAAAGTAAAAGGGAGACTTTGTTATGTGAATGTGGGGGGCACAGGGAAGAGTGGAGAGTGGAGAGGATGGAGTAGAGGGAAGAGTAGAGAGTAGACAGGATGGGGTAGATGGAGGAGTGGAGAGTGGAGAGGATGGGGTAGAGGGGAGAGTGGAGAGTGGAGAGAATGGGGTAGAGGGAGGAGTGGAGAGTGGAGAGGATGGGGTAGAGGGGAGAGTGGAGAGTGGACAGGATGGGGTAGATGGAGAGTGGAGAGTGGAGAGGATGGGGTAGAGGGAAGAGTGGAGAGGATGGGTTAGAGAGAAGAGTGGAGAGTGGAGAGGATGGGGTAGAGGGAAGAGTGGAGAGGATGGGTTAGAGAGAAGAGTGGAGAGTGGAGAGGATGGGGTAGAGGGAAGAGTTGAGAGTGGAGAGGACTAGGGACATAGAGGGAAGAATAAGGGAGAGCAGTTGAGCTAGACATGATCAAAGTATGTTTTGTACATTTATGAAAACATCAGTCAGACCTGACATGGTAGTGCTCACCTTTTGTCCTAGTACTCAGGGGGCAGAGGAAGGTAGATCTCTGTAAGATCAAGGCCAGCCTGGTCCACATAGCAAGTTCCAGGTCAAGTGGAGCTACAGGAGACCTTGTTTCAAAAGGACCACCCCACAAAAAAACCCACAGTCAAACCATTATTCTGTATAATTAATAATGTAAATGAAAAATACGTTAACACATCTATTACCTTTTAATTTTATTATTTTGGATTTACATCAAGGGCTTACTGTGTAGTCCTGGTTGGCCTGGAACTTGCTATATAGACTAGGGTAGCCTTAAACTAGGAGTGATCTTTCTGCCTCTGCCTCCTGAATGATAGAATTGATTTCTCAATTATAAATTTAATGAAAAAATTACTCTGAAATAGTTGTTGTTTTAGAGGCTTTGGAGCTTAAAAAATCTATGCAAGTTCTTTTCTTCAGATTTATTTGATAAATGGCAAGTACTTGAATAGGCACAACTTGAGGGGTGCATGGTGCTGGCTGGGGCATCAGGTATGCTTTCTAGAGGAGATAATATTGCTGCTGTCCACTGTGCAGTGGCAGAATTTTTGAGCATGGGGTATAGGGGTACAGGTATTTATAGAAAATACAGTGGAAATGAAAGTGCTGTAAGCTTAGTGGCAGCATCTAAGTAATTAAAAGATTTGATCAATGTGACCATCTTTATGATCCATTCAGATTGCTGGTTGTTTTAATGAGGCATAAGCAAAGCAAATAACCGTGGTCTAAATAGGCTATAATGTATTGTTCATTTTGATTTATAAAAGAACTATGGTAAATTATTGCTAATTAGCTATAGTTCTCAGATTCCTGAGTATTAATTTCTCTATTTCTGTTTAGATTTCCTTGTTTTAACTTTATTTTACATATTTCAATGAGAAAATGAATGTTAAATCTCTGCTTTGGGAAATGTAAAAATTTCATACTGGTCATTTCTAGTTTTTATTTTATTTTATTTTATTTTATTTTATTTTATTTTATTTTATTTTATTTTATTTTATTTTTTTGGTCTTTTCGAGACAGGGTCTCCCTGTAGCCCCAGCTGGCCTGGAACTCACTCTCTATACACCAGGCTGGCCTTGAGCTCACAAAGATCCACCTGCCTCTGCCTCCCAAGTGCTAGGATTAAAGATGTGCGCCACCACACCTGGCTCATTTCTAGTTTTTTTTTTTGGGGTCTTTTTGAGACAGGGTCTCCCTTTAGTCCTAGCTGGCCTGGAGCTCACTATGTAGACCAGGCTGGCCTTGAACTCACAGAGATCTGCCTGCCTCTGCCTCTCATTTCTAGTTTTAAGAATTTGTTGAGAACTTGTCATTTATAATCTAGTATACAGTGATCTCTATTACGTTGCTTTGATTAATACCTCTTTTTATGCTCTTCTGATTGTAAGCATTGAAATGGGGTGAGTTACCCAGTCTTTATAAATTCATATATAGAAAATTTGAAACTTCAGAAGTATTCTGTGAGTGTCAGATAACAAATCATCTGTGAGATCTCCCGAGAACAGCTCAGGCAAGCCCAGGTAGGTGGACAGCAGCTGAGTGCTTCAGTAAGGCTGACTGTTGACTGATTTCATCTAGTTAATCCCTTAATCCAGTTGTCTTTGATTGGTTGGCTTTTGTGGCTGTGGGGGCGGAGTTATCCTCCCAGTGCTGGGTCGGTCATGCCCCCCCAACTGAGATTATGAAGGCATCTGAAGGAGACAAGCAAAGCAGGCCTTCAACACAGTGAAGAGGCATTTAGGACCTACATTGGAATACAAGCAAGGAGAAGCTCATATGCCAGGAACACGAAGAAGAGACAACACAGGAAAGGGGCAGGATAATCCCACATCAAGCTCTACCAACCCTATGGAAGATTCCTACAGTGGGATCCCCCTGGGGATGGTCCAGGACACAGATATCAGAAACACAATTGGGAACATATTTAAAGAACTGCAACATTATAAAGAGCAAATCAAAGAACTAAAAAAAGAGAATAAAGAACTCAAGAAGGACCTAGAGAGAGAGAATGACAAACTCCAGAAGGAAGTGGAAACACTGAAAAGATCCCATGCTGAAAAAGAAAGGAAACCAACCAGCAAAGCAAAGAGCTACAGGAAGAGATTGAGAAGCTCCAAAAAAAAGTAGAAATACTAAAGAAATCAGAAGAAGAAATGAAAAAGGAAACCAAACACTTATCCAATCAAGAGGAAAGGAGTGGAAAAAGCCTCAGAAGCAGAATGGAAGAAGCAGAACAAAGAATATCAGACCTGGAAGATCAGACCAACTAAAATCCTCAAGGAAGGATTATGAAAAATTTAAAAATACACAAAAGTGGAACAACCAGGAACTGTGGGACACTATGAAAAGATCGAACCTCCACATCATAGGAGTAGAGGAAGGAGAAGAATTCCAAGAGAATGGTATTGATCAGATCTTCAACAGAATAATAGATGAAAACTTCCCCAAACTAAAAAAAGACAAACCAATACAAATACAAGAAGCACATAGAACTCCAAACAGACAAGATCAGAAAAGAAATTCTCCATGCCACATCATAGTTAAAATGCTAGACACCCAAAACAAAGACAAAATCCTTAAAGCCACAAGAGAAAAACAACAAGTGACCTATAAGGGGAAACCTATCAGAATTACAACTGACTTCTCAATGCAAACTATGAAAGCAAGAAGAACCTGGAGCAAAGCATTCCCAGTGTTAAAGGACAATAGATGCCAACCCAGGTTACTATACCCAGCAAAAATGTCAATTATAGTTGAAGGAGAGAGAAAAACCTTCCATGACATAAACAAGTTGAAAGAATACATGTCCGGAAAACCAACCCTTCAGAGAATACTTGAAGCAATTCAAAGAACAGAAGAAAGGAGCAACCAACCCCAGGCACCTAGAAGGAGAAATCAATAAAAGCATAACTGCAGAAGTAGAAACCTAAACCAAAACCGCAAATGGATAATAAGGCAAAAGGAAGCAACACAAACCTATCAGTCATAACCTTAAATATTAATGGACTAAATTCCCCAATCAAAAGACATAGACTGGGAGACTGGATTAGGAAACAGAATCCATCGATATGCTGTCTACAAGAAACACATCTTACCTTCAAGGACAGGCACCACCTTAAAGTGAAGGGATGGAAAAAAATATTCCAAGCAAATGGTACCAAAAAGAAAGCAGGTGTTGCTATTTTAATATCGGATAAAATAGACTTCAAAGTAAAAGAAATCAGAAGAGACAAAGAAGGCCATTACATTTTCATCAAAGGAACAATCCACCAAGAAGATTTCACAATTATGAATATATATGCCCCAAATTCTGGTGCACCAAACTTTATAAAGACAATTCTCCAGGACCACAAGTCACAGACTAACCCCAGCACACTCATAGTGGGAGATTTCAATACCCCACTGAGTCCTTTGGATAGGTCAACAGGACAAAAAATAAACAGAGAGACATCTGAACTGAACGATATGATACACCAAATGGACCTCATAGACCTCTACCGAACATTCCATCCTAATACCAGAGAATACACTTTCTACTCAGCACCCCACGGAACATTCTCCAAAATCGACCACATCCTGGGACACAGAAGAAACCTCTACAAATACAAAAAGATTGAAATAATTTCATGCATCCTGTCAGACCACAGTGCAATGAAGCTCAACATCAACACCAGGACAAGCCCTCCTGCCTACAAGAACACATGGAGACTAAACAACACACTCTTGAATAATGAATGGGTCAAGGAAGAGATAAAGAAAGAAATAAAAACATTCCTGGAACTGAATGACAATGACAATACAACACAACAAAACTTATGGGATACCTTAAAAGCAGTCCTAAGAGGGAAATTTATAGCCCTGGGTGCCTACATTAGAAAAACAGAAAGAGCACAAGTGAATGATCTAACACTACAGCTAAAAGCACTTGAGAGGCAACAACAGATGAACCCTAAACGCAACAGACAGGAAGAAATAACAAAAATCAGAGCAGAAATCAATGAAATAGAAACAAAGAAAACAATACAAAAAATCAATGAAGCCAAAAGTTGGTTCTTTGAAAGAATAAACAAGATAGACAGACCTCTAGCCCAGTTAACAAAAAGAAAGAAGGAACAACTCCAAATCAATACAATCTGTGATGAAAAGGGAAATATCACAACGGACAAGGAAAAGATCAAGAAAATTATATGGGAATATTACAAGAACCTATATTCTACCAAGTTTGAAAATCTAGAAGAAATGGATGAATATCTGAAATCTTGGGAATCACCAAAGCTTGGCCAAGAGGAGACCAGCAGCTTAAACAGACCCATAACATATGAAGAAATAGAGGATGTAGTAAGAAGCCTCCCAACTAAAAAAAGCCCAGGCCCAGACGGTTTCACAGCAGAATTCTATAAAACATTTCAAAAAGACCTACAACCATTATTTCTGAAACTGTTTAGAAGTATACAATCAGAGGGAATTCTCCCAAATTCCTTCTATGAAGCCAACATCACTCTATTACCAAAACCAGGCAAAGATACAACTAAAAAGGAGAATTATAGACCCATCTCCCTCATGAACACAGATGCCAAAATTCTAAACAGAATACTGGCAAATCGCATACAGACCCACATCAAGAAGATCATCCATCATGACCAAGTTGGATTCATACCAGAGATGCAGGGATGGTTCAACATACGAAAATCAATAAACATCATCAAACACATAAACGGAATCAAAGACAAAAACCACACCATCATCTCAATTGATGCTGAAAAAGCCTTTGACAAAATCCAGCATCCCTTCATGCTTAAAGTCCTAGAAGGAATTGGATTGGAGGGATCATTCCTCAATGTAATCAAAGCCATATACAGGAAACCCACAGCCAATATCATCCTAAATGGGGAAATGACAGAAACATTCCCTTTAAAGGTAGGAACTCGGCAAGGCTGCCCCCTATCACCACTCCTCTTCAATATAGTGCTTGAAACACTTGCTAGAGCAATAAGGCAAGAAAAGGATATTAAAGGAGTACTAATTGGAAAAGAGGAAGTCAAACTATCCCTATTTGCTGATGATATGATTGTTTACTTAAGGGATGCAAAAAACTCCACCAGAAAACTCCTAGAAACGATTAACAGCTTCAGCAAAGTGGCAGGATACAAAATTAACCTTAGAAAATCAATGGCCTTTCTTTACACCAAGAACAAGCAACTGGAGAAAGAATTCAAAGAGACCTTCCCACTCACAATAGCCTCAAAAACAATAAGATACCTAGGAACAAACCTAACCAAAGACACCAAAGACCTCTACAACAAAAATTTTAAACCCTTAAAGAAAGAAATTGAAGAAGACCTCAGAAGATGGAAAAACCTCCCATGCTCATGGATTGGGAAAATTAACATTGTAAAAATGTCCATTTTACCAAAACTCTTGTATAGATTTAATGCAATCCCAATCAAAATCCCCAAGAGTTTCTTCACAGGCTTGGAAACAAAAGTTCTTAAATTCATTTGGAAAAACAAAAGACCCCGAATAGCCAAATCAATCCTGAGTGAAAAGAGCTACACAGGAGGGATCTCTATACCAGATTTTAAACTATACTACAGGGCTATAGTCATAAAAACAGCCTGGTACTGGCACAAAAACAGACCTGTTGACCAATGGAACAAAACCGAAGATCCAAATCTGAGCACATACAATTTCAGCCATCTCATATTTGACAAGGGGGCCAAGAAACCACAATGGAGAAAAGACAGCATCTTCAGCAAGTGGTGTTGGCAAAACTGGATCACCACTTGTAGAAGAATGAAATTAAACCCCTACCTCTCACCCTGTACAAAAGTCAACTCCAGATGGATTAAAGACCTCAACGTGAAACCCCAAACTCTGAAGGTGATAGAAGAAAAAGTTGGCAGCAGACTACAAGACATAGGCGTAGGAAAAGACTTCCTAAATCAGACAGCAGCTGCACAAGAATTAAGGTCGACAATTGACAAATGGGACCTCATCAAACTCAAAAGCTTCTGTACATCAAAAGAAACAATCAAGGAAGTGAAGAGAAATCCCACAGAGTGGGAGGAAACCTTCACTGCAGATACATCTGACAAAGCATTGATTTCCAGAATATATAAACTACTCAAAAAACAAAGAAAAAAGAAAACAAACGACCCGCTCAATAGATGGAGCAAAGAACTGAACAGAGACTTCACAAGCGAGGAATTAGAGATGTCTGAGAAACACCTCAAGAACTGCTCAACATCACTAATCATTAAGGAAATGCAAATGAAAACCACTTTAAGATATCATCTTACTCCAATAAGACTGGCTAGGATCAAGAAAACAAATGATACCAAGTGCTGGAGAGGTTGTGGGGAAAGGGGAACACTCATCCACTGCTGGTGGGAATGTAAACTCGTACAGCCACTATGGAAAGCAGTGTGGAGAACCCTTGGAAGACTTGGAATGAACTTGCCACCCGACCCAGCCATACCACTCCTGGGCATGTACCCTCAAGACTCACCCCACCACAGAGATACATGCATGGCCATGTTTATTTCAGCTCTCTTCACAATAGCAAGGAGCTGGAACCAACCCAAATGCCCCTCAACTGATGAGTGGACAGAGAACATGTGGTACATCTACACAATGGAGTTCTATGCAGCAGTAAAGAAAGATGACATTATGAGGTTTGCAGGAAAATGGCTGGAGCTAGAGGACATCATGCTGAGTGAAGAAACACAGTCCCAGAAAAACAAACGACGAATGGTATCCCTCATCTGTGAATGCTAATGCCAATTACCTAGTTGTAAGTATTTCTTGTGTAGGGCCCCCTGAGCTTTTGTCCAAAGCAGTTGGGAGTGATGCGTATTGGAAACAAGAACAAGAACAAGAACAACAGCAACAACAGAAACAGCTGCATCGAAGAACTGACTGAAACAGTGAACTTCTGCTCAAAACAGTCAACTTCCTCATGGAGAATATTGAGAAAGACTGAAAAAGGGATGAAAGACATGTTTGGCAGAATGCATGAGCTCTGGTGGGGTGGGGAAATGTGGGCGGGGACACGCGTCTAGTGTTGTTAAAAAAATAAAAATAAATTTATATAAAAAAGACATAAATAAATATTAAACAGAAAAAAAAGACAAAAATAAAGAAATCATCTGTGTTAAAATCCTTTTTCTTATCTTTGTCTGTGTTTAGGAAATGGAGTTATTTTTCCCTTCAAGTGGAGGCTGTGGACCAGCAAACACAGCTAAATTTACCAACTGCACCTGCTGTGTCATTAAGCCCCACACTCTCAGTGAAGGTAAGTGCCACATTGTATACATTTTATTAATAAAATAGCTCATTTTGCTAATGTTTATTTTTCTTGATATATTTTGAATAATGAAATTAAAGTATACTTTAAATATTTCAATTTTTCTTGGAAGGCACATGAATCAAGGTGACATTTAAGGAGAAAGCTGCCTAAGTCTGTCTTTATTGGATTCTGTGCATTTTTAGGTGTCCTTGGGTTCTGGATTATGTTTTTGCTCTTTAATCTGTGAACAGATCCTGGTTCCTTGACTTTTAATCTTCTATTTTCCAGTCACATAACAGATTCACTCAATTTATTTAAATAGCACCTCCCAATGTATTATTTATAACCATGAACCATGTTTATTGTACCTAGAGCATATCCTTCCTGAGAAGGCTGGAAAAACTTCCTTCAGGCCTCTCTATCCAAGAGAGTTCTTTGACTGATATGAATATCTATATGTATGTATATATACATATACTCATATATGCATACATGCATATATGTAAATGTATTCACTGAGAGGTTACAAGTTTTGTTTTCTTATTTTTGGCACAGTTTCTTCATTTGTTTATTTTAGTGTATCTCTGTCATCTATCAGAAGTTGTTTTGGATATGAGATGTGGTTTGATTAAAATGATCCCCTAGTAAATTAGAGTATACTAAATAATATATAGAAGGAACCAAGTGCAGTTTGTAATTTTATCTTTTCTAACCATTAAAATAATTACACAAGGTACCATATACAGTAGAAAAGCTGAAAAATTAGGTACGTATATTAGACAATAAATATTTACCTAAGCCAGTCAGGATGGTATATACGTGTAGTCCCAGCACTCAGAAGCCTATGGCAAGAAAAACAGAACTTTGAAAAAAAAAACGACCCAGATTTCTAATATTAAAGATAATGATTGTTAATGTTTTGATACATTTTCTTCTGTCATCTTCTGCACGTGTGTATATTTTTATATATGCGTATAATATATTGTGTACACATTATTATAATGTGGCTGAGAAGTATGTTTCTATTCTGTTGCTATAATTTAATTTTTGTGAGCATTTTTGGATGTCTTTAAGGCTTCATGAATATCTTATTTAATATTTAATGCCAGGCATACAAGTATAGTATAATATTTGGATACTTAGGTTGTTTCAAGGTTTTTGGTATTGAGTAAAAATCTAAAGAATATCTTTATATATAAATATTTGATGAGATTTTTGAATAAAATATTTTTATTAATGTTTTACATATTTCATATATCATTTCTCAGTCCAATTTAGACACATTCCCCTTTCCATGCCCCCCACCCCACCCCAGTTCATGCATTCTGCCATACATGTCTTGCATCTTTTTCTCAGTCTTTTTAAAGTTTTTCTCTGCAGAGGTTTATTGTTTGGGCAGAAGTTAACTGCTTCAGTCAGTTCTTTGACCCAGTCCTTTTGTCATTATTGTTCCCTCCCATTTGTATTGCTCCAAAATATGCCCATATATACATCATATATATACTGAAATTATGACCTCTGAAAACAAACTGTATGTTAATTCCAAAATATGTTTAGGAGTCAACATTTTCCCTTTAATTTCTATATTACTCTAAAATATGAATACATACCCTCCATCCATATACCACAATTACAAAGTCTGAAAATAAGTGGTAAGTTGATCCTAGAGCCTGTTAAGGGATTCACATTGTAACAACACAGTTGCTTTCAGATAAAAAGTAATATAACATTGATGTTGTTCAGCTTGCCTTTCAGCTAGGGATTTGGTGCCAGCAGCCACAAATGAGGGATACCATTCATCGTTTTTTTTTTGTATTTTTTTCAAAGTTTAAATTTTTATTTTACATATTTATACATAAAACTTTCAAGGAACCCTCTGGATCCAACAGAATGTTAATAGCACATCTAAAAGTGAACTTCAGGTAGTCAACATTCACAAAATGTTGAAAACTGATTAAAATATCCATAAACAAGGCACTACGACTTCACTAGGAGGCACCATGTATTTTTGACTTGGTTAGCACCATCATTTATAGTTCTTTTTTTTTTTTAATTTTTTAATTTTTATTTATTTCTGTATGTGTATGAATGTACTGTCTGCATGCATGTCTGTGCACCCATGTCGTGCAATGCTGCGGAGGTCAGAAGAGGGTCTAGGATTCTCCTGGAACTGGAGTTCTCCTGGAGTTGGAGTTTCAGACGGTTCTCGGCCGCCATGTGGGTGTTGGGGACCAAACCCGGGTCCTCTGTAAGAGCGGTCGGTGCTCTTAACCGCTAGGCCATCTCTCCAGCCCCCATTTATAGTTCTTTAAAACTACCGTGAAGAATGGAAGTAATCAATGGTAAAATACCGTCCCAACTGAAAATTCTCTAAACAAATAAAAATAAAGTTCAAACTACCCTCTGGTTATCCAGGGTTGTTGGTGGTATAAGTACTGTACATTTCTTGTAACAGTCTTTTTATTAAAATGCCTCGTATTAAGGGGCATGAGTAAAAAATTAAAAAAATTAAGAAGTGAAGGTTAATCACTGGACATTAAGCTTCATGACTAACACTGATATTTGTTTCTGTGCCACCTTTAGCAACAGCATTTTTTTTTTTACAACCACAGAAGCAAAATAAATTCTAGCGTGTCCTCTGGGTGGACGGCTTCCTTTCACTTCGCAGGCATTTTCTCTGCCATGTGCTTCTGCTGACTCTCAGCATGTCTGGTCAAGTCTTCGATGTCCACCAGCATGGTGTCTTGCTCTGTATGTAGCTCATCTCGGATGAGAAGCAGCTGGATCGTGTTGCATACTTAATCCTTCTTAATTTAGTAAGTGCTTCTTCATTCAAGTTTTCAATCTGGGAATGGAGATCATTGACTATGGACTTGTAGCTGCCCAATAGTCATGTCTCTCAGGCCAGTGGGCTTCAAACTTCTCTTCATCAAGCTTTCACTTATATGAGGCATGTGTGGTAGGAGATCAGTGGCGGGAGACTTTTTCCTGTTCTGTTCTTCCACTTCTACTTGCGTTTTGGCCATTGGTTTGGCCATGGCCAGGGTCATTTTGGCTTCGGCTTGCAGTTTCTTTTGCCTGGTAAGGAAGTCCATGTCATCCAGGGATTCAGATTCCTCCTCAGTAGTATCTCTGTCAGAATAGGAAGAACTCTGTTTGCTCATGGGCGACACGGGGGTGTCCAAGCTGGTTTTCTGGGACTGTGTTACTTAGCATAATTGCTTCGAGTTCCATCCATTTACTTGCAGAGTTTATGATGTCATCTTTTTTTACTGCTGCATAGAAGATGAGATTTCTAATCATTTCCTCTGGCTACTTTTCTAGATATTGTATGATTGGTTGAAAGGATAGGAACCTCAGAGATTGTGTTGCATACTTAATCCTTCTTAATTTAGTAAGTGCTTTAATATTTCATAGACCTTTAGGACTGTGATTGTAGGGTCTTTCCGTGTATTACAGGTAATAAACCTGTTTATTGGAGAATTTACTACTCTGTGCCAGATAATAGACTCATTGAGACCTTAGACACCAACTATCACCTTCCTTGTCTTCAGAGCTGCTGTGCCACTTAGGTAGATTCACCATTCTTTTCAGATAAGCAAGCTGAGATCCCGCAAGGTTATCAATCCTTAACAATCTTTAATTTAAAGTAGGGAGCCCTCTGTTTGCTGTTTTTTTGTTGTTGTTGTTGTTATTGTAGTTGTTTTTGTTTTGTTTTGTTTTTGACAGAGCCTCATTTAATCCAAGATGGCCTGAAACTCAGTGTATAGCTGAGGGTGATCTTGATTTCCCGATCCTTCTGCCCTGCCTTCAGAGTCGGATTATTAGTGCCACTACGTGCCCTGTTCAAAACTTATTTTTTTTTCTAATTTTCCTGTTCTTTCCTCTACAATGTAATGCCCTTAACAGCTGCAAAACAAATACATCACATGGTTGGTAAATTTCCATAGGAAATGATAGGATTATAATGGCCAACAATCTCTGTAAGAATAATTAAATGTAGAGTCATGTTGAATTAGTACCATTTTCATGTGGCTCCCTATAAGTTGTGGCTTATGCTACACTTATTTTTCTTACTTAGGGAGATATGTGTGCATCTATGCAAATGTATACACACATACATGCAATATAGCACATGTATCTTATGAAGGCCATTTGTGTATGTATACACAAATGTATTTGATATACATATGTATATGTGCATATATATGAGTGCCACATTAAATCTCATTTTCTTTATATATTTACATATGTTATGTATATACAAAAATAACATGTATTTAAAAGTGAACAAGGTATTTTTTTAAATTCCTCAATTTTGGCATTGTAATGTTTTATTCAGTTAGATATTTATTTAATTTAATTCTGGAGACCAAATCTAGAGCCTTACACTTTCTTGGCAACTAGCGTGCCATTGAGCTAAATTCCTAACCCATGATTTAATCTTTTTTTTTTTTTTTTTTGTCTTTTTGAGACAAGGTCTCCCTGGAGCCTCAGCTGTCCTGGGGAACTCACTCCGTAGACAGGCTGGCCTTGAACTCACAAAGATCCGCCTGCCTCTACCTCCGGAGTGCTAGGATTAAAGGCGTGCACCACCACCCCCAGCTCCATGATTTAATCTTTTAAAGGAAAAATATGAAGTCAAAATAAAATAAGGCAAAATTAGGATAAATATTAACTATATAACTTAACACAGATAAATTTAAATGAAATCTAGTAAATAAAATATAAATGAAGTACCCAGTTTCGTTATACACATAAGGATACTTTTTATACTTATATGCAATTAAATAATTTAAAAATTATCTGGAGAGATGACTTAGTGGTGAAAAGTGATTACTGCTCAGCTGGGCATGGTGGTGCACGCCTATAATCCCAGCACTTGGGAGCCAAAGGCAGTTGGATCTCTGTGAGTTCAAGGCCAGCCTGGTCTATAGAGTGAGCTCCAGACCAGCTGGGGCTAAAGGGAGATGCTGTCTTGAAAATACCAAAAAAAAAAAGTGATTACCTGCTCTTGCAGAGGACCCAATTTGGTTCCCACACTCAGCATGGCTTCTCAGCAGCCATCTCTAGCTCCAGTTTGGTTCCCACACTCAACACGGCTTCTCAGCAGCCATCTCTAACTCCAGTTTGGTTCCCACACTCAATATGGCTTCTCAGCAGCCATCTCTAATTCTAGTTTGGTTCCCACACTCGATATGGCTTCTCAGCAGCCATCTCTAGCTCCAGTTTGGTTCCCACACTCAGCATGGCTTCTCAGCAGCCATCTCTAGCTCCAGTTACAGGGGTCCAGTACCCTCTTCTGGCTTGTTTAGGCACCAAGTACACATGTGATGCACATACATGCATGTAGGCAAACAAACTTACACATAGAAAAATGACCTGTTCTTTTTCTTTGGTACTGGAAATCAAACCCAAGGCCTCGCATATACTGGGGATGTGATCTGCTACTGAGCTCCGCTTGTAACCATCCTTCATGTTTGAAAACATTAGAATATATAAATTAATTAAAGTAAAATAATTTTTTAAAATAAAAACTTTCCAGATGGCAACATGAGCTTTGGCATCTTAAGGTCTTAAGAAACTTTTATTTCTAAAAGAAAATTCCAGAGATGATTTATGTCTGTTTTGAAATATGTAATTAGTCTAATTCCAATTAAGCTGAGATAATAATGAAGTGCAGTTTGAAGTCTTATATCAAATTTCTCTTAGCCCCCTATCACTTGCTAGTTTATATTTATCACTTTCTGTAACAGTTCCTTATCCTGGTTTATTTATTTATTTATTTATTTATTTATTTATTTATTTATTTATTTATTTTGGTCTTTTCGAGACAGGGTCTCCCTGTAGTCCCCAGCTGTCCTGGAACTCCCTCTGTATAGCAGGCTGGCCTTGAACTCACAAAGATCCACCTGCCTCTGCCTCCCAAGTGCTAGGATTAGAGGCGTGTGCCACTACACCCGGCTATCCTGGTATATTTAATGTTACCTGTGACCTAGTCTAGACATGTGTCTCAAAGAACTTTCCTCCCACACACATAATATCCTGCCTCTGTCTCAGGTTCCCCAGTTACTAGGCAAAGCAATGATCAGACTCTCCAATCTTACTAGAGAGTTTATTAGGCTTGTCTACAAAGTGAATGGAGACAATATCTCTTACATGAGGAGCAGTGATTCTTCTTTCCCAACATGGCCACCTGGAGACCTGGTGCATTAGTCAGGGTTCTCTAAAGAAACAGAAGCAACAGGACGAATATATAGCTATATACAATTTATTGATTTGCTCACGTGACAGAGTTCAAGGAGTCCAACAGTAGCTGCACCACACTGGAAAGGCCAAGAATCCAGGGAACTGCTCAGTCCGCAAGGCTGGATGTCTCAGTAGTCCCAATCTAGTGCTGAAGGCCCGAATGGATTCCAGGAGATCTGCTGGTCTTAGTACATGCTGGGATCCGAAAGGTTGATCACAGGAGCAAGACAAACTCACCAGATGAGAGAGGCAAGCTGCAGGAGGAAAGGGACCAGCTCCCTCTGCCGTGGCCTTAAATACTGCCTGCTGGCAGAAGGTAACGCCCATATTTGGGGTGGGCCATACATGTTGAGGTGGTCCAATCAGAAGACCCTTTTTCTCTTATTTGCTCCTTAGTCCAGTCAAGTTGACACCCAGGATTAACCATCACAAGTCCACCCCTTGTCAACTTGACACCCAATAAATAGCCTCTCCTTATGTTATGCTTTAATGTCAATTGCAAACAATGGCAGGGTCATAATTCCACCTAACATGTTATAAGTATCTCATGTGCAATAGCAAAGCATTATATCTTAGAGTAGGTGGTAATGTCCTTGAGAATAACTTAGTCCTTCAGAATCTAATAACCTAAATCATGACAACACTTAACACTATCTCAGTTGCACATTCAAAGGGAACAAGTATCCACTTAATTACATATATATATATATATATATATTTATAATATGCACATTCTTAACAAATAGGGACAAAAGTTAATATCCATTATTAATCATGTTTCTGAACTGGTCCCGTGGCTCAGCTGATATTTTGACTACCTTCTTCTACACCCATTCTGTATTTCCTCCACCATCAGCAAGCAACTCTGCAGGTCTTGGCTCTTTCCTGGAGGAGTGACCCATAACTTCATCCCTGAAGGGTTGGGCCATTTATTGTCCGCTGGTTTGGGTTGTTGGAGTTTCCATTGACCTTAATCTAGGACATGGTAGCACCAGGCGCCCTACAGCATCTCCTGCCTTCAGACATATCTTCCTTGCCCCCCATTGTGGAGAAAAAAGTCCCATTTCCCCCTGGTAGTCTGGATCAATCACTCCTCCTACTCTGTTATTCCTTCCTTAGCCTCTTGGCTTAAAAGCAGTAGAAGCCCAAAGTGGCCAGGGGGAAGTCTTAGCTTCCAGTTCAGTGGAACGTTTGCTGTGTCTCCTGGCAAAAGCATCCCCCATGGAGCCAAACATCTAGACCAGCAAAATGCAAGGTCAGGGTACGGAAGCAAAATTTCCTACTGGGTCACTAGGGTGATCGTGGTGGGGTGGGGTGTTGTTGGTTGTGTTGTTGGTGTTTGGGTGGGGGGGGTGGTGTTGGCGGCTGTGTTGTTTGGGTTGTTGGTGTTGTTGTTGGTTGTGGTGGTGTTTGTGGGTGTTGGTGGGTGTGGGGGGGGGTTGGTGGTGTGTTTGGTGGGTTTTGTTGTGTGGGGGGTTTTTTTTGTTGTTTGGGTTGTTTGTTTGGGGGGGTGGGTTTGTGTGTTTGAGTGGAATCATTTCCACTTCCACCCTTTGGTTCATGGACCCATGAATTCTGGCTATAGCAGAAACAGTACCATATAGTGGACGCTGATTTAAAGCATATACTGCTTGCTGGATAACCTTGCCCCATCCCTCCAAGGTATTGCTACCAAATTGGTGCTGTAACTGTGTGTCTTCAAGAGGCCATTCCATTTTTTTATCAAGCCAGCTGCTTCTGGTGGTGGGGAACATGGTAAAACCAGTGGATACCATGACCATGGACCCACAGTCGCACTTCTTTGCTGTGAAGTGAGTTCCTTTGTCAGAAGCAATGCTGTGAGGAACCATGATGTGGATAAGGCATTCTGTAGGTCCCTGTATGGTAGTTTTGGAAGAAGCATTACGTGCAGGAAAGGCAAATCCATTAACCAGAATAAGTATCTATACATGTAAGGACAAAATGCTGTCACCTCCATGATGGAAGTGCGGTCCAATATAGTAAACCTGCCATCAGGTTGCTGGCTGTTCACCCCGGGGAATAGCACCCTATCGGGGGCTCAATGTTGGACACTGCTGTTGGCAAATCTGTCACCTTCAGCAGCTGTAGCCAGATCAGCCTTGGTGAGTGAAGTCCATGCTGTCGAGCCATGCATAACCTCCATCTCTGCCACCATGACCCACTTTGTTCATGGGCCTATTGAGCAACAACAGGGATAGTGGAGAAAGAGGCTGACTATCCACAGAACAAGTTAACCGATCTACTTGATTATTAAAATCATCCTCTGCTGAGATCACCTTTTGATGAGCATTTACATGAGACACAAGTATCTTCACATCCTTTGCCCATTCAGAGAGCTCTATCCACATACTTCTTCCCCAAATGTCTTTCTCACCAATTTTCCAGTCATGCTCCTTCCAAGTCCCTGACCATCCAGCCAAACCATTGGCTACAGCCCATGAATCAGTATATAATCGAACCTCTGGCCATTTCTCCTTCCAGGCAAAATGCACAACCATGTGCACTGCCCGAAGTTCTGCCCACTGTGAAGACTTTCCTTCACCAGTGTCCTTTAGGGTTGTTTCAGAAATTGGCTGTAATGCTGCAGCTGTCCACCTCTGGGTGGTGCCTGCATAGCGTGCAGAACCATCAGTAAACCAGGCCCTAGTCTTCTCTTCCTCAGTCAACTGATCATAGGGCAAACCCCATGAAGCCATAGGTGCATGCTTAAGCCCAGGAGACATTGTAACAGGAGTGGGAACCATAGGCATTTGGGCAACTTCTTCATGTAGCTTGCTTGTGCCCTCAGGGCCTGCCCGGGCCCTGTCCCGTATGTACCACTTCCATTTGACAATGGACTGTTGCTGTGCACGTCCTACTTTATGGTCTGGTGGGTCAGATAACACCCAGCTCATGATGGGCAGCTCAGGTCGCATGGTGACTTGGTGGCCCATTGTCAAACGTTCAGTTTCCACTAAGGCCCAATAGCAGGCTAAGAGCTGTCTCTCAAAAGGAGAATAGTTGTTTGCAGATGAAGGTAGAGCCTTGCTCCAAAATCCCAAGGGCCTCCGCTGTGATTCCCCTATGGGAGCCTGCCACAGACTCCAGACAGCATCTCTATCTGCCACTGATACCTCAAGCACCATTGGGTCTGCTGGATCATATGGCCCTAGGGGCAGAGCAGCCTGCACCGCAGCCTGGACCTGTTGAAGAGCCTTTTCCTGTTCCAAGCCCCACTCAAAGTTTGCTGCCTTACGAGTCACCTGATATATGGGTCGTAGTAACACACCCAGATGAGGAATGTGCTGCCTCCAGAATCCAAAAAGACCCACCAGACGTTGTGCTTCTTTCTTGGTGGAGGGAGGGGCCAGGTGCAACAACTTATTCTTTACCTTAGAAGGAATGTCTCTGCATGCTCCACACCACTGAACTCCTAGAAACTTCACCGAGGTAGATGGCCCTTGAATTTTAGTTGGATTTATTTCCCATCCTCTCATGCGCATATGCTTTACCAACAAGTCTAGGCTAGCTGCTACCTCCTGTTCACTGGGTCCAATCAACATAACATCATCAATATAGTGGACCAGTGTGATATTTTGTGGAAGAGTCAGGCGATCAAGATCCCTTCTAACTAAGTTATGGCACAACGCTGGAGAGTTAACATACCCCTGAGGTAAGACAGTAAAGGTATACTGTTGGCCTTGCCAGCTGAAAGCAAATTGCTTCTGGTGGTCCTTATGAACCGGTATTGAGAAAAAAGCATTGGCCAGATCAATAGCTGCATACCAGGTACCAGGAGACATATTAATCTGCTCGAGTAAGGACACCACATCTGGTACAGCGGCTGCAATTGGTGTCACTACTTGGTTGAGTTTTCGATAGTCAACTGTCATTCTCCATGATCCATCTGTCTTTTGCACAGGCCAAATTGGAGAGTTAAATGGAGATGTGGTAGGAATCACCACCCCTGCATCTTTCAAATCCTTGATAGTGGCATTAATCTCCGCAATCCCTCCAGGGATACGATACTGTTTTTGGTTCACTATTTTCCCTGGTAGAGGCAACACCAATGGTTTCCATTTGGCCTTTCCAACCATAATAGCCCTCACTCCACAGATCAGGGAACCAATGTGGGGATTCTGCCAATTTCTAATTATATCTATCCCAATTATACATTCTGGGACTGGGGAAATAACTACGGGATGCGTTCTGGGACCCACTGGGCCCACCGTGAGTCGGACTTCAGCCAAAACTCCATTTATCACCTGACCTCCATAGGCCCCTACTTTAACCGGAGGGCCACAATGCTTTTTAGGGTCTCCTGGGATCAGTGTCAACTCAGAACCAGTATCCAATAGGCCTCGAAAAGTCTGATTATTTCCTTTTCCCCAGTGTACAGTTACCCTAGTAAAAGGCCTCAGGTCCCTCTGGGGAAGGACAGGAGGAAGGCAAACAGCATAACTCTTTGGTATTGTGACAAGGTCCTTCCTCACTGGAACCCGGCCACCCCTTCATTCAAGGGGTTCTGGGTCTGTGAACTGTCTCAAGTCTGGAAACCGGTCAACTGGGCGGGATTCGCTACTCCTAAAATCAAATGTTGACTTCCTGTCATTCGTTCTAGAGCTTTTCTGCTTATACAGATCAAATAAAAACTTAGTAGGCTTCTTATGTATTTGGTTCCTGGGAACACCATGATTAATTAGCCAGTTCCAAAGATCATTTCGGGTCATGCCATTATAGGTATTGTTTTGCCTTTGCCACCCATTATGATAATTACTGTAACTACGCTCATCTGGCCTTCTGCGATTCAGTGCTGCCACCTGACGCCTACCCTGAGGTCCTGTTAGACCTACTACGTGTACATTTAATTTATGCAAACGAGCCACAACTTCTCTAACTGTAAGATCTGGCATAAGAAATAGAGCAAAAACAAAGCTCTTCAAATGTTCTGGTGTCTCTCTCAGTACTTTCCATCTTATAAATTCAGTGAGTGGCATGTCCTCTGGGTCCTCATACTGTGGAGAATGTGGTTTTACACTTCGAATCCACTCGAGCATGCCCATCTGCCTGACCCTCACAATCCCTTCATCAATACTAAGCCAAGGAATATCAGGCATCTCTAACTCGCTGTTAGTAGGCCATGTTTTAATAAATACATCAGCCAACCATTCAAATATACTTTTAACACCTTTTTTAACTGTGCGAGCTTCCATGTTAAACCTAGAATCTCTACTCAGTGGGCTCATATCGATAAACTCAGTATGATCCAATTTTATATTCCTTCCACCATTATCCCACACCCTTAAAATCCATTCCCACACATATTCCTTAGGCTTCTGCCGGAATGAATCGGCAAACTCATTAATTTGTTTAGTGGTGTAGCGCACCTCTTTGTGGAACACACTTTCTCTCTCACCTTGAGGGGCTTGCCTTAGACTTCGTCAGGGTTCTCTAAAGAAACAGAAGCAACAGGACAAATATATAGCTATATACAATTTATTGATTTGCTCAGGTGACAGAATTCAAGGAGTCCAACAGTAGCTGCACCACACTGAAAAGGCTGAGAATCCAGGGAACTGCTCAGTCCGCAAGGCTGGATGTCTCAGTAGTCCCAATCTAGTGCTCAAGGCCCGAATGGATTCCAGGAGATCTGCCGGTCTCAGTGCACGCTGGGATCCAAAAGGTTGATCACAGCAGCAAGAGAAACTTACCAGATGAGAGAGGCAAGCCGCAGGAGGAAAGGGACCAACTCCCTCTGCCATGGCCTTAAATACTGCCTGCCGGCAAAAGGTAATGCCCACATTTGGGGTGGGCCATCCGGGTTGAGGTGGTCCAATCAGAAGACCTTTTTTTCTCTTATTTGTTCTTTAGTCCAGTCAAGTTGACACACAGGATTAACCATCACACCCTGCATGAATTCTGTGTCCTCCACCCATGATGACAAAATGGCAAGAGAGCCCCAGTCCTGAGTGGTGGGATTTTCTCTGCCCCTGGTCCCAATATGGCACCACCTGCATCACAGGTTCCATGGTATGCATTCTCTCAGGCAGCGTGGAATGCCAGCACTGCAGGAACCTTAACCCCTCCAAGTAAACCAGACTCCGTCTTTGTAGTTCGTAGCTTGTCCAATGATAAATCCATTTCAAAGAAGATATATTTCATCTCACAGCAGGGAAGAAGATTTAAAAAGGAGTTGGTAATAAGAGAGGAACTGAAATGGATGTGCCAACTTCCTCCAAACTGCATAGAGGCCCCTGCTAACCAAGAGACTATGTTATGTAGCATGCTTTCTGTGCTGTGAGGAAAAGTTCAGCCTTGAGGGAGTCTTAGTAGAGAAGGAGAGGTCATTGGTAAATATTGTCAAGTCTGCATTCTCCCTTTAGAGGCCTAAAGTATGTCTTTTTGCAGTGATCTGATTGAGACTGTGCAAAGTTCAACGTTGGTAGAAAGAGTGGTTCAAGAGCATAACTAAATCTTGTAAGCATATAGCTGTTGGTAAGTGAGTTTTTGCCCAGTTGATGGAAAATTGTGACCACAGGACTGTGTGAGTAGTCTTGTTGGGATACATTCATTTGGAGGAAGTTCCTGTTGAAAACAATGAAGTTATTTACTGATTTATATCCTTATCTTTCTGGGTGAGATTTTTTTTTTTTCTGGGCACAAATGATAGTGATTTGTATGTAGGCAGTCTTAATTGTTAGACCTCTAGTTAATCTCTGAGGTTGCTTTTCACTTTTTAGAGAGCTTTAAAAAATAAAACACCTCACACAAGAGAAAGTTTAGTTTTTGGAATACCTGATAGGAAAAAGTATTTGAGATAGTTTTAGTTTGGGTATATATGTCATTTGAGGGCTTTAGATTTCAAATAGAGGAAAACCAGGTCAATGTTTTCGTGGAGTATTTTTTTTCATTTTTATTTCAAAATTATGTACTATGTATGTTTATATGTCCTCAGTATTATTTCATTGTAGCTAATTTAATTCTGACCCAAAATGAAGACAGCCTTAAATTAAAAAGTGGAACTAGAATAAATAGCTATATAACTGAATGATTACATAGATAAATATAGCTGAAATATAAAAATAATACAGGATCAAGTGCAGTGGTACATACTTTAATCCCAGCCATGGGCTTTTGACCATGTTTACAATAGCAAATAACTTTTTAAAAATTGCCTATTATGATTGGTGCTTGGCAGGAGGTGGTAGCCAATCAAGAATGCCTCATTTGCATACGTAATGGCCAAACAAATATTTAAAGTATTAAGAACCATGAAATTTATTAAAATTTTCCTTTCTTGTAGCAGATTCATTCACTAAACAATTTTATTGCATTGATTATAACATAGTTCATTCTGATTTTGCTTCTTCTTTAGTCAACTGAATCATGTTTTGATTCATGGATGTTTTAAAAGTTTTTTTAAATCATGGATGTTTTAAAAGTTTTTTTAAATCATGGATGTTTTAAAAGTTTTTTCTCAACTTTTGTGGCAGTGCTGCATTAACATGTTTCGCTCTTGGAGTAGTTTAAACAAGAATGGGTCTGATCTTGTTCCATAGTGTTCTGATTCCTCTCAGAACTGAACTCTATTCCATTTTTCTTCCCCTGTCCTTGCCTCCCCTCCCCTCCCCTCCCTCTTCTACTTCAAGGAAGGGCTCCTCTCATATGTATTGAACACCAAATCACACATGATATGAACAATCTTTGATAACAATTTTACAAGAGAAAAAGTAGTTTTTCGGACCCTATTGGCTAAGAACAGCATCCAAAACCATAGAGAGATGTCACCAACCTATGCCCCATGTTGCTTGCAGCATTTGTAGGGGAGACATTGTTTGTAGCATCCATCATTGTTATCCATCAATGTTATCACTGTCATATCTCATGCACACATACATTGGTCTGAGTCAGGGGCATAACTGAGTCACAGAAAGGGCACATGGTATTAAGATTAAAGCTGTGTATTTAGCTTAGCCTATAAGAGTTAATTATTTCAGGATCCAAAATCCTTGTAGAACTGATTACATTGTTTTTTTTCTTAGAGGGAATGAATAATTCTAAATGTTCTCAAAACATGATTACCCATGGCTGAAGACATGGCTCTGGTTAAGAGTACATATTACGGCTGGGTGTGGTGGCGCATGGCTTTAATCCCAACACTTGGGAGGCAGAGGTAGGCTGATCTCTGTGAGTTCAAGACCAACCTGGTCTACATAGCAAGCTCCAGGCCAGTTGGGACTAAAGGGAGACCCTGTTTCAAAAAGTCCCCCCCCCAAAAAAAATATTACCTTGGTGTACAAGGTTATGTAAAATTTCAATTTATAAAAGCTTTCAACTTGTAAAGGAGTCTTTCCCAGTAAGGTTATCCCCACAAACCCCTAAGTCTATATATTCTATTATTCTGTGGAACAGTGTCAAAATCCTAAGAAAGAACATTATATTCTGTATCTTAATATTGTTTCGGTTGTAAAATTGAGTTAAGTTTTTCATGGAGAATGTCTCAAAGAGGTTTTAGGTTTTTTAAAAGATTTGCAGGTACTTTGGAGGGTTTTTGTTTGTTTGTTTGTTTAATAACTACAGAATGTTTATTAGAACATTGGACAACTTTTAGCTTTGATACCTGAATTGGCTCCGGTAATGCTAGTTGAAATAGGACTGGTAGCAGGAAGATCTTACTGCTTCTAAAAACTGCGCTTTTCTTTTTTCTTTTTTTTGGGGGGGGGTCTTTTTGAGACAGGGTCTCTCTGTAGCCCCAGCTGTGCTGGAACTGACCAGGCTCTCCTTGAATTCACAGAGATCCACCTGCCTCTGCCTCCCAAGTGCTAGGATTAAAGGTGTGCATCACCACACCCGGCAAAACTGTACTTTTCTTAAAGTCTCTCTCAAAGTTTAGTATTCATCTTAAGACTAACTTTGGTGCCAGATAGGTCAAGAACCCTGTAGGACACTTAGTATTTATGCAATCTCCTGACTCGAGGTTGATAAAGTTTGGTTAGATTACCAGCTTTCTATATTAACTTTCCTTCATGTAATTCAGCTTTTGGTACACCATAAAAGAGTTGTGAACATTTTTGATGTAGAGAGATTGAATTGAAGCATCAGAAGTCTAACTTCATTTCAACAAAAGTATCTTAGACCAGGCTTGCTTAGAATGTCACAGTTTTGCAGTTTTGTGTTCTGTATGAGTTAAACAAATGGAATTTGTTTCAGCTGTACCCAAGTACATTAAACTACACATAAGAATGTGACTTTGAATGTATACAGCTTAAAACAAAGATTCATTAAGAAAATATTTTTATTCTTTGAGAATCCCATAGAATGGATTTCTCTCCCTAACTCTTCCAAACTCTGCCTTCTACCTCCCTACAACTTTGTGTTCTTTTTTAAATAACCAACTCAGTCCAGTTTGTGCTGTCATATACTTCTCGGTATAGGGCTATCCACTGCAGTGGATCTACCAGGAACCACACCATTAACGAAAACTCACTTTCCTTCCCTCAGAAGCCATCAGCTGCACACAGCTCCACAGTTGAGAGTGGAGGTTCATTTGCCCCTTTCTCTCCATGCTAGAGTGCTGACTGGGTTGATCTTGTTTGGGCTTGTGCAGGAACCACAGCTCTGTGAGTTCATGAGAGCAGTGCAGTGGTACTGCCGTGTCCAGAAGATGATGTTTTGTCCAGTCCTCCCTGGGCTCTGGCTCTTATAATCCTTCTGCTTCCTTCTTCCTTGATGATTCCTGAGCTTTGTGTGTGTGTGTGTGTGTGTGTGTGTGTGTGTGTGTGTGTGTGAGAGAGAGAGAGAGAGAGAGAGAGAGAGAGATGCCTCCTACTTGCATCTGAGCATACTATGGTCAATTATTTTCTGCACCCTCCACTGCACGCGCGCACGCGCACACACACACACACACACACACACACACAAAATCTCTTCCTAGGTCTGAGACCTATGGGTAGAGAGATATGAATTTAGAAGGCAGTTTGATATTATATCCATTTAGTAGAATAAAGTAGTATGTTCATCTCTGAGGCCTGTGAGCTCCCCCACCATGAATTCTTGGCCCGCATTTTCTCCTTTGGAGATGCCTTGGTTACCTCCATAACATTCATGCCACTATTGCACCCTTGGCATATCTCACTGTGTCAGTCATTATTGTAATTCACCCGGTTCACAGCTGGATGTGACTGTTGATGACTTTTTCTGCCCAGCAGCCTGCATAACATATGCTTTTCAGTACTGTGAGAGCTAGCCAGCAGCCTGCATAACTTATGCTTTTCAGTACTGTGAGAGCTAGCCAGTAGGGAGGAACCTTCTTGGTCAGCACCAACTTGATTTCTCCATGTCCTGTGACCAGAGTTTTTTATGTCTCCAGGATTAGATAGAGTCTTACTGTTAAGTTCTGATGGGCAACCAAGAGCAGTAGCAATAGCTTGTATGATTCAGGGGGGTTTCCAGGACACCTTGGACCAATAACTCAAAGGACAGTATCCCACATCTAGTATGGGGCTTTTATTCAACAATCTGTGGCTTCTGGGAGGAGTATTATCCCATTTAGAGTAAGTCCAATTAATGTTTTATATGAATGCATAATATAATATATATGATACAACATAAGTTAGTTTAATATATATTGATTTTTTTTTTTTTTTGGTCTTTTTGAGACAGGGTCTCCCTGTAGCTCCAGCTGTCCTGGAACTCACTATATAGACCAGGCTGGTCTTGAACTCACAGAGATCTCCCTGCCTCTGTCTCCCAAGTGCTGCGATTAAAGGCATGCCACCACGCCTGGCACACATATTGATATTTTATATGTATATAACACAGTAGCAGGCTTCCATATGGGTTTTTCAGACATCCTTGGTGTTAGTCCTCCTTCCTTCCACCCCTTCTCTGCTCTGCCCTCCCATCCTTCTCCCTACTTAAACCTCCCTCCCCATTATTGTCCCTTTTCCATTCATGTATCTGAGTATGTAGTTTGGGGAGCACAAAACTACAGGCATTGAAAGTAGCCTGTGAATTCCTAGTCATGCAAACTTTAAACGTCATTAGTGATTTGTTGATTTAGGAAGAATCTAAGTTCTACTAGTCATTTACAAAAGAATTCTTACTCTCAGAAAAGATAGTTTTTAATGACCACAAGAAATTTCTGTGTATTAAACTTAAAAAATCATTTAGAAATAGTGAGTTTCAGGATAGGGGATAGAGTGCTTGCTTAGTTTACACAAAGTCCTGGATTCAGCCCTCAGTTCTAATTCACATTATAATGTTCTGCCTCTACCTGGATTGTGACTTGGACCCATGAAGTCATTTCACCCACCAGGTGTGGAATTTAAGAATCCAAAGCAGTAGGTGCATCTTGAGCCCATTACTATTTAATTACACAGCTGAGTTTATTTATGCCATGAATATTAAGATAAATTGATTGAAAACCATAACTGGAGTAAGTAATAATTGATATTAATGACATTTATTTATTTATTTTTAAATATAATTTATTTATTTAATTTTGTATGTGTATGAATGTACTGTCTGTATGTAGGTTTGTGATCCCGTGGCATGCAATGCCATGGAGGTCAGAAGAGGGCGTCAGATTACCCTGGAACTGGAGTCAAAGACGGTTCTCAGCCGCCATGTGGGTGCTGGGGATCGAACCCAGGTCCTCTGCAAGAGTGGTCGGTGCTCTTAACCGCTAGGCCATCTCTCCAGCCCCGACAATTTTAATAACCAGTATCTTAACCAATGAAACCAACTAAACTGTGAAGGATATTCAGTTTATCATAAATTTTGGAGAAATTGCTGCCAGTGTGGATAAGATGAACAGCGAGCAAGTATGAAAATTATAAGCCAGGATTCCTTGACATTTTCTCAGTTAAATGAGAATAATATTTACTATTATAAGGTATTAATTTGATGAAAAGTAGAAATTTTCTTATACTTTTGTATTTTTAAGAAACTATTTTTCCTGAATGACTCAACCTTCTAAATCTATAGGTTCTTCTTTATGTATTAAATCAGTTGTGGATGGAAAATATTTATACAAAATTGCATCTGTACTAAACATGTGCTGACCTTTTTTTTTCATTCTTTAACTAATATAGTTATTTTTATAGCTTTTCCATCATATAAGGTGTTATAAACAATGCAGATATTATTTAAGTATATAGGAGGATGCCTGTAAGTTACTTGTGAATATTGTGCCATTTTATGTAATGGATTTGAGATTCTGCAGATTTTGATATTCACAGGGTGACTCAGAATGGTTCCCCACAGATAATTGAGGGTCAATCGTGCACTTGCCTAGGTTTGTAGATCTCTCTTCGTCGCTTCTGTGGATTAGTACTTCCGTCTACCTCACGGTTCCCCAGACGCCTCTTGATCCTGGTCATGCTGCCTTTTCTTTCATTTGGTCTTCTTTCTGCTAAGTCTATATCTTCTCTTTTTCCCCAACCTCAAAATGTCATTTCCTCAGGAAAAAACAATCTAAATACTCAGTTCTCCCTAGGCCTGTGTCCTGTCCAGCCACAGGTTCCTGAGCCTGATATCAGTGTTAGGTTTGGCTCCATCTTGTGAAGTGGACATCAAATCCAAGCAGAAAGTGACAGGATACTCCCATATTTGTGTCACTATTGCACAAGGGGGTATGTCTTGCCTGGCCAGTCTGTGTTCTGGCTTGCAGGATTTACCAGGTGTGTTCCGGTTGCCTATGTGGCCTGGAGATAAAAGTCTGTGGCCTCTCCCCCCCCCCCCGCTTCCTTTTGTGACTCACTTGTCCCCAACTGGCTATATAACAGGGATTCTCTAGTGGCCCCTCTTGGGCCAGAGACCCAGGTCTGAAGTTCCTGCTCCCTTTCCATCACCCCAAAGCGCCGATGGTCCTGCCACTTGTCGGTGACCCCCACCTCTTCCAGATTCTTTTCCTCCCTTTTTGATTCACATGACCCTAGCTGGCTGTCCCAGGGACTCTACAGCCACCCTAGTAGCTTGGAGACCCAGGTTTGTGACCCCTGCCCTACTGCAGTCATCCCAGTCCTCTGCCACCTTCTACCAGTGCCCCATACCTCTTCCTGATCCTCCCCTTTGGGATTCCCCTGTCTCCAGCCAGCCGTATACCATGACTCTCTAGTCGACCCTTCCTTGGCATGCAGACCCCCAGATCTGCAGCTTTTGCCCCTCTTTTGACCTCTAAGCACCTCCAAGGCACTTGCCAGTAATCCCGCCTCTTCCTTTTCCTTTTAACTGCTTTTGATTTTATATGATTATTGTATCTATTTGCTCACTTTATAGTATTTTACCTTATATTCCTCATATTCTTTGTTATTTCCCTTATACAATGCCATATCGTTTTAAACTTTTAGACTTTGGTTCTCATATGTATATTATATTCACTATAACTAACTTTAGTTTCTTCTTAGAAGTTAATTTTTAAAATCCAATCTAATAGTCTTATGAAGGTTGATTTTAGTCTGTTGATATTCATTGTGATTATTAATCTATTTGCATTCATTTCTTGTGTTGCTTCAAGTTTCTTTTTCTACCTTTTCACTGATTTTTCTGACTTTCTCACTGTCGCAGCAAAATATTCTTTACTGGGAGAGCAGCGTGCACTCAAATGCTGGCTTCAGTGGCTTTGGGCCAGAGACTGAGGAACAGAGTCTGTACTCGAATGCTCATACCCATACACAGTCACAGATACATATTTTGAAAAAAAGAAATTAAGAGAATTCATGTGGAGGTCAGAGTGAATGCAGGTGTGAACAGGTCAAACAGGATACATGTCAAAGTTCAGGAGCCCACCGGCGAGTTTGGCCTGGCTGTAGCAGTCTCGGGAGTGGTGAACTCTGACTTGTATAATGTGGATGCTGGGCACAGAGCTGTTTGTTGTCTTTGACCTATTCTATGGAGTATAGGACATCATGGTAAGGACAAGACTCAGCTCATCTCTTGTGTACAGAAATGAATTGTCTTTGACTGTTGCTCTTCACCCTGGAGTGGACTAGTCATCACTGGTAGCAGAGATGTGTAGAGGGGCAGTATCACACTGTACATCCTCTTCTGGCCTATTGCCAGCCAACTTCCTGGGCTCTACCCCAATGTCAGGAAGGACTGTGATGACCAGATGCTGCCACCTATCATCTCAGATATGCTCTAGTTTGTGGTGTTTCACCTTGATGCTGGGGAACTTGTCACCCAAAGAGAGCTGGTGTCCTGACAGGTGTGCAGTGACTTCCGGGGTGAGCATTAACCAAAGGGCCCATCCTGGATAATGTGTCCCTGACATATCTGACTGTCAGAACTGAGTTCCCAGGAGTGGTGGAGGCCAGCCAGGCAGCTCAGGAGGCAGCAAAGCTGGTCAGATCTGTAGTGGAAAAGGCTGAACAGCCCAAGAAGGCAGCCATCATCTCTGACAATTGAGCTGAGCTGATCAGCAACTCCCTGGCCATAGCAGGCAATGGCCTGATTGAACTGTGCAAGCTGGAAGCCACCGAGGATGTTGCGTATCAGCTCTCCAGCTCGGGAAACATCACCTGCCTGCCAGAGAGACCGTCCATGCTACTCCAGCTACCCCAGTGAGGCCAGCCCTGCTGGAACTTCCTCAGGCCAGCTCTGCCACAGCCCTGACCATTAAGAACACCTGCTTCCTTCTGCTCCCAGAAGGATGAAGAAAAGGAGGAAGAGGAGGAGGAGGAAGAGGAAGAAGAGGAGGACAAACATGAGGAAGAGGAGGAGGAAGAGGAAGAGGAGGAAGAGAAAGAGGAGAAAATAATGACAATAAATAGCAATTTGGCTAAACTGGGCTGGCTGCCTGGTTTTGTGAATAAAGTTTTACTGGAGTCCAGTTATAGCTGTTCATTTCTGCTTTGTCTGTAACTTCTATTAGATTACCGTAACAGAATTAAGAAGTTATAACTGAAACTATATTACGTAGAGTCTAAAATATGAAATATCTTTTTAATTTTTTACTTAATTTATTTTTATATGTATTTTATCTCTGTGAATGTATTGCCTGCATATAAGTGCACCATATTATACAGTACCTGTAGAGGTCAGAAGAGGGCATCTGAACTGGAGTTATGGACAGTTGTTAGCCACCATGTAGGTGCTGGGAATCAAACCCAGGTTAAGAGCCAGTGCTCTTAACCATTGAGCCATGTCTCCAGCCCATGAACTATTATTCATCTTTTGTGAGTGTTCCCTATGTTCTATATTTTAATTGGTTATATCCTATTTTAGCAGTATACTTAACTCTAAATTTTATTAATGAAATTTAAACATATTTACTTCAGCTGGGCATGGTGGCACATGGCTTTAATCCCAGCACTTGGGAGGCAGAGGCAGGTAGATCTCTGTGATTTCAAGGCCAGCCTGGGCTACATAGTCAGTTCCAGGAAAGCTGGGGCTACAGGGAGACTCTGCCTCAAAAAGACCAAAAACAAACAAACAAAAAAATCACTCTAGATTTCTTCAGAAATGTAAAGACTGCTAATTAAATTCATATAATTAGAATGCTTTAAACAGCCACTGAATCTCCCATTTTTCAGGAAATTATTGTGAGAATGTTAACTAGTGTGTTTGTAACCTTATTTAATTAAATTAATTAATTTATTAAGACAGGGTCTCTCTGTAGCCCCAGATGGCTTGGAACTCTATATGTAGAGCAGTCTGGATTTGATCTGACAGAGATCTGTGGGCCTCTGCCTTCTGAATGCTGAGATTAAAGGCATGTGCCACCTTTACTTTAGAATCCACTTTTTGGCTTAATTTACATAACAGAAAATGCGTACATTCTAAGTATACAGTTGTGGCAGTACACTTTAGTGTCTTGAAATCCCATAATCAAGAAGTCCTTCTTAGTCTATAAACTTGATTTTGCCCAATATCTCCTTTTTGCAAACTTTTAGAGGATGTATGGGTAATTTCAGTGGATTGTTTGGTTCCGTGATTGATTGCTGCTCCATTAAAGCAGAGTTGAATAGGTTCATCCCATGCATAATTATGTGCTTTCATGGTTATCACTTCTTTATTAAAGACAGAGCAATGAAAAGTCATGGTGTCTTTTATCTTTTGAAGTCAGAAGGTACTCTTAATACCTGGCTGGAATAAAGAGAAATCTGTTGCTAGGCAGCAGTCAGAGCACCTAGCAACTGTGATGTCTTAGACATCAGGAACCTTAGGGTCTCTTCAGAGCCTAATAATATGTACTGCACAGAGAACCTGTGCTCATCTGCTTGAATTGAAAGAAACTTAAGAATTTAGAAAGCAGTGGGAAAGAGCTTAGTGAAAATGGTATATGTGATGTCTCATGTCTGGAAGGATTTTTAGTCTCTGGCCTTGTCACTGATTGTCCAATCTTAGAAATATTTCTTGGTCTCCCTAAAGCCCATTTTTCCATCCATATAGTAGAGGTAGAATCTACTTCAAAATCTGTGATGTGCTCACCATAGTTTATACAGTAAATGATAAAATCTCTGCTATTGATAATAATTTTAGAGGTAATTTCATGTAATACAACATTAAAAAAACAAATAGTACATGTTTTTAGTTATGTATTGTTTTATAACAAACCATCCTAAAACTTTGTGGGTGTTTTGTTTTGTTTTGTTTTGTTTTGTTTTTTGAGACAGGGTCTCCCTGTAGCCCCAGCTGGCCTGGAACTCACTCTGTAGACCAGGCTGGCCTTGAAGTCACAGAGATCTGCCTGCCTCTGCCTCCTGAGTGCTAGGATTAAAGGCATGTGCCACCACGCCCAGCTTAAAGACTGTTCTTAGGCACTGAGTATGTGCTGGGAAGTCAACCCAGGTCTTCTGCAAGAGCAGTTGGTGCTCTTAACCACTGCACTGAGCCATCTCTCCAGCCCCAAAACTTAGCTTTTTAAATGTGATTTGTTCAAATTTTGTGGACTGTCAGCTGATAATTCCTCTGTAGTTCTTCACTGGGAGCTCTGCTGCAGGTGGACTGCACACAAAAGCTTCTCCCCCTCCAGGTCCAGGGGCCTCTCGTCATGGCCTCACTTGGGATCAGGCTTCTGCCCCCAGGCCACACACACACACCGAGGGCTGTGAAGACGGCTTGGCCTTCTGTGCAGTCCTCTCCATTCTGTTTGTCTGCACTTTTCATCTGTCCCATCACCCTCTTCATGGATTTCCGAAGTTCTTCCTCTCTCTCTGAATAATTAATTTTTACTTACTAATATGTCGCCTTCACCAGGTCACATGGTGGTGGCTTTTGACCTTCTTAGTTTTATTTGATCTAAAATAGAGCCATCTGATTGAGTTGATGTATTTAATAAGATTTTGTCTAATGTTTGCCCTGCTCAAGTTCAGGATGATCTAAAGAATCACACATTGGGCTAGAGAGATGACCTAGCAGTTAAGAGCACCGACTGCTCTTACAGAGGACCCGGGTTCAATCCCCAGCACCCACATGGCGGCCGAGAACCGTCCGAAACTCCAATTCCAGGAGAACTCCAGTTCCAGGGGAATCTGATACCCTCTTCTGACCTCCACGGCATTGCACAACATGGGTGCACAAACCTGCATGCAGACAGTACATTCATTTTACACCTACAGAAAAAAAAAAAAAAAAAAAAAAAAAAAGAATCACACATTAAGAAGGAATCCATGGCATGAATCTGTCCTGGAAATGTCACGATTGGTGTCTGTCCCTGGAGACATCTGACCTAGTGATTCCAGTTTGCTGAAGCTGAAATCCTACAGACTCTCCTGGAGTCTGTTCTGTAGTCCTTCCTGAGGATGAATAGGCCATCCTACCACAGCTCCCATGAAAACAGCTCTGGAGAAATAATTAGAATATGCAACTCTGACCATATTCTTCACTGGCAGAGTCATAACAGAGATGTAGATGTCAGTTGATGACAGGTTAGAAATGAACTAAGAACCAAAGTAAATGAGGGCTTTGAGCTATAGATTTTCTAGGTAAGAAAGATGTGTGAATATGTAGAAAGATGAAGCACTCTGCTATTTTTTTAATAGACTCAAAATCAATTACAGCAACCATGTTGCTTCAGCATTTTCATAAATGTTAAGTCTTCCATCGTTGATCATGTTCGGAAGCCTTAGTTTCTCAGAGACTGTCTGAAAGTCATCACCTGTTCTTTAGATGTTTCTACTCTTTCCTCATGAGAATCAGTTGTGATTATGTTGTGAGAATTTCAGGATTTATTATCTACCATGTAACCTGAATAATCTCTTAAGGTCTTTCAATATCAGAGCATGCTTTCTTGTTCCATTATTCAAACATTGTTTTTAAATAAACTAATGCCATGTTCCCCTAATCCCTGGATCCCACCTCCATAGAGACCACTTAAACTCTTTATTAGAAGGAAGGAAGGGAGGGGAGGAAGGAAGGACCCTGCAAAACACATTCACAGTGTGGGAAGAAGAAACTTCTGCAGAGGGTTAGGAGAGGACAGGAAACTGGTGCTGGGTAGTCCTCAAATAAAGATGAATGGGAGGGGCTGGAGAGATGGCCTAGCGGTTAAGAGCGCCGACTGCTCTTACAGAGGACCCGGGTTCGATCCCCAGCACCCACATGGCGGCCGAGAGCCGTCTGAGGCTCCAATTCCAGGAGAACTCCGGCTCCAGGGGAATCCGAGACCCTCTTCTGACCTCCGTGGCATTGCACGACACGGGTGCACAGACTTGCATGCAGGCAGTACATTCATACACATACAGAAATAAAATTAATAAAAAAAATTAAAGATGAATGGGAACATCCTCTACTTGCTACAAGTCTTTAAGATACATTTTTCTTCAGCCTAGTTTTGTCTAGCTTAGTTATCATGAGTTCTAAAATGACATAATCCTTTAATGGACAAGCTGACATTACTCCTCTTTCTTTTAGAAGTATCTGTGCACACCTAGAACCTAACAGATGAACAGGTACCTAGCCAAGGCATGTGTGTCAAATTGTTTCTTGTCATTGTCCGAATGGTGACTCTCCAATCTTAGCATACAAAAAATGAAACAGGAATTATTTTATTTTCTTTTACAAATGTTTACTGAAACAAAATTTGAGTTGCCTTGGAAGGTGGTCAGTAAAGTGCTTGCTGTGCAGGCATGAGGGCCTGTTGGGATCCCCCACACCCACATAAAAAGCTGAGTGTTGGGGCCGGAGAGATGGCTCAGTGGTTAAGAACACCGACTGCTCTTGCAGAAGACCCGGGTTCGATTCCCAGCACCCACTCGGTGGCTAAGAACTGTCTTTAAGCCAGGTGTGGTGATGCACACCTTTAATCCTAGCACTCAGGAGGCAGAGGCAGGTGTATTTCTGTGAGTTCAAGGCCAGTCTGGTCTACAGAGTGAGTTCCAGGCCAGCTGGGGCTACAGGGGACCCTGTCTCAAAAAAAAAAAAAAATCCTGTCTCAAAAAAAAAAATAAAAATCCGAGTGTTAAAGCTAGAGAGGTGGGTCAGCAGTTATGAGCACTTAATGCTCTTGCAGAGGAGCCAGGTTTGGTTCCTAGCACCAACATGGTAGCTCACAGCTACCTGTAAATTCAGGTCCAGGGGATCTGATTCCCTCTTCTAGCCTCCATGGGCTCCTGCACTTATGTGGTACACATCCACAGCCCACACATAAATAAAAAATAAATTAATTAAATTTAAAAGCCAGGTATGGCAGAGCATGGATCTGTAACTGTAGTGTTAGGGCAGGACGTTGGGAGGTGGGGAGCAGGAAGGAGATAGCCATGTGGGTCTTCTGACTGGCCTTAACCAGTTGATGAGCTACAAATTCAATGAGAGATCCTGTCTCAAAACATAAAGTGGAGAGCCATAGGGGAAGACAGCAGACACCAGCCTCTGGCCTGCACACATACACCACACACACACACACACACACACACACACACGCACACACACGCATGCACACACATCGTACACACACATCACACACATCACATACAGAAAAAATACTTAAAATATTCAGAGTTAAATATTTAAAAAATGCAAATATTTAAGAAGTTTTTATATGTATAAAAGAAATCTAAGTTTTTATTTATTTTTATTTATTTTTACCTGTATGAGTGTACTCTCTGCATGTAAGTTGGTGCACCCGTGTTGTGCAGTGCTGCGTAGATCAGAAGAGGGCATTGGATTCCCCTGGAACTGGAGTTAAAGATGGTTCTTAGCCATCCTGTGGGTGCTGGGAATCGAACCTGGGTCCTCTGCAAGAGCCGTCGGTGCTCTTAACTGCTGAGCCATCTCTCCAGCCCCCGAAATCTAAGTTTTTAAAAAAAATTTTTATTTATTATTTATTTATGTGTATGAATGTACTGTCTGCATGTAGGTTTGTACACCCGTGTCGTGCAATGCCGCGGAGGTCAGAAGAGTGTGTCAGATTCCCCTGGAGCTGGAGTTCTCCTGGAATTGGAATTACAGACAGTTCTCAGCCGCCATGTGGGTGCTAGGGATCGAACCCGGGTCCTCTGCAAGAGCAGTCGGTGCTCTTAACCGCTAGGCCATCTCTCCAGCCCCCCGAAATCCAAGTTTTTAAATGAAATTTGTTATACCAGCATGTATATGTATGAAGTTATTAAACTTAACAGTAGAGGGTGACTTTCCATCAAGGGGTCAGGAACCATTGTGAGAAAGGGAGTGGAAAGATAGTAAGAGCTGGGAGAAGAGGTACACGAACATATGGAAAGAGAGTCTTATAGTCTCCTGGGACCTTGTTCATATGAACCTAGAGCAATAGGTTTAGCATGTACAAAGTCCATACAAATTCAAGCAGACAAAACCCAGCATAGAATTGGGGAAATGGGCAGCAGGCCCCCACCTTTGCTAAGGAACTGTTGGTAGCTGATTACTGCTGGATGAGAGAGAATTGATTTTCTTTAAGGGGGTGACTCTGGATAGGCTGATTCAGGGCTCAGGGACCACTGCATTACAGGTGCAAAAAGATTGTAAGGGCCAGGGAGGAGGTGCATGGCCATATGGAAAATGGAAACAGAGTCCTACAGGCTCCTGGGACCTTGCTCACATGATCCTACAGTAATGGTGACAGCATGCACAAGACCCATGCAAACTCAAGCAGACCAAAACTCAGCACAGAACTATGGAAATGAGGAACAAGCCCTAATCTCAGTTGAAGAATTATTGGCAGCTGATTACTGCTAGGTAAGGAAGAGCTGATTTTAAAGGTAGAGACTCTAGATAAGCTAATTAGACCACAGTGGATGAACTTGCACTGAGGGGTGTCTGGGTATAGTAACTTGACTCAATAGGCCTTAACTCTATGTAATGACAATGTATGAAATGAAATCCTGGGGGGAGTAAGGAAGGGTGCAGAGGGGGGGATATAAAGATGATTAAGTTGTTTTGTATGAAATATACAAAAATTAAAAAATTATACAAAAAATGCCACAGTGAAACCCATTACTTTGTATGCTAACAAACTAAAAGAAAAATAAAACTTCAGGGTAACTTGAGAACCTTCTCAGCCAGCCCTTACTATTGTTAGATGTTAGTCTGTTTCCATAAAACTGAATTTTGTCACACTAAGAGACAGACTACTTTGGTACAACTGAATGATTTGGATACCCAAATTTTCTATCAATCTAAAAAATTATCATAAACCTGAAGTCTCATAAAAGAGCCTCTAAGTTACAGGAACAACTGGAAAACAAAACTAACCTCTTTATTAACATTCCTATGGTTGCTGTAAATGTATCTCAGAATAAGCTAGTTTCCTTCCTTTAGGTGCCAAATTTTATTACACCTGCCCCTTAATTATGGCTGATTACTGGAGGAAATTAATGTGTTCCCTGCCCTCAAATTTTATGATAAATTATTCTCAAACTGAGTATTTATCAGGACAGTTCAGATATTTTAAATGCATCTGTCTGAGCCCTACCCTAGAATTACTGAAACAGAAGTTTGAAATTAAAGCCTATAAATAGGCCTGTTAAACAAACTCAAGTGGTTCAAGTGCAAAATGAAGTTTGCAGAGCACTGGTCTACCAAAGTGACTGGCACAGTGGATCCTTCCCCATGTCTAAGCTGCTTTTTAATTTTTATAGATATTTTTAATATTTTATTTTTATTTTGTGTGTATTGCTTGCATGTAGGTAGGTGTACCCATGTCATGCAGGGCTCACAGAAGTCACAAGAAAGTGTCAGATCTACTGGAACTGGAATTATAGGCATTTGTTAGCTACCATGTAGTGCTAGGAATCAAACCCACGTCCTCTGCAAGAGCAGCCAGTGCTCCTAACTACTGAGCCATCTTTCTAGCTCCACTAAGATGCTTTTTAGCACTCCAGGGAGATTTTGGGCCCTTAGTGAATCATGATTCATGATATTCAAATGTTTGTAGAATTCCCTCTCATCTTGACTCTCTGTTTGACCATGTGACTTTCTTTTGCATAATGCACATTGTAATCAGAGGCTTGATGAGCAAATGGACATTTGATATTATCTTACGGTGCTCCTTTTAGAAACCAGCAGCCGTGATGTTAAGAAGCTCTGATAAAAACAAACTGGCAGTCCTGCCCTGATGACAAGCCTACCCAGCTCTCCTAAGACCTAATATAATTGCAAGATTTGCTGAGTCAGTGAGTGATCAGCTAGGATCAGAACCACAGAGGAGTTACTGGCTTCCAGTACTAGGGCCAGAAATCATCTAAGAGAGAACCTATTGCTTAAAACTGAGCTACCCTGTGTGACAGAACATTACAAGTCAGGGAGCCTGAATAACTGCCAGAGCCTCAGGGTAAAACCCAGCTCTGAAGACTGTTGTGGAGAGAGCTGGAGGCCTGGATGCCGACAAGCCGAAAAGAGCTGGCAGCAGAATGTCATCCCAGACAGTTAAGTGCATAGGGAGAGGCAGTCTCATCTTGGTGCCTGGCAGCCGCCCTCATCTGGACTTTGGAATACTTGGCACCACAACCATGTCCAGAGTGGCAATAAATGCTTAGCTTTTTTTTTTTTTTTTTTTTTT
>VZQC01010683.1:1439251-1485521 GCA_009823505.1 Rhizomys pruinosus | reverse complement strand
TTTTTTTTTTTTTTGTTTTTTTTTTAACATTTCAGTGCTGTGCTTTCTTTCCCCTCTTTTGGGAGATACCCCCAGTCCCAGCTACAACATTAGCCACCCCCAGGATACAAAATGGGAGTCTCAGAAGGGTGGAAGGGCCAGTCCAGCACATAGACTGAAAAACTAAGTGTAGCCAGCAGAGGCCACTGGTACGCAGAAGGACTACAGAAGTGGAAACAGTTGGGGATCCGAGAAACTCATCCAGTATAGGTTCAGCAGTTGCATAAAACATGGGGGAGACTGTTTCCACTGACAGCCTCACCTTCTGCATATACCTGCAGTCTCTAGCAAAAAACCAGCAGGAGCCCACAAGGTCAGCTAACACCCCTGCCCCCCTCCTGCCTTCTCAGATTTTCAAGAGCCCAGAAAGAAGCTGTGCCATCAGTTCATATTTTCTTCTTCTTCTCCACCTTTATTGTTTTGTGCTTTATGTTTCTCCTTTTTTCTTTCTGTTGTACTTTTAGGGGTATTTTACTTTATTATATCTTCGTGGAAGCTTTAGTCTTTTTCTCTTCCTACATTTATCTAATTTTATGCATTTTTTTTCTTACTTAGGACCATCTTATTTCTTTTCTTTTTTTTTTTTTTTGTTCCCATGTGCTTCCTGGTTTTTTCCTTGCTATTATATTTTTAGGAGTATTTTGTCTTTACCTTTTTCTGTTTTGTTGTTTAAAGTAACATTTTTATTGAGATTCTGTGTATTTCACACGGACCATCCCAGTCATCTCTGTATCCCACATTTCCCTGCTGGAATTCACACGTTCTATCATCTGGTCAGGCTAGTGTCCTCGGACGTCCTTCAGTGCAAGTTCATCCACTGTGGTCTAGTCAGCTTATCTGGAGTCTCTACCTTTAAAATCAGCTCTTCCTTACCTAGCAGTAATCAGCTGCCAATAATTCTTCAATTGAGATTAGGGCTTACTCCTCATTTCCATAGTTCTGTGCTGAGTTTTGATCTGCTTGAGTTTGCATGGGTCTTGTGCATGCTGTCACCATTACTATAGGATCATGTGAGCAAGGTCCCAGGAGCCTGTAGGACTCTGTTTCCATTTTCCATATGGCCGTGCACCTCCTACCTGGCCCTTACAATCTCTGTGCACCTGTAATGCAGTGGTCCCTGAGCCCTGAGTGGGTGGAATTTACTATAGGAATCCTGTTGCAACAACCCACACTATGCAGACTCTTACTCTCTATGCTTTGGCCATTTGTGACCTTTTGTGTTCCTGTCCCTCTATGGTCATGTCTGTGAGGCAATGAGGGAGCATCATTGATGAGAACTGAGAGGTGTATTATCATTCTCTTTATTCCTTGTTCTATGTTCCATGAGCCTGAGGCATAGAAGTTGTGTTGTAGATATGCCACTTAGACTTGGGGAACTCACAGACAATCTCTGTGTATGTCTAGTTTTGGAACTCTGTAATTGTCTGGTGAAAAAGAAGCTTCATGAGTGGTGACTGGGGTACTTGTCATAAATATAAGGATCCCTACTTTGCACATAGTAAGAAATTACATTTGTCTAGGTTTGTGACATATGTATTTGTTTATTGAAGTACCACACATGAGTTTCCTCTCATTGAGTGGGCTTTTAGTTCAGTTAGGTAGCTGTTGATTGCCCCCAAATAAAAGGGCCACTACTGCTGGGCGGTGTGGTGGTGCATGCCTTTAATCCCAGCACACGGGAGGCAGAGGCAGGTGGATCTCTGGGAGTTCAAGGCCAGCCTGGTCTACTTAGAGAGTTCCAGGACAGCGGGGGCTGCAGGGAGACCCTGTCTCAAAAAGACTAAAAAAAAAAATGCCACTACTGCAGCAATGTTGTCTGCTGTGTCAGGCATTGATGTGGTTATCAGCCATAGTGCTGGGGTTGGACCATTGATATTTTCCTCCCTTAGCAGCTTGTGTAGTACTCTCCAAATCTAGAAGAGCCAGTTTTCAGGGGAGGTGGCTTCTAGGTCACTTCCATATTTTAACAAAAGCTTTTGTATATTTTTTATTCTTCTTCATAGATTTTTCTAATTCTGTTAATGCACTTTTCCTACTCCAGGGCAGTCTATTTCTGGTTTTGTTCCTCTTCTGTTAATGCACTTTTCCTACTCCAGGGCAGTCTATTTCTGGTTTTGTTCCTCTGTGCTTTGGGTTTTCTTTTTCCTTTTCTACTATATTTTTAGTATTCTTTTGTCTTTATCTTATTTTTAAGGTTCTTATGTTTTTTATTGTTTGTTCCTTGTTTATATTTATCTATATATATATTTTTTATTAATTTTATTTATTTCTGTATGTGTATGAATGTACTGTCTCCCTGCAAGTCTGTGCACCCGTGTCGTGCAACGCCGTGGAGTTCAGAAGAGGGTCTCCGATTCCCCTGGAACTGGAGTTCTCCTGGAACTGGAGTTTCAGATGGTTCTCGGCCGCCATGTGGGTGCTGGGGATCAAACCCGGGTCCTCTGTAAGAGCGGTCGGCGCTCTTAACCGCTAGGCCATTATTTATCTATATTTTTATATGAATTTTCTCATTAGGAAATTTTTCACGTTTTCTCTTGTCTAATGTATTGCTCTTTTCTCTTCCCTTCGTTACACTCTTCACTGCTCCTTTTCCTATTAGTTTATTTAACTTTTCCTGATTTTTCATCTCTCCTTGCCTGCTTCCTTTATCTCATTCATTTAGAGTTTGCCTTTTCACCTTCAGTAATGTTTGACTTCATGGCACACTGTGCATTTGTCTCGACTTCATGGCACACTGTGTGTTGGTCTTGACTTCATGGCACACTGTGCGTTGGTCTTGACTTCATGGCACACTGTGCGTTGGTCTTGACTTCATGGCACACTGTGCGTTGGTCTTGACTTCATGGCACACTCTACGTTGGTCTTGACTTCCTGGCACACTCTGCATTGGTCTTGACTTCCTGGCACACTGTGCATTGGTCTTGACTTCCTGGCACACTCTGCGTTGGTCTTGACTTCATGGCACACTCTGCCTTGGTCTTGACTTCATGGCACATTCTGCGTTGGTCTTGACTTCATGGCACACTGTGCATTGGTCTTGACTTCATGGCACACTCTGCATTGGTCTTGACTTCGTGGCACACTGTGCATTGGTCTTGCTGTTTTCTGTTTTATGGACTGATGGCCTCTTAGAGGATTTTAATTGATTTTAAGCATATTTCTGTATTTTGTCTGGTTGGGTCGTATTGCTTCCATAGCATTCCATCCTCTCCTCTCTGAGTGGTATGCAATGTGCATATTTTGGAGTGATGCATATTGGAAGGAACAACAACAACAACAACAACAACAGAAAAGTCTGTGTCATAAAACTGACTGAAATGGTGAACTGCTCAAAACAGTGAACTTCTGCTCGAAACAGTAAATTTCTGCATCGAGAATTTTGAGAGAGACTGTGGAAAAAGATGAAAAACTTGTTTGGAAGAATGCCTGAACTCTGGTGGGGGGGGGCAGGGAGGGGGACACAGGTCTAAATTAGATTTGTAGAAGTGCACAGAGCTTCGATAAAACATTGGCTTAAAAAAAAAAGATGGGGCTGGAGAGATGGCTTAGTGGTTAAGAGCACTGGTTGTTCTTACAGAAGACCTGGGTTCAAATCCCAGTACCTACATGGCAGCTAACAACTGTCTGTAACTCCATTTCCAGTGCATCTAAGACCCTTGTCTGTCCTCCTCAAGCATCATAGGTACACTTAAACACACAGAGACATAACACTCATACACATGAAATAAAAATAAAGGAAAGAAAAATGTAAAAAAAAAAAAAGAATTGGACATCCAGACACAAGAGGCTTTTGATGAACCTCTTGATGAACCTCTTTACAATGTACTATCGTCAAGATGTCAAAAATACAACCCAAAGAAACAACATTAAAAGCTTTAAGAGAAAAAAGCCAATTCAGTCACAAAGGCAGATATACCAGAATTATTAGATCTCTTATCAGCAACTCTAAAAGCCAGGGAGGAATGAATCAGACCCAAAAGAAGAAACCTGCCAACCAAGATTGCCAGAAGAGCTGTCTTTAAAAAGTGGTAGAGAGGGGCTAGAGAGATGGCCTAGCAGTTAAGAGCGCTGACTGCTCTTACAGAGGACCGGGGTTCGAACCCCAGCACCCACATGGCGCCAAGAACCGTCTGAAACTCCAATTCCAGGAGAACTCCAGTTCCAGGGGAATCCGACACCCTCTTCTGACCTCCGCAGCATTACACGACACGGGTGCATAAACCTGCATACAGACAGTACATTCATACACATACAGAAATAAAATAAAAAAAAAATAAAAAAATAAAAAAATAAAGTTTTAAAAAGTGGCAGAGAAATGAGGACATTTCAAGAAAAGCACAAACTAAGGCAGTTTGTGACCTTACAAACTGAGCACTGCAGAAGGTACTAGAAGGAGTGCTGTACACTGGGGTGGAAGAAGGGTAGAGTTTCAATCACAAAGCACAGGAAGGAATAAATTGAGAGGAATAGATGAGCAAAGGAGAACTAGAAAAGAATCTTTCCTGTCTTCATGGCATACTGTTAATCCCCTGACACCGTTAAGGAAGAAAGAGAACAGTAATCTAGCCAGCCATAAAAACAACCAACAGAATTACAGGAATTAACAAAATGTCCTCAATATAAATGGCCTCAGCTTGCCAATATAAAGATCCTGACTGGTTGATTAGATTAAAAAAGAAGATCCATCAATCCGTTTCTTCAAAAAACATACCTAATACTAGGTAAGGGACTGTATTTTTATTATGAAAATACACAGGAATATAGGAGATGAGGCTAGGGCTCTCCCACATCTAAGTTAAGGATGCAGTACAATGTGGGGGCTGGTTATAATTCACTGCAGATGCTGCATTAGGTGCGGCAGTAAGAAGACTTTACCTATCATCCAGATAACATCCAACACCTGTTGTTTGTAATGTTAGGTCAAACATCCCTGAGAATCACTGCATCTCACTTGCCAAGTCACGGCCAGCACATGTAAATGTCCGGTGGTGCCAGTTTGACTATCTGTGATTAGAAAATAACCACTAGAAGCCTCACACTACATAAAACTGAAGCCATATATGTGTGCAGATAGGGAGAGAAGACATATGGTGTGACAATATATTGTCATCTACAAGCTCATGATGGAGAACTATACAACTAAGTTACAAAAACATTTCCAACCCCCACCCCTAAACAAAACCAAAGAAATCCTCATAATGTTTTAAGTTGACAATTTTGAATTTGGTTGCATTCAGAGCTAATGTGTGATACATACTGCGTTTGAGCCACTGGTTGGACACTCCTGTAAAGAGAACACCTACCAGACTTCAAACTATACTACAGGGCTATAGTCATAAAAACAGCCTGGTACTGGCACAAAAACAGACCTGTTGACAAATGGAACAAAACTGATGATCCAAATCTGAGCACATACAATTTCAGCCATCTTATATTTGTCAAGGGGGCCAAGAAGACACAATGGAGAAAATACAGCAACTTCAGCAAGTGGTGTTGGCAAAACTGGATCACCACTTGTAGAAGAATGAAATTAAACCCCTACCTCGTGCCCTGTACAAAAGTCAACTCCAGATGGATCAAAGACCTCAACGTGAAACCCCAAACTCTGAAGGTGATAGAAGAAAAAGCTGGCAGCAGACTACAAGACATAGGTGTAGGAAAAGACTTCCTAAATCAGACAGCAGCTGCGCAAGAATTAAGGTCGACAATTGACAAATGGGACCTCATTAAACTCAAAAGCTTCTGTACATCAAAAGAAACAATCAAGGAAGTGAAGAGAAATCCCACAGAGTGGGAGGAAACCTTCACCTCAGATACATCTGACAAAGCATTGATTTCCAGAATATATAAACTATTCAAAAAACAAAGAAGAAAGAAAACAAATGACCCACTCAATAGATGGAGCAAAGAGTTGAACAGAGACTTTACAAGTGAGGAATTAGAGATGGCTGAGAAACACTTTAAGAAGTGTTCAACATCACTAATCATTAAAGAAATGCAAATCAAAACCACTTTAAGATAACATCTTACTCCAATAAGACTGGCTGGGATCAAGAAAACAAATGATACCCAGTGCTGGAGAGGTTGTGGGGAAAGGGGAACACTCATCCACTGCTGGTGGGAATGTAAACTCGTGTAGCCACTATGGAAAGCAGTGTGGAGAACCCTTGGAAGACGAGGAATGAACTTGCCACCTGACCCAGCCATACCACTCCTAGGCATGTATCCTCAAGACTCACCCCACCGCAGAGATACATGCATGGCCATGTTTATTTCAGCTCTCTTCACAATAGCAAGGAGCTGGAACCAACCAACCTAAATGCCCCTCAACTGATGAGTGGATAGAGAAAATGTGGTACATCTACACCATGGAGTTCTATGCAGCAGTAAAGAAAGACAACATCGCAAGCTTTGCAGGAAAATGGCTGGAGCTAGAGGACATCATGCTGAGTGAAGTAACACAGTCCCAGAAAAAACAAACGATGAATGGTATCCCTCATCTGTGGATGCTAGTGCCAATTACCTAGTTGTAAGTATTTCTTGTGCATGGCCCCTTGAGATTTTGTCCAAAGCAGTTGGGAGTGATGCATATTGGAAACAACAACAGAAAGGACTGCATCAAAGAACTGACTGAAACAGTGAACTTCTGCTCAAAACAGTCAACTTCCACATGGAGAATATTGAGAAAGACTGAGAAAGAGATGAAAAGCATGTTTGGCAGAATGCATGAGCTCTGGTGGGGTGGGGGAATGGGGGGGGACACGGATCTAGATTTGATAAAAAAAATAAAAATAAATAAATTAATTTAAAAAATTCCTAAGAAATTGAAAAAAGAGACCACCTTATGCTGATATGTAAAATTAATAGTTAAAAGTTTTATTTAACAGCTATGTTCTTTTATTTTTTGCCTCCTTTTTTTAATTAATTTTTTTTTATGTGTATGAGTGTACTGTCTGCATGTAGGTAGGTGCACCTGTGTTGTGCAATGCTGCAGATTCCCCAAGAACTGGAGTTAAAGATGGTTCCTTGCCACCATGTGGTGCTGGGAATCGAACCCGGGACCTCTGCAAGAGCAGTCGGTGCTCTTAACCACTGAGCCATCTCTCCAGCCCCAGCTGTGTTCTTTAGACACTGAAACGTCCAAAATGCTTTGGGTAAGAAATAATAACAGGCTGGAGAGGTGGCTCAGCAGTTAAGAGCACTGCCTGCTCTTGCAGAGGACCCAGGTTCAATTCCTAGCACCCACATGGTGGCTAACAACTGCTCCTAACTCCAGTTACAGGGGATCTGGTGCCCTCTTCTGACCCCCCTGGGCATTGCATGACACAGATGTATTTACATCTAACCAGGCAATACACTCATATACATAAAATAAAAATACTAATTAAATTATTTTTTAAAAGAAATAATAAAGGTCAGAGGAGTAGGCAGTGAAAAGTTTTAATAAAGCCTTTGTTTTGGTAGCTATTTGGGGATTTTTTTCCTTGTACTAATAAAAAGTATATATAGCAGAAAATTTAGAAGGAAAAATATGTAATTTAAAAATTATGTACATCTAGTCAGAAATTCCAATTACTATTAATGTAGCATTCTTCTTTTTTGTCAAGCAGACTCAAACACAGCAAGTCAGGCCAGTTTTACTATCACGAAATTCAGCAAGCTAAGACTTGAAAGTCTAGATGTTATACGATTGTTTTCATATAAAATTGCAAAGAAAGAAGTCAAGTATAAATAACAAAAAATAATACTTAGGTATCAAAGCAGAAAGAAAAGGTTATTACAAAGTCAGGTGGTCACTTCTGAAAGAAAAGAGGGGATAAGTGGGGAGGCCTGTAAAGAAGGCCCGTGAGGGACAGTTCTGATGTGAGTGGAAGCTGTGACATGTATTCCCTCTACGATTATTTATTAAGCTGCATACGTGTTATATATTTTACCAAAAGGTATAATTTACAACAATGTATTAAAGAAAAATATGTATTGAATAGACCATGTCCCCATGTCCATGCAGGTTGAATATTCTAGGAGAGCGTGGGATGTAAACCACAACGAGTGTTTTATTAAGGGCTGACATTTGTGGGGAAATTTACTTTCATTCTGTACCCTTTGATTTTCTTTATTTTTTGTTTTATAATTTCAAAATGAAATAATAATCAAAATTAAAGGATAAAGAGTAGGGAAAATGAAGCCAAAATTAAAAATGTAAGATATTACACATTTTTTATTTAATCACGTAATTATACATAATTACAATTTCTTTAGGGTTACATTGGCTTGGAGTCATGGAATTAGAAAGACTGACTGAAAAGTTAAAACCATGAATCCTAGGGGCTGGAGAGATAGCCTAGCGGTTAAGAGCACCGACTGCTCTTGCAGAGGACCCGGGTTCAATCCCCAGCACCCACATGGCGGTTGAGAATCGTCTGTAACTCCAATTCCAGGATAACTCCAGTTCCAGGGGAATCCGAGACCCTCTTCTGTCCTCTGCGGCATTGCACGACACGGGTGCACAAACCTACATGCAGACAGTACATTCATACACATCATACACATACAAAAATAAAATTAAAAAAACAAACAAACCATGAATCCTATGGTCCTTTTCCCATCCTGCTTTTTCCATTGCTGGGGACTGGTCCTTCTGGTGTTGTCCTAGAGCCTGTGCCCCTAGTAATGCTTCTGAAGTGGTAGTGTGTGTTGGGATCACCTGGAAGCCTGTTAAGCACACATTTCTTAACTCACCTCAGTGTCTGATTTATTTATTATCTGAGTTAGAGCCCGAGAACTTGATGTTCTTTTGTCATTGTTATTTTATTTTATGTATTTTTCTCTACTGGAGATTAAATCTAGGGCTTTGTGTGTGCTTGGCAAGCATTTTACCCCTGAGCTGTATCTTCAGCAACCACCAGCCCTCACTTAAAAAAAAACAAAAACAAAAACAAAAACAAAAAAACACATCAATTTTGAGCTCAATCCTCAGTAAGTCACACAGGCTGGCCTTGACCTTTCTCTGTAGCCCAAACAGACCTTAAACTTGTAATCCTCCTGCTTGAGCCTCCCAAGGAGCTGGGTTACTGGCCTGCACCATCATGCCCAGTAAGAACTTGAATTTCTGTTGTTTCCAGGTCATGTTCACACTGTTTATGTTGAGACTTTGAAAACTGAAAGGGCGAAGCTTCCGCTTATGTCAGCATGCTGGGAAGTGTCAGAACAAAGCAGAATAGAACACACAGTGAGCCTAGCTAGTATGTGCTTCCACAGACAAGGGCAGGAATTATTTGATTCATGGCCAAATGTGACATTAAATCTGTTTTGAACCATGTGTGTGTGTGTGGATGGCGATATAATCTAATATATTTTTTGCTAAGGAAGCCAGAGCCATTTAAAACCAATAGAACAAGTAATGTTCCTGAAATACTGTGCCTAATTTTGTGAATCTGCGTGTGACTTTGGATAGCTAAAATAAACAAAAAAGCATTGTACACATTTAAAAATATGCAAAAAGCCAGCTAGCTCTGAGTTTTTTTTTTTTTTTTAAAATGGTGACAAACAAGAGAATTAATTTTAGGCAAGGGAAAGTATTTTTTTTTTGTTCATATTGGAGTACATGTTTCCATGGTATGGTGTTAGCTTTTCAGTCTTCTGTGGTATTTGCCTCTATGACTAAGACATTTCTGTTAGTGACTCAGAATGTGCATTGCGTCTATGTCATCATATCCATGAAGATTTCCCAAAAATATGGGGCTAGCCTCAGATGGAAATAGTGTTTAGTCCAACCACAAAGGGATAAAGCTTTTAATCTCACCTCCTGGGAAGCTGGAAGTGCCTGTGGCATAGAAGTTTAGCTTTGCTTTGGGGTTCTCCGGCTAACCTGTCTGAAGCATTCTGGTTTTGACTTTGGACTTAACAATAATCTGTTGGGCCAGTCTTGTATACTTTACATTTTCTGGCCCAACTGCCAAGTCCTCTACTTTGTTTGTTTATCTTTTCCTCAACTTTTCTTGTCTTAAACCTGTTCTGTTATTGCAGCCCAGCCCCCTGTTCTTGGCCTCAATGCTATGCTAAGCTTATGCTTGTCTTTACAGTGAGAAGTGGTGTTTGCTCTTCTTGGGATCTTGGCTCTAGCATGCCTACTCTCTTCCCTGTGTTGGTATGGAGCTGCCTTTACCATTCTCTACTCCTTTAATTTCATTTTGATTTATTTCAATATGCAGTCACTGCATTGTTGATGAATCTAGAATATTCTTGTATTTGGTACCCCTTTTATTGCCTTGCAATGAAGTTGAGTGATTCTTATTAGAAAATTGGTAAGGAGAATGTGTATTTCAAATCTGGATGTGTGGTTCAAGTGGAACATCACTAATGAAATATCACTTTTTAAAATTGATTCCAGTATTGCATACAGTGTATTTTGATCATATTCAGATCCCTTCACCTCTCCACCTTTCCCACTACTCCACCAACAATTTTATGTCTTCCGTTACCTGTCCTTTTTACATTTTTAAGTTTAATTTTTTATTTAATTCTTGTAATTTTCATATAATATAGTTTGATGGTATTTAGATCTCCTCTATTCACACCTCCCTCCACTGTCCTCCACCCAATTATATATATATCCTATAGTGTCCCCAAATGTCTTTCAGTGTGGTTCTATCCACTGAGCCCAGCAAGAGTCCCATCCGTGTAAGACTCTGTCTTTCCCCCCTTTAATAACTATCAATTGCCAGAAGTTGTTCCTTAGGTCCAATTGGGATTTCTTATCCAGTTCCCCATGACTGTGCTGGGATTTTATCTAGTTTGAACTTATATAGGACTTGTGCAAGCTATCATTGCTGTGAGTAACTGACCAGCCATCTTGAACAGTCTGTTTCTTTGTGGTTATCCAACCCCTGTGGCTCTTAAATATTTATTTATTTATTTATTTATTTATTTATTTATTTATTTATTTGCTTATTTAAAAATTTTCAATTCCATTCCATGCCTTTCACATATTCCTGGGTATGGTTCCATGCCCCAGAGTCTGGTCAATCTACTAGGCATCATGTCAATAAGGAAAACTGTCTCCCGTCATTCATCCGTTGCTAATAGGTACTCAGCTCTGGCTGGGGCTTCCTTGTCACGTCCCCTATTCTTGTGCATGCTGTCATAGTGCTGTGAGTTCATGCATGCAACTAGCATATGGAGTCTAGATGACACAGTTTTAATAATTAATTAATTAATTAATTAATTGTATGAGTGTACTGTCTGCATGTAGGTCTGTGCACCCATGTCGTGCAATGCCGCGGAGGTCAGAAGAGGGTGTCGGATTCCCCTGGAACTGGAGTTCTCCTGGAATTGGAGTTACAGACGGTTCTCAGCCGCCATGTGGGTGCTGGGAATCAAACCTGGGTCCTCTGCAAGAGCGGTCGGCGCTCTTAACTGCTAGGCCATCTCTCTAGCCCCAATGACAGTTTTCTTGTATTCATCTACCACTCTGGCTCCTAAAATCTTTCTAAACCCTCTTCCACAACGATCCCTGCGCCTTTGGAGAAGCTATGATATAGCTGTCCCATTCAGGGCTGAGCACTCCACAGTCTCTTTTTCTCTGTATCTTGATCATGTGTGGGTCTCTGTGTTAATTACCACCTGCTGCAAGAAGAACCTTCTTTAAAGGGTGAGAGTTAGGAGATGTAGTAATCCATGGCTATAACAGGTCATTGTGAGTTAGTTAATATTATGTCTAATTAACAGAACGATAGTAGTAGATTTTCACTAATGGCTTGTGGTTTGTCTAGCCAGATTCTCACTCTGATAACAGTGTGAGGTATGGACATCCTGTGGTGAAGCAGGTCTTAAATCCAGTTAGAAGATGGTTGGTGTTCTAGTTTATCTTCCATTGCTGTGACAAAACACTCTGACTGACACCAACTTGGGAAGGAAAGGGTTTATTCAGCTTACATCTCCTGGGTCACAGTTCATCACTCAGGGAGCCCAAGGCAGGAACTCAGGGCAGGAACCTGGAGGCAGGAGCTGAAGCACAGGCCATGGAGGAATGCTGTTCACTGGCTTGCTCCCCTGGCTCATGCCCAGCCTGCCTTTTTATACCGTACACAACAACCTGCCCAGGGTGGCACCACTCATTGTGGGCTGGGCCCTCCCACACTGCTCGACCATCAAGACAATACTCCACAGATGTGGCCACAGGCCAATCCAATGGAGCCAATTCCCCAATTGAGGCTCCTTCAACCCAGGTGTGTCAGGTTGACACTAAAGCCATCCAGCACAGTTGGTTACTCCCATAATATTTGTAACACTATGAAAGCTAGCCAAAGGGATGTAGCTTCAAGGCCGGTCCCAACTTGATTTCTTCTTGTTTGTTCTGTGACTCAGGTAGGTAGTGTGTTCAGCAGCAGGGTCTTACAGTCACATTCTGGTGGGTAACCAGAGGTAGTGGCAATAACCATTATTGTTTGAGGATCTTTGGGATCTCTCTGGTCAACAATTCCAAAAGAGAGTCCATTCCTGGCATGACTTTGCATTTTCTAGCCTGTGGTGTCTGTTAGGGCCATTGAACCCCTGCTATAGGGTAGCTACATTTAAACTCCTTTTATATTATATCTGTTTAGAGTTTTAGATTGAAAGATGTTTCCATACTCATTTCCACATTACTCTTTCAAAAGGCCTTTAGTGTTAGTTAGGCCTCTTTTATTCCCTCTTCTGCCCATTCCCCACTTCATTAAACCCAACCCATCTGTCATTCCCCTTTTCCCTTGATATTAACACATTCTGCCTCACCCTTCCCAGGAATCATTCCCTCCTTCTGAACCTATTTGCTACTAGATTGGATTTTATGATCAGATAATGGCTTATGGAAGATCCTGAATGGCTTACTGAGTTCTCAATTTAATAGTTAAATTGAATCCAAACTCTTGCTTGTGAATCAATTAATTTAATTATCCAAAACTTTTGCTTATTCAAGGTAGAACACTGTAAACATAAAAAATTCCAGGGGCTGGAGAGATGGCCTAGCAGTTAAGAGTGCTGACTGCTCTTGCAGAGGACCCGGGTTTGATCCCCAGCACCCACAGGGTGGCTGAGAACTGTCTTTAACTCTAGTTCCAGGGGAATCCGACACCTTCTTCTGACCTCCGAGGCATTGCACGACAAGGGTGCACAAACCTACATGCAGACAGTACACTCATACACATAAAAAATAAAATTTTAAAGCCGGGCGTGGTAGCGCACGCCTTTAATTCTAGCACTTTGGAGGCAGAGGCAGGCAGATCTTTGTGAGTTCAAGGCCAGCCTGGTCTACAGAGTGAATTCCAGGACAGGTGGGGCTACAGGGAGACCCTGTCTCGAAAAGACAAAAATAAATAAATAAATAAATAAATAAATAAATAAATAAATAAGAGTGAGTTCCAGGACAGCTGGGGCTACAGGGAGACCCTGTCTCGAAAAGACAAAAATAAATAAATAAATAAATAAATAAATAAATAAATAAATAAAATAAAATAAAAAATAAAAAATTTCCAGTCTTCTATATTTTAGCTCTTAAGTGACCCCTAAAGATATATATGTTAAAGGCATCATCTGGGCCGGGCATCATGGTGAATGCCTTTAATCTCAGCACTGGGGAGACAGAGGCAGGTGGATCTCTGTGAGTTTAGCCTGGTCTACGTAGTGAGCAGTGAGTTCCAGGCTAGCTGGGGCTACAGAGTAAACCTGTCTCAAAAAAAAAAAAAAAAAAAAAAAAAGGCATAGTTCAAGGTGATATTGAAAATTAGGATGGTAGAAATTCTAAGAGGCAGGGTAGGGTGTGGTGAGAGGCTATTAGGGATGTTCCCTTAAGGAAGATAATGGGCCCCAGCCCATTTTCCTTTTCTTTTGCTCACTGGTCTGCCAGGCATTCCTCTCATAATAGGCTGCCTAATCTCAGGCCTAAAAGCAACAGGGACCACACATCATAGAATGAAACCTCCAAAACTGTGAGCCAAAATGAACCTTTTATAAGCTGATTATTCAGATGTAAAGTCCTAATGGAAAGCTGACTGACATGCAGCCAAACCAATCTGTGGCTTTCCAAAAATTCCTGGAAAATTACCAGTGAGGTGAGATTGCTTAGAAACATTTTGCTGTGGAGGAGACAAACTTTCCACTTTTTGTGCCTGAAGTTGTTATGCATGTTTGCTTGGATTAGTATTAAATTCTTTCTGCTGAATTTAGTAATCCTTGTGATTTCTTTTGTACTTTGGCATTGCAAATTAACCTAAATCCTCATAATCTTTAGCTCTTATTTGACTTTGTGCTAATCATATTTTAAAGCACAGACTATTTTTTTTTTTTTTTTTTAGTTAAAATGCCTTTGGTTTTATTTCCCAGATATAAATTTTAAAGGAAATAGATTTTTCTCCAATGTGATTTAAATTAGCAAGTATGTAAAAGTTTTGTTTTGTTGTCTTAAGTCCTGTCATCTCATCAAGATGAGAAGCTTTCCACCTTGTCTGTTTTTTTCTGAGAGTATCATTACTATTATGGAGAGTACTGTGGATTTTTTTTTTATTTAACATTTTTTTTATTGATGCTTTGTGCATTTCATACATCATTTTCCAATTCAGTTCAGGCATATTTCCCTTTCCCTTCCCCCCCACCCCCACCCCAACCGAGATCATGCATTCTGCCATAACTGTCCTGCATATTTCTCTGTTTTTTTTTTCTTTTCATTTTTTAGCTATAAGTGATAATCCATGAGTACAAGCATCCTTCATGTAAAAACCAATTTGCAGGCTGTTGTGCCGAAACCCCCACAGCCCACCTTCCAGCGTGTGGTGAGGGTTTGTTTGTTCAATCAGGTTGATTAAATGAGGGTCCAGACTACATTGCTGTAGTTTCACCATTTCACCCCAATCACAGCCCTTACATTCTACACGCCCCTCTTCCACAGATTCTTCCCGGGCTTAGAAAAGTGGCACAGGTGGATGAGAAGCAAAACAGTCTACTTTCTCTGGAGCTGTTGTCTTTGGACTCTGGTCAATTCTGGCTGTTTCTTTCTCATGGGCTGACAGTTTGTCCCGGAATAACCTTTCGATCCTACTAATGAAGCACAAGCAATTAGATATATAGGTATTTAAACAGCATTAATAGTTATGGAGGTTACTTTGGTATAGACACATATGTTTGATGATATGTTGATCCATGAATTACATTTTTTCCTGTTAAAATATGACAGGGTCTTACTGTGGTGCTTGAGATCTCCTAACCTGTGAGATGTAAGCTTGTGGCATCAGCCATGGGTTTGTCTCCAAGGAGAGAGCCAATAGCCAATTAGATTTGGGATATACAGGCATATGGCTGCCTCTGCTGCACAAGTATTTCCAGGCAGGTGAGGTGTAGCTGGTTGACGGTGGAGTCTTGCTTCTATCAAGAGACCGTATTTGCTTTATTGGTTAGGGGCCTTTGGTAACACTCTCTGGTGTTCCCAGAGGCCAATCTTACACTTGCATGTGTGGTCTCATACATCTTTCCCATGTTAACGTCAGTCTTCACGCAGCAGGGCCTTATCGCCCTTTCTTGCATGTACTCCAGTTTAGAGGCAAGGAGCCTTACCTTTTGTGGGGCCTTAAGATCTCCCTGGCCAACATCTCCCTGGTGGAATATTCCATTACTGATGTCAGAGATCCTGTTTGATATATTTGCTTTAGTGCATAGTTTAAGGACTTGGTATTATTATTTGTTCTGAACAGAGGAATAATCCTTTTTCACAGTTTTTATGTCTATTAGTCAATTAAAGGAGGCAGTTTTACTGGTTTTATTACCTCTATAATAGTTGTCTCCAATTTACAGTGGAGAGTGACCTCATCATCATCATATTTCTCCTTGCTATGGGGGGAGGTAACAAAGTCTCTCATATCAAAAAACTTTGCAGGCACCTAGAAGGTAAGTTTCATTAGGGACTCATTATAAATAGTTGTTTACATGTAGGGGCCACAGAGGGGTCGATGTGTTTATGGCAATCTGAGGCTTTCTTCCTTTCGATGTTCAGACGGTCAACCCTTCAGTTGGCACTTTCTGGTACATCCTACTCAATGCAAAGCTGTATCTTTCCTTTCTCAGCCATTAAATTGTGACACTTTTGACTGTTGGAACACACAAATATTTTCCCATAGTAGTTTTAAGACTTTGAATTGCAAGGTTTGTTGATGAGAAGGTTTCATGTCTATCTGTATCCCCCCCCCTTTTTTTTTAACCCATGAGCCTCTCAGAAGACAGTTGTATCTATACATAACCTATAGGGTGGAATCAAGGCTCAGATTTCATCAAATTTACCCATGTTGTTTTGGGTGACTATCTTCGATTAACTTGGGGAGCAACACTTAATTTTTATGCTTAAATCATCTTAAAGAGAATGCTACAAGTTGATACTGTACCAACAGAGAAACTATAGAGAAATTTAGCACCCATTGCCCCAACCACCCCCAAAAAAAAAAAAAAAAAAAATGTGGACAACAGCGATTTATATCTCCATTTAACTCGGATGCATTACCGTTTTTATCAGAGTGTTTAAACCAATGTTGTTTAATATACACATTATTTTACTTTTTACTAAGTCCTAAAACCCCATGTATCCTGTAGACAGTGTCTGGCAAAATCTGGGTACTTGTTGAACTCACGTTCAATTAAATTGCATTAATCGAATATACACCCGTGTCCCTCACCCACCCCTCCCCCTTCCCAATTCCCATTTCGGTCCGTTTTCTGATGCAGTCTTTCTGTTGTTGTTCTTTACTATGCATCTCTCTCCACGAGAAATATTTATATCTGGGGTATTGGTACTAGCATCCAAAATATGAGGGAACATTTGTCTTGTTTTTCTGGGACTGTGTTACCCACTTAACATAATGGTTTCAGCTCCATCCATTTACCTGCAAAGTTCATGATGTCCCTCTTTACCACTGCATAGAACTCCATTGTATACATGTACCACATTTTCTCTATCCACTCGTCAGTTGAGGGGCACCTGGGCTGGTTCCAGCTTTTTGCTATGTGAACAGGAGCTGCAAAAACATAGCTGTGCATGTATCTTTGCAGTAAGATGTGCTTGTGGTATATACCCAGGCAGTGGTTATGACTGGGTCAAATGGAGGCTCGTTTTGAGTCTTCTAAGGGTTCTCCACACTGCTTTCCATAGTGGCTGTACAAGTTACATTCCCACCAGCAATGGAATGAGTTGTTTTCCCCTTTCTCCCACAACCTCTCCAGCACTTTCGGTATCATTTGTTTCTGATCCTTTCCAGTCTTATTGGAGTAAGGGATGAATCTCAAAAAAAAAAGTGGTTTTTTTTTTGCATTTGACCTTATTAGTAGCATGCTGAACAGCTTCCTTTGATGTTTCTCGGCCATCTCTATTTCCCCCTCTGTGAAGTCTCTATTCAGATCTTTGCTCCATCTTTTGAGTGTTTCATTTGTTTTCTTTCTTCTTTGTTTTTTGAGTAGCTTGTATACTCTGGAGATTAATGCTTTGTCAGATGTGTCTGCAGTGAAGGTTTCCTCCCACTCTGTGGGTTTTCTCTTCACTTCCTTTATTGTTTCTTTAGATGTACAGAAGCTTTTGAGTTTAAGGAGATCCCATTTGTCAATTGTTGATCTTATTTCTTGTGCAGCTGTTGTCTGATTTAGGAAGTCTTTTCCTACACCTATGTCTTGTAGTCTGCTGCCAGCTTTCTCTTCTATCACCTCCAGAGTTTGGGGTTTCACATTGAGGTCTTTGGTCCAGCTAGAGTTGACTTTTGTACAAGGTGAGAGGTAGGGGTTTAATTTCATTAAAAAAAAAGTTTCTGCATCAATTAATATGATCGTGAAATCTTTTTCATGGCCTATTAATATAGTTATTACATTAATTGATTTTTCAAATAAAGAATCACACATATATCCCTGAAATAAACCCTGTTTCATATGTTATTCTTTTCATATATTGATGAATTCTATTTGCTTATATTTTGCTAAGGATTTTCACATACATATTGATGAGGGTTATTGATCTGTAATTTTGTTCTTTTTATTGTCCTTGTCTAGTTTTGCGTCAGTATAGTAGTAGTTTCGTAAATAAACTGATAATTATTCTCCTTGTTACAATTTATGTCATACTTTTTTCCAGTCTGTTGTTTTATTTTGAACTTTAATTTCTATGCACTTATATGACCTTTAAAATTTGAATAATAGTTGTAGAAATATACTTCTTTTTGTTTTATTATTTAATTTTCTTATTATTACTGATTCTATAGCTATTTTATATTTCATTGTTTCTGAGGCATCATACAGAATAATGGGTTTCAGTATGGCACAGCATGGGTATATGTCATTTTGTTTTGTTCTTATTCACCCCTTCACTGCTCTCTCCTGTCTTCCTCATTCCCCTCTTCCTGGCCTACTACCTCCACCAGATGGCCCTCCGTGTACCTTCTTGTCACATGTACTGTATGTCTCTGTTCCTTCTTCATCTCCCTTCTGAAGATCTGTCCCTCCATTCTTTTGGTTCTCCCTCCTTCCACAAATCAATAGTCTACCTATAAAATAAAACATGTGTATTCGTGTTTCTAAATCTGGCTTATTTCAACAATTACATTCCAATTAATTCCTTTTCCTGAAAATATCTTTTATCGTTTTTTTGTTTTTTTTTTACAGCAGAACAAAATTCCTGTATATATTTGCCACAGTTTCTTCATTCATCTGTTGATGGCCACCTAGGGTGGTTCCATTTCTTAGCTATTGTGAATAGTGCAGCACTAAACATGAACATGGAAATATATATGTGGGATGTTGACCTAGGGTCTTTTGGGTGTGAGAATGATGTAGTTGGGTCATACATTCTTTTTAGTTTTTTTTTTTTTTTTCAGTAACTTCCATACCTTTTCCAAAGTGGCTGTTCCAGTTTACATTCCCACCAACAGTATATAAGTGCCACACACCCCCAACACACACACACACACACACACACACACACACCCTCACAAGCATTTGTTTTCTGGATGATAACCATTCTGACCTAGTGATATGCTATCTTTAAACAGTTTTAATCTTCATTTCCCTCATGACTAAGGATGTTGAACATGTTTTCAGTATTAATTGGCTACTTCTATTTCTTCCTTTGAGGACCATCAATTTGGTTCATTATCTCCTTTATTTTGATGACTTGGAGGATGGTGTTTAAATTTTTAGCATCCTATACAACTCAGATCTTATGCCCTCTCTGACATGTACTAGGCAGTGATTTCCCCAATTCTGGAGACTGTTTATCCTCTGTTCCTAGTTTCCTTTTTGTACAGAACTTTTTAAATTTTATTTAATCGCATTTGTCAATTCTTCAGGTTGTTTTCTGTGCTAGTGGAGTCTTTTTCAGAAAGTCCTTGCCTATGTTTGTGTTTTGAACTGTTCTTTGAAATTTTTGTAGCAGGTTAAAATTTCAGATCTCACATCAGGTCTTTGAACTATTTTCAATTAAATGTTTATGCAGAATGATAGAGGTGTAGTTTCATTCTTCTACAAATGGATATGCAGTTTCCCACTTCCATTTGTTGAAGAAGCTGTCATTTTTACCAACTTATGTTTTTGACACTTTTGTTGAGAATCTTGTTGCTGGAGCTGTGTGGTTTATTTCTGGATCTTCCATTCTTCCCTATTGGTTTGTGTCTGGTTTTGTGCCAGCGCTACACTGCAAATTCTTGTGAGGATGGGGAGGCCCTTATATTTGAAGGGAATATAAATTGGAACACCCACTACAGAAGAAGGTGGGGAAGTCACTTAAAAAAAAAAAGCCTAGGTATTGTGATGCGTCCAGCATTGTTTTATTGTTAGGGTTACTTTGGCTATTCGGAGTCTTTTGTGCTGATGTATGAATTTTAGGACTTTTTTCTACCTCTGTGAAAAATGTCACTAGAATTTTGATGAGGATTGCATTCAGGTTTTTTTTGTGTGTGTGTGTTTTTGAGTCAAGGTCTCCCTGTAGCCCCAGCTGGCCTGGAACTCGCTCTATAGACCAAGCTGGCTTTGAACTCACAGAGATCTGTCTGCCTCTGCCTCCTGAGTGCTGGGATTAAAGGCATGTGCCACCATACCTGGCTGGCATTCAGTGTTTTTAGTAAAGGATTCTGCCATCTGCAAATAGGTACACTTTGATTTCTTTCCCTCCACATTGTATTTTCTTTCTGTATGAGTCACTTTTCTGTTGCTGTGAAAGAACCACCAGGACCAAGGGAACTTCTAAAAGGAAGAGTTTATTTGAGTTTGAGCACAAACCCAAGGTTTAAATCTTTAAGCAGACACAGGAAGCAGAGAGAAATGGAGACTGGCAAGGCTTTGTAAACTCTCTACGCCTGCCCCCAGTGACCTGTTTCCTCCAGCATGGCCATACTTTCTAAGACATCCCAAAACAGTGCCCCTAACTGGGAACAAAATGTCTGAATACTTGTATGGGGGACACTTTCATTCAAACCACCACATTTCACTCCCTGGCCCCCATAGGCTTATGATCATATAAAATGTAAAATGCATTTAGTCCAGTCTTAAAAGTCCCCATAGTCTTTCCCAATCTCAATACTATTCAAGTCGACAGTCCAAAATCTCTTCTGAAATGCAGACCAATCTCTTTAACTGTAAGCTCCTATAAAATCAAAATGCAAATTACATACTCTCAACATACAGTCAAACTGAATACACATTCCCATTCCAAAAGGGAGGAATAGAGGCATATGGGGGAAATACTGGAGCAAAACAAGTTTGAAAACCAGCAGCACAGACATGAAATCCAGTAGTTCCATGTGCAGCTTCTGGGACTTTACTTCCAAAGGGCTTAGATGTTTCAGCTCGTCCATCTTTGCATGCAACATACATCTCTTTCTTAGGCTGGTACCACTCCCTATATGCAGCTCTCCTTGACAAATACCTCACAACTCTAGCATCTTGAATGTCTTCTTGGGGTCTCCACTGCTAACTAGACTTCACCTTTACAGCTTCATGCAATGGCGTATGGAGATCTTTATGCAGGGATGCCCCCAATGCACTTTGCCTGGCCTCAGTGGCTCTCTGAAAGCACAGAGGAAGAACTGACGACCCCTTCTCTCTTGCATCTTTCATGTCTCTAAAGCCAGCACCATGGAATGAAACTGACAAGTTTGGCTGCAAATTTGGGATGGACCCTGTCCTTCAACCACATTTGCAGCTTTTCTCTATCCTGGACTTGTTGGAGTACAAAATCCCTTCAGTATTTTCCTTTTAAAAGTTGGAGGCTTAGCTGGGTGTGGTCTTGCCCTGAAGATACTCTTTCCATTGTTTACTTGTAAACCTCTAGGATTTTCCTTAATCACTTTAATCTCCTTATCAAAGGGATCCTCTCCTTTACCAGCCTTGGCTCCAACATTAATCTTCCTAGTGCGCTTTTCCTATCCAAACTATACATTCTGCATTTCTTTCTGCTCCATTTACTCTTTTTCACTGTAGAGCTGTATAATATTAACCATTAATAGCCACACTACATTAGGCTGTCTTGAAATATCCTCTACCAAAGAAATTAGTCCATTGCTTTTCAACTTAGCCTCAGGCAAGCAGTTGTGTTGTGGGCAAGCTCCAGCCAGACTCTTTGCCAAAATATCCCAATTACTGCTTAAGTCCTTATTTTCCTGTGGAACTACATTTTTATCAGCACTGCTTTCTGAGAAGTTCCCTACACAGAAAGAAAAGCCAAATCAGACTGAATTAAAAGTAAACAAAAGCAGGCTTTATTCCAGGAAAATGCGCTTTCAGGCAAATTTTGATGGCCTTTGGGGTAAAAGACATCTCCAGGCTGAACTAGGGATTTTTTTATAGGACAGGGGAGGGGAGATGGTGATGTATTAATCAGGAATTGGAATCTGACCAGTAAGGCCAGGTCAGGGCCCTGAGGGCAGGTCTTAGATTTGGTGGTGTCTTTGGAATCCAGAACTAGATGTTGGCTTCCTCCGGTGATTTACATGGGCTCTCTTTGTGTGCTTTTGCAAATGCTGGCTCCTGGCCAGAAGAGAAGAGTGAGGACCCTTCAGTCCACACAATCTGAGGACCCTTCAGTCCACACAATCTTGACTTTTGTTCCAAACCTCCGGCCCAACACTTTTCTAGGCTCCCACTAGAATGGCCTGGTAACCTCTGCTTACAGCAGTCAACAGCTTTTCTAGCCCAAGGTTCCAAAGTCTTTCACATTTCTCCAGACACCCACATGGTCAGGTTCTTCACAGCTAACACCCCACTCTTTTGGCACCATTTACTGTATTAGTCACTTTTATGTTGTTGTGATAGAACCACCATGAACAATGAATCTTCTAAAAGGGAGAGTTTATTTGGGCTTACAATTGACAGTTCCAGAGAATTAAGAGTCCATCATGGCAGGGAGGTATGGTGGCAAGAGCTGTAGCAGAAAGCTGAGGTTCACATCTTCAAGCAGACGCAGGAAGCTGAGAGAGCTACTGGAGACTGGCAAGGCTTTTTGAACTCTCTAAGCCTGTCCCCAGTTACATGCTGCCTCCAGCATGGCCACATCTTCTAAGACCCCCCCCAAAAAAAACACCATCAGCTGGTGACAAAATGTCTGAATACTTGGAGATTGTGGGGGACATTCTCATTCAAACCACCACACTTTCTCTTGTCTTACTGTTCCAGCTAAGACTTTTAGCAGTGTATTGGTTCAGAGCAGTGATGATAGATACCCTTGCCTTGTTCTTGATTACCTTGATACCAAAATCAAATAATGACATAATAAAAAAAGAAAACTACAGACCAATCTCCTGGATGCACACTATCGGAAAATTTTATAATAAAAATTTTACAAGTTGTATTCAAGAACAAATTCTGAAAATCATACATCATGATTACAATGGTTTCACCCCAGGGATACAAGGTTGGTCAGCATAAACAAATCAATAAATATAACACAAAAAGGGCAGAAATCACATGACCATCTCAGTAGACACACAAAGAGAATTTGACAAATTTCAATATCCCTTCCGGATATAAGACCTGAGAAACTAGGAAAAAAAAAAGGAATATATCTCAACATAATTAAAAGGTTTGTCTACTGATGCAATAAATCCAAATTAGACCAAATCAAAGAGTATAAAAGCAGGTGTATTGGAGCTGAGTGTAGTGGTACATGCCTTTAATCCTCACACTTGGGAGGCAGAAGCACGCAGATCTTTGTGAATTCAAGGCCAGCTTGGTCTGCCTAGCAAATTCCAGGATAGCCAGAGCTACAGGGAGACCCTGTCTCAAAAAGACCAAAAAAAAAAAAAAAAGCAGGTGTATTGGGAGCAGCCCCCAGGTGCATTCAGTGGTCTCACAGTACAAGGCTTCAGGCCAGAGAAATCTCGTGCTCGGGTTGGGGGTGGGAGGATTTTTATAGGTCTCTGGGGGCAGGGGGATGATATGCCAAGAGAAAACTGGACTGATACCCAAGTAAGGTAAAAACTGACACCTGGGGTGGGGGCTGGGGTGGTCCAGCAACACTGAGGGGAGGAGTCATCAGCTTGCTGAAATGCGGAACTGGTCTCCTGGAGCCCTTTTCTTTGTTCAGTGGTCTCTTGCACAAGCTTTTGGCAGGAAGGGAAGTGTTGGATTTCTTCTGGTCAGTGCCATCTTTGGCTCCTGCCTTGGGCCCTAACCTAAGAATAACAAAGATCATATACAACTAATCTATAGTCAACATTATACTAAATGCAGGAAAACTGAAAGCATTTCCTCTAAAATCAAGAACAAGGCAAGGGTATCTACCGTCACTGCTCTGAACCAATATATTTCTGGAAGTCTTAGCTGGAGGAGTTTGACAAGAGAAAAAAAGAAAAGCAAGATGGAGAGGGAGAAATCAAAATGTACCTATTGATAGATGGCAGGATCATAGAATGAGTTTGTGATTGTGTTCTTTCCATTTTGTATAAAAGTTTGCTTTGTATTTTTGACATTTTAACTGTACTAAGTCATGGAGAAGCTCTTCTCTGGTTATGTCTGTTTGGGGTTTAAATATGAAGTAAGCAAAGACAATTATATTTTATCTAACTGCGAACAGTATAATTTACTTTGGATTCAAACATACCCGGAATCCTTTAACTACTAGATTAATACCCTAACTACTAGATTAATCTATAATTGTGTAGAAATACATATAACATTTATTGGTATTGTCTGTAAGGTACGGCTTGTCCTGTAAGGATACACACTGCATCGTTATACTGGTACAAGTTCATGGATGTAGAGGAGGCTCTTCTGCTGTTTATTTCATCAAGACTCTTTATCTAGTTCAGTTGACTTCTCATCTCAGCCCACATTGTGATAACTAAAATTCATTTCCTATACTTTTGTAATTAAAAACTTAGAACATATAGAAAGTTACACAGAATTACATAATGGCACTTATGTACCCACAGTGCTATTCTTTCAAAGCCCAATATTTAAGCCTTAGTTAAAGTTAGCTTAATCATATGAGACCATTGAGGCTCCCTGGGAGTCCCTCCTGTTTTCTTTTTATTCCTTCCCTAAGAAAAAGAAAGTCACTATAAAAATTTTGTGTTTAGTATCTTACACGTTTTGCACTGTATTTTCAACCCCCTCTCCATGTATGCATGCATATGTTTCTAACTTACTTTCATTTGAAATACATATTTTGTATATGTTTCCTTGTTTTTATTTTTATTCTTAAATGTTTCATTAGCTTATATCAATTATATAATGGGTTTCATGATGACTTAAAAAAAAAATCTCCCCAAGTTTATTATGCTATTAGAAATGACTATAGCAAGGCCAGGCGTGGTGGCGCACGCCTTTAATCCTGGCACTTGGGAGTCAGAGGCAGGTGGATCTTTGTGAGTTCAAGGCCAGCCTGGTCTACAGAGTGAGTTCCAGGACAGCTGGGGCTACAGGGAGACCCGTCTTGAAAAGACCAAAAAAAAAAAAAGAAACGACTATAGCAAAACATACAGGATAAACCCTATAATATGCCACTTTGTAGAAGAACCACAATACAAAACATGCATATGTCATATCAGATTTATGTTTTTTATACACATGCACTATATATAACCTCACACAGGCAGATAGAGTATACAAGTATGGGGTACAATGTACCACTGAGTGCAATTTCCTCTTGTAAACTGGCTCTGTTGGACACATTATATTCTCAGAAGCAGCCCACTGTAAGATGAAAATGGTTCATCTGTAAAAAAGCATCAGCAAGAACAAAGCACACGTCAGCAGGAAGCTTGGATCCCATTTCCAACCCTAGTTGCATCAGTGATGAAGTATAAAGCACCTTGAAAAGAGTTGCTGGTAATGTTTCTATTGCTGGGAAAGAATTGTCATTAGGAATTAGAAGAAGAAAAGTATCCTTTTTGCACAGTGGCAGAAAATCTTGCAAAACGGTATCCTTCCAGTATGTTGAAGGCAGAGCACCTAAATGATGAATTTGGTTATTTAACTATCTCCAGAGAGTTGTCTGGTGTCTTTCTGCTTTTAGTAAAATACAAACCCAGAAACCTGTTAATCAAAGAGAACCTAAAGCTTTACTCTTTTCTAATTCTCATTGTCTCCATGGAATGAAACAACTAAGAAATTGCTTCGAAATGACTTTTTTAAAGTAGAAAACATGTAATAGTGCTGAGTTCTGCTTGGGAGAAAATTATTGCATTTTATGACAAGCTCACAAAGATCAAAAGGTCAGTGTACTCAGCCACACTGAGAATTTCTTAGAGATAAAATTGTGCCTCATGGAATTGCCAATGCTGATGGGCAGGACTTCTTGGAAATACAGTCCTGTTGTCCATTTACTGTGTCATTGGGAGTCCAAGATGAAACAGGGGCTTGTCTCAAAGAGCTCTAAGTGTGGCCCTTGTCAAGTGGTGTGACCCTCCATGAGCCCAATGTAAAACCCACAAAGTATAAAAGAGGAGAAAACTGAAAACATGGACCAGAAGGACCAGAGAGATTATGAAATGAAGAGTCTGTTAAGCCCTTGAAATTCTATCATCAAGAAGCAGCTGATGAAACTAGTGTGGAGCACATGCTGACCTTTCGTGGGAAGAATGACTGAGATGGAAGAACAAAGTGACACAGAATTGAATCCCAAGCTGTAGAGAGAGTCATGGAACAGCGGCTACAAGAAAGCCCATAGATCCATTCGCACACCCACCTTGGATGGTGAGATTCTGAAGTCTGAGCAGATAAGACGGACCTTGAGAGGAGATGAATGCACTTTGTCAAAGGATGGACATAAACTATAATGCATAGTCCCTTAGGTGCCCTGCCATGATACATCTCCCCATAATTATGTCTTACAAATCAATCCTTTCCCCTGGAGAGTGGGAGTATCTCATGATTTTCTTTGAACCAATAGAAGCCTACATAGTCAATGGAACTGCACTTCTCTGATTGCACTTATGTGTAGTGTCTCGCTGGTAGCCTCTTTCTCTTCGCTGTATTAGATGAAGCAGGATATTGTTTTTGGACCTGTCTTTAGAGAAGGCTTACATTGAAAAAAAAATGAACATCTTCATTAAACAGCAAACAAGAAGGTTAGCTTCTCAGGCATTCAATCCACAAGCAATGAAATTTTACCAACCATATAAGCTTAGAAGTAGAGCCTCAGGTAGAGCGTGGAGATGAGGTAGGGGGCTAGGGTGACATTTGATGCGTAATCTTGGGAAACCTGAAACAAAAATCCTGCTGCAGTAGACTGCACTAACTGTATGCAGACTCTTAATCCAGAGAAAGTATGAAATAATAAATACATGATTTCTGAGTCTCTGAGTTGATACAGCATTGATACATTTCAATTCATAACTGGTGCAATGGTTATTCCTTTCATTTTGCCACTAACATTTCTTAAAATGTTACACATTAAGCATAAAATTAAGTCAAATTATCTAGCTCCTGAGCATATATCTCAGCTGCAACCAAACCAAAAATTTTATTTGACAGAAACTTTAGAGGCTTAATCATTTCCAGTTTTCTTTGTTTCCATCCCACACAAATAAGCAGTGCAAATAAAATTATATATTTCTTAAAGATAAATCTCATGATGTCTCTTAAAAGCTTAAAATAATCCCCCTTGCACATAAGCAACTCTCCTGTTAATATGCTCCTTTCTCCTGATACTAGCTTTTAACTGTGATACATTTACTGATTATATTTCATTCATAATAATATTTTTATATTTTATCTTATTTTATTTTTACCTTTTTATTATAAATGTTTTATTAATTTTTGTGTACTGCATACATAATTTTTCAATCAGCCTTAATCGCCTTTATACCCACTTCTCCAATGGCACCCTTTCACAGTCCCCTCCCTGTCCCCTGCCCTGAAGTTCAAACATTCTGTGTTAGGGCCCATTACACCCTATCCTCAGTGCCAGCTCATCTGCTGAGCTCTAGTCAGCCTATCCAGAGTCCCTTTCTATCGGGGTCATTCCTGAAAGGTTCACTGCTTGACAAAGTACCAGTGACCTGACTCATCTGGTTGAAGTCTGCTCTCCAGCTCACCTTGGTTTTTAATAATTCCTTTTATCATATTAATTCATGTTTTTCTAACCTGTTTAACTTTTTGCTTTCTAGCAATTAGGATACGTGCTTCTACCTCAAGGAATGAAACTGACCCTTTTGCCTTTTCTAGAAATGAGTCCTTTGTGAAAAATAATGACACTGTGTACACAACTTAAAAGTATGATACAGTAGCAATTAAGAATTCTCCAGAAACTGTATCATGCACAGATTGCCCAAGTAGAGAAAGGAATTTTGATTTCATGATCAGGTTTAAACTAAAAAGAGGATTGTAGGGCAAAATGAAACTAAGTCCAGTGAAGCCATGGATAGTCTAGTGATCTGACTCAAAGATTAATAGCCTTTAGAAAAATCACCTTAACAGGAAGTGTAAAAAACAGAAATTGAGGAAAACAATGATCAGAATAAAAACTAGATATAAATCAAAACTATATCAGCCACGAAATGGCTTACAGGTTGAGCAAACAAGGAACTAAAGTAAGAAAAATAAAGTTCTCTATTGTTAAAGCTTTAAAGCTCACTTTTTACCCTGTCCAGCACCTATGTAACCACAAGGCATAAAGAATGAAGTCTTCAGAGTTAAAAGCTAATATTAACTTGCTTTGCTGCAAAACTGCTAAATTGCTTAGTTGCAGCACCTCCTTGGCTCTTAGAATCTTCCTGCCCCCTCTTCGAAGTGTTCCCTGAAGCTGATTATGGGCCACCTTTCCATGGAACCACACTCTGTAGACTCCTAATCTCCATGGTTTGGCCATTTGTGCCCTTTTGAGTTCCTGGCCTCCTGTTGCATGGGTGGGTTTCCTGAATGAGATTTAAGAGGTAATTAATGCCTTTTTGTGTCCTTGTTCTACGTTGTGTGGGGCTTATGTGTAGAGGTTGCCTTGTAGATGTGTTACCTAGGCATGAGCAATTCACAGACCATGTCTGTGTGTCCAGTTGTGAGACTCTGTACAATATCTGGTGCAAAAGAAGTTTTTTTGAGTGGTGTCTGGGATATTTGTCTATAAATATAAGACTACCTATTTTGTGATTAGTAAGATGTTACCTTAGCCTAGGAATCTGGAAACCTTGGGATTTATCTAAGATCTATGACCTCTCCAGTTGTGTGCATCTGGCCATGTTTACAGTACTACACATGAGTTTCCTCCAGTGGAGTGGGCTTTAGGTCAAATTAATTAGCTACTGATTGCCCCCAAGATAAAAGTGCCACTATTTCACTGATGTTGTATGCTGTGCTGGTCATTGCTGTGGATGTTTGGTCTTAAAGCTGGTGTTGGGCCATTGATTCATGTTCTCCCTTAGCAGCTTGCTTAGTGCTCTCTAAGCTATGAGAGCTAGTCTTCAGGGGAGGTGGCTTCCAGGTCAGATCCAGCTCCATTGCTCCAAATCCAGTCTCCAAAATATGTCCTGTCTTCCACAATAGAGTCTTGCTTCAGGTTCTGGGAGACAATCAGGGCTGTGGTAATAGCCTATGTAGTTTTAGGAGTCTCTTGAACTACCCTGGCCAGTGACTCAAAGGAAGGTTTCTGGTACTGTTTCTTGTTATGTAGCCCTCATCTTTGTACATGGACTCATGTAGAGATATTGTATGTGTAATTTGTTAGTAGATTGTTAGACTAATATGATTCCCTCAGGTTTTTTTTGGGTTTTTTTGCCCCAGCTAGGCATTATCTCTCCTCTCTCCCTTTACCTGTCTAGCCCTCCCTTGTGTTTTTTTCCATGTCTTCTTCATTTAAAGTATCCCATTTCTCCCTTGATCCTGCCAGTCTCCCATGGCCCCACTTCTCTTGGGCTCTTTTCTCTTTATCCCCACATTTCCTTCTATAACCCTTTCTCTCCTCCTCCCATTTAGATCTCCTGATTTTATCCATTTCTCCCTTAGCAACACCTGTCACCTGCTAGTCTTCTGTCTCAAGTTCCCTCTTTCCCTTTACCTTCCTGGTTCCCTTTCATTACCTTTCAGTTGTCTCTCTTTGTTTGAATATCTAGTGTTTTTACTATGATATGGCATGGGGAATTTCTTTTTCTGGTTCTGTTTATTTGGTGTTCTATGTGTGTCTTGTATTTGTATGGGCATGTCTTTCCTTAATCTTGGGAAATTTTCTTCTACAATCCTGTTCAAGATCTGACCAGTACCATTATCCTGAGATTCTTCTCCTTCCTCTATGCCTATGATACATAGCTTTGGCCTTTTCTTGGTGTCCCACATTTCCTGAATACTCTATTTGTTGTTGTTTTTTTAAATTTTTCATAATCTTTCCTCCAAGTAGTCCGATTCTTCAACTTTATCATCCAGTCTTGATATCCTACTTTTTTACTTTATTCATTCTGTTACTGAGGTAACAGAATGAAAAAAATAAAAACTGAAAGGTTTTCTCCTTTCAGTTCCAGATGGCTTATTGAGTGTTTCACTTCCTTTTTTATTTCAGTCTGAGTTTTCTCCAGTGTTTCTCTCTCTTTTGTGAATTCAGTCAGATGTTTATCCCAGTCTTCTTTTAGTTCTTTGATTTGTTTGTGTTTTCTTTAAATTTCTTGAATTCTTTAATAGTTCTTTTATCTTTTTATTTTTTTAATTATGAAATTTAAAGACCATTTAAGGTCTATCATTAATTTTTTTTAAAAAATTTTATTTATTATTTTTTATGTGTATGAGTGTACTGTCCGTATGTAGGTTGGTGCACCCATGTCGTGCAATGCCGCAGAGGTCAGAAAAGTGCATCGGATTCCCCTGGAACTGGAGTTAAAGATGGTTTTTAGCCATCATGTGGGTGCTAGGAATTGAACCTGGGTCCTCTTCAAGAGCATTTGGCGCTTTTAATTGCTGAGCCATCTCTCCAGCCCTGATAGTTTTAAATTCTGTGTCTTGGTTTATGTCTGGGAGTCCTCATTGTAGAACTCTTCTACAGGACTAGTAGTGTTTAGTTGAGACATTATTTGCATTTTTACTATTATTATTTTTCCATTGTGATTTTGGCATGTGGATTTCTTCTTTCTTATTTTGGTATGAAACTTAAGTGTCCTTTGTTGGCTGGAAGACTGACTTTGTATTTTTGATGTGCCTTTGTTGACTTCTTATTAGGTATGAAAGGCTGGTTGGTCTAGGCTTCTGGTTCTGTCTTCTGATTTTATATTGAAGGGACCAGCTGGTTCTTGTCCAGGTACTCAGGACCTTCTCCCAAGGACCAAGTCAAATATCAATCAGATATTTACAGGCTTTTTTGTAAGGTCTTGGCCCCTACTAGCCAGCAGGCATAGCACAGTTTGGGAGGTTTGTTGGTCAGAGACTCCGTTTAGGTGCTCTTGGGAAATCTACAAAGGTCTAGAACCCTACTAAAACACAGGGATTCTAGCCTGTAGCGATTGGGACTTCAGATGATCCCAGGCTTGAGGATTGGGAACCTTGCAACCGGGGAAGCTCACCACCACATGGGAGGCCATATTCAGGCACTTGAGGGCAGGGTGGCACCAATGGGAACCCCAGGCTACTTGAAGGCTGGCTGCACGCACACACAGGCGGGCTGGAAATGTCTGGATCTGGGGCCAGGGCATCTCTCCAGGGCAGAGTGGTCTAGCCCTGGAGCAGCAGGAGGGGCTTCAGATGTTCCTGAGCTAGGGGGTAGGGGGTTTGGGATGGCAGCACAACTGGGGCTCTCCCCGGAGTCCAGATTCAGGAACTCACAGGCAGGCTGGAACCCACGAGACCCCCGCACCATGTGGAGGCTGGCTGTAGGCACTTGCAGGTGGGCTGGAAATGTCCAGGTCTGTGTCTAAGGACAAAGGAGTCTAGTAGTGGGAAGGGCTTCATATGAAGCCTAGGAGTAGGGGGTTTCCTTTTGACCTTTTATACATGTACATGATGTGTTTCATTTTTATTCCCTCTCCTTCTCTTGCTCTCTGATCCCTCTCCTGCTCCTGCCCTTGCCCTTCCTCTTCCCAGGTGGCTGCCCTTCTACTTTTGTGTGTGTGCACGCGCAGGTGCAGTGCCTTAAGGATACAGAAGAGCGCATCAAATCCCGTGGAACTGGAGTTATGGATAATTGTTAGTTATCATGTGGGTGCTGGGAACTGAACCCAGGTCCTCTACAAGGACTCTTAGTTAAGGACTTTTAATTGCTGAACCATCTCTCCCCAGCCCCATATTAGAGTTGTTTATAGGAATATAGAACTGTTACTATCAGCTACACTATTGAAGGACATGTCTGTTCCTCCCCCATCAATAATTGACTGCATATAACTCCTCAGGGAGCCATAGAATTCCGTGAGACCCTCTCTGTTTCATGACAGTGTATTGATCCCAATCTTGTGGAGATCGTGTGTAATCACATTTTCTGTGTTCTAGAATGCAGCAACCATGTCAAGATACAGGTCAGTGTTTACATGTCCCCTCAGTCCTCCAGCCCTCACCTTCCTTCATCCTTTTATTATGTTTCTATTTATTAACTCATTTATTCTCTGTACTTTGACAAGTTTTGAATTTCTGCAGTCAACACTAACCACTGGGTGAAGATGCTTCTCTAGCCAAAGGTGACAGCAACACTATTGTATGGAAATAGGTGTAGCTTTTTTTTTTTTTTAATTTTTTTATTAATTTTTATTTATTTTTGTATGTGTATGAATGTACTGTCTACGTGCAAGTTTGTGCACCCGTGTCGTGCAATGCCGCGGAGGTCAGAAGAGGGTCTCGGATTCCCCTGGAACTGGAGTTCTCCTGGAATTGGAGTTTCAGACGGTTTTCAGCCGCCATGTGGGTGCTGGGGATCGAACCCGGGTCCTCTGTAAGAGCGGTCGGCGCTCTTAACTGCTAGGCTATCTCTCCAGCCCAGGTGTAGCTTTTTAGAAGGCAGTTTAATAGGCATATCACATCCACTTAGCAAAACAATAACAGTAGCTTTCCCGTTAGGGCCTATGTCTTATCTACCCTGGGCTTTTGATTGGGTGTACAGTACCAGTTGTGAATTCCCTCCTGGGGAATGGGTATCAAATCCACATAGTGTGGTTGGTTACCACCACATCAGACAACAGGCTTGCCATTGTTGCACCAGTGAGCTCATCTTTCCTGGCCAGTCAGTATTATTGCACAGAGGGACCACTGCAGAATAAGACTGCTGATGATAATTCTTTCCCAGAAGCCTGAATGTCACCTTCCAGCACTATGAAGACAAGACTAGCCAGCAGAAAGGAAACTGCCAGGCCAGTTCTAGCTTGTTTTATCTCTCCTGTGACCAAGGCATGAAGATGGCAATCTTTTAAGGTTACTTTCTTGATATTGTGTATTGTTTCAGAGTCTTGTTCTTCTTAAGTTACATTGGAAGCATAAAGCAAAATGTTTTCAGTTTTTCATAGAGTGAACCTTTATCAAAGATACACATGATATTTCCTAGGTGATTTTTTTTTTCTTTGCCTGAAGTTATAGCACCATTTTTATGAATTTAACTTGGGGACCAATTTTCAACTAGGAACCTGTAGTGGAATGTCGTCCTCTGAGTGTGGAATTGCCTTTTTGAACTCTTAGCTGCTGTGACACCCACACAAGACCTTCCTGGGATTTGTAGGCCATTCACAGTTGCTAAGGAAGAAGGGCTCTGGAGGTCCTGTCTCTACTCAGGATGTGGAGGCAGTTAACCTTTATCTAGATGGGGGTGGGAGGGATCATGGGACCCACCCCTCCTTAAGAATCTTTAGACAGTTAACGGTTGCTGAGGAAAGGGAATCACAAGGTCCCACCCTTCCCCAAGGACAAACAGATAGCAGTTTCTGATAGAGACCTTTTCATTTTATTAATGTGTTCCTTGTCAATTTCATACAAATAAACATGCATTTAGATTACTCTCACCCCCCCACTCTCTCTTACCTCTTCGTTTCACCATTGTCAATGACCCTTTCTCTCTACAGATCCCTTTCCTGTGTGATAGATATATCCTTTTGTTTTGTTTCATTTTGTTTTGTTTTGTTTTGTTTCATTTTGTTTTGGTTTGATTTGTTTTGGTTTGGTTTGGTGACCCACTGTTTAACCATGGCCATCTGAGTGACATCATTATGGAACTATTCAGTAGAGCTTGGTGGGTTCATCAGTGGGTGCACATCTAAGATGATGATTTCTTCTCTCTCACAGTCCACCATTAATTAGCCAATAGTTTAGGCAGGAACCCCATGTGCCCCTCTCCCATCCATGCGTGACTGGCTGTTGACAGGTCTAGTCTTGTTCAGGCCCAGGGTAGGCAGCCATAGCTGCTGTGTCGTGCATGGATAACAGCTCTCACCCTTTTCCCTGTTTTCTAGCTCTTACTCTCTTTCTCATCCTCAGTGATATTCTCCGAGTCTAGACCAGATGATATAAATGGCCTGGTCAGGTCTGAGCACCCACTAGTCCCTTATTCTTAGCACGTTAGGCAGCCATGAGTCTCTGCTTTCACCACACCTCATGTAAAGAGTAGCTTCTTCGATTACACATTTGTCTATGTGTAAACACGACAAATATGTATTTTTTTAATCTTTTTTATTTTATATATATATATATATATATATATAGTACAAGAATGACAAATATTTAGAAGGCAGGTTGACAGAATCATTGTCTTTTTTTTCTTTTTTTTTTTTTTTTGTGCACCCGTGTCATGCAATGCTACAGAGTCAGAAGAGGGTGTTGGATTCCCCTGGAACTGGATTTAAAGACGGTTCTCAGCTGCCATGTGGGTGCTGGGGATCAAACCCGGGTCCTCTGCAAGAGCAGTCGGTGCTCTTAACCGCTAGGCCATCTCTCCAGCCCCCGACAGAGTCATTTTAAACAACAGTAGTAAGTTCCTCCCTGTGATCTATAACCTCCTTAGCCATGAGTTTTTGACTGGGTTTACAGTACAAAATATGAAATACTTCCTTCAGATTGGGCCTCGAACCTAGTCCAGTGGGCAGTGTGGTACCTCCTGGTAGCCGTGCCACTCTTGCAGCAGTGGGCACACATTGACTGTCAGGTTGGTATTTTAGTTCGTAAGGTCACACAGCTGTGTCAGACTGCTGACTCCTTTTCTCCCTCAGTAGCCTTCATGGCACCGTCCAGCATGATTAAAGCTAGCCCGCAGGAGGAAGTTTCAACTCTGTTCCAGCGTGATTTCTCTATGATGTCTGGTATCTTCAGCAATAGTCCTATCATCTAGTTCTGGTGGGTAACCCAGAGGAATGGCAAGAGCCTGTATGGCTTCAGTGGCCTCTGGGGCCTCCCTGACCACAGCTCATAAGGAGACATCTCACATCTGGCATTAGGATTTTTATTTACTAAAACCCTGGCTTGTAGGGACAATCTATGTTCCAGACCCTGGGACTCTGACAGTGTTTTCACTTCCATGTCTTAATGAACCTTACTGAAACCTCATTGTACCTGACCAGTGACTCTTCGATGAGCTAGGCAGCCTTATCTGACAGCTCTGCAATCACTCTAGATCATGTAACTCTGAAACAAGCTGTTTCCTTCCAATTTAAATCATCCCAAAATATTTACTGTTCCTTTTATCTTGATTCTGGTTAGTGTTAAACTGACTATTTTGTGCAGTTACAATGCAGTTTTGTTTATTTTATGCAAGTTTATTTGTATTTAAATGATTACATTTACTATTTCTAAAATTATCTTATTAGAACTTGAATGTGCCAGAATAATTTGTTTTCAGTTTATTTTCTTATGTGCTCCAATCCTAATCATTTTCCCAACTTTATACAGAGGAAGATATCTTCTCATTTCACATTTTGATTATTTGGCTGTGCATAAGATTTCTCTCTGGGATACTTTGCTATGTATAATCAACACACAGCAGAATATCACTATTTCCAGAAGTGCTATTTATTCCTGCGTCTACCTTTCCAGCTTCAGCCCTTCCTTCTCGGGATGTAGCATTTTGCTTTCTGCATGAAGCAGGCAGCTTGTTGAAGGCACTGTTGGTACAGGAGACACAAATGTAATTTGGCTTCCTCTTCTGAATTTTATGAGACTATGGGAAGAGAAAGAGATGTGTTGAGTTCTAGGAGACTGCAAACAGGGCCTTGATCGATGTGTGTGTTCTTCCTGGCTTCATCTTTGCTCCTCTTGATGCTCGTCTTCGTGCTTCTAACTAAACTTTTCCAGGACTTGAGAAGAAGGGAGGGCTGCCAGGTACAGAGGGCTCACACACGTGGGAACACAGCGAAGAAGGTTTTTTTTCTTTGATTCCAGCTTAAAAAAAAAATCTCGGGAAGGACTTCGGTTGGCTTGTGGAATCCTGGTTCCGTTCCTAGGTAAATTACCCTGGCCTGGGAACCTCGTGCTAGGATTAGTCCAGCTTAGGGTTGGGATCCACCTCTTCACTACTCAGCCAGTCCTTTTCTTCTTATTTCCTACCTTACCCCTTTTTCCAACATTAGTGTGTGATGACAGAATCACATGGAAATAGAAGGACTATTTTTTTTTAATTTTTTAATTAATTTTATTTATTTCTGTATGTGTATGAATGTACTGTCTGCATGCAAGTTTGTGCACCCGTGTCCTGCAATGCCGCGGAGGTCAGAAGAGGGTGTCAGATTCCCCTGGAACTGGAGTTCTCCTGGAATTGGAGTTTCAGACGGCTCTCGGCCACCATGTGGGTGCCGGGGATCGAACCCGGGTCCTCTGCGAGAGCGTCGGCGCTCCTAACCGCTAGGCCATCTCTCCAGCCCCAGAAGGACTATTTTTATTATTAATTTACTATTTTTATTATTAATTTTTTGAGACATGATCATTGGGCCATAAAGGAACATAGCAGGTCTTTTTCCAATCAAAAGGTTATAGAAATCTGTTTCTCTAAAGGGCGATTGGGCACAGTCACAGAAAAGGCAAGAATTTTAAGTAGTAAATGTCTCATACTGTTTGATTTGATTTGGGAAGTACATTTAAAAAGAGACTTTGGACAATCCAAGTGAAAGGTATAATCAGTGGAAATTGAGAAATGATTTGACATTTAAATATTCAAGAGGTAACATTCATGGAGTTAAAAGCAAAGGATCATAAAATAACATTAGCTGTTGCCAGGTATGGTGGCTCATGCCTTTAATCCCAGTACTCGGGAGGCAGAGGCAGGCAGATCTCTGTGAGTTCAAGACCAGCCTGGTCTATAAAGTGAGTTCCCGGACAGCTGGAGCTACAGGGAGACCCTGTCTCAATAAAGACCAAAAAAAAAAAAAAAAAAAAAAAAATCATGATCATCTCAGAGTCACCAGTCCACTGAATTACAGGGATCTTCCAAATGCTGACACATTTCATTATACCACATTTAGCAAATGTTAGCATGCTTAGAGACAAAAAAGCCCTCAGTGTTTAAAAAAAATACTGATTTCACAGGTTCCTACACAAGTTTCAATTGTGACAAAGAAATTTCACAAATAGACATATGAATCTTGATATAAATATGAAGCAGTGTTGGATTATCTAATATGGTGATAAATCTATATTGGTAGGTATTGTATGTCTTATAAATATACATTATAAATCCATAATCACATTATATGATATTCTGCTATGGAATGCCTCATTTGAACAGAATAATCCTACTTATAAACCAATCTGACTTTCTAGCCCCAGGAATATTGCCACTGCTGTCAGGGACAATCAGATACAAGTCAAATTCCTATCTGAAAATTCTTACTTGTTTAGGTCATTTGATATTATTGTACAACTCCAAAGAAAGTAGACTGTTTTCTTCTCACCCACTTGTGCCCCTTTCCCAAAGCCCAGGGAACAAATTGCGGAAGAGGAGGCGTGGTAGAATGTAAGGGCTGCGGAGAGATAGGGGTGAATCATGAGACTACAGCAATATAGTCTGGACTCCTAATTGATCAACATGCCGGTGCATACAAGCTTCTCCAACTGGACTATGGGAACCTTGGGTTGTTCAAAATTTGGACATAGATAGTTGCAAAATGCACCAATTACCTAATTGTATGGCAAACTGAGCAACGTCAATGTTATCTGAAAACAACTGTGTTCTTATATTGTAGAATCCCTTAAAAATAAACAAATAATGCCAGGCGTGGTGGCGCACGCCTTTAATCCTAGCACTTGGGAGGCAGAGGCAGGCGGATCTTTGTGAGTTCAAGGCCAGCCTGGTCTACAGAGTGAGTTCAGGACAGCTGGGACTACAGGGAGACCCTGTCAAAAAAAAAAAAAAAAAAAAAAAAAAAAAAAAAAAAAAAAAAAAAAAAAAAAAAAAAAAAAAAAAAAACCAAAAAAACAACAAATAATAATAATTTAAAAAAAAAGAATTGTATTTTGGCCTTTTACTCTTGTATCTTCCCTTCCTTCTTTATTCTTCTTTTCTTCACCTTCTTTCCCTCTCTTCCTTCCTTTTCTTATTTCTTCCCTTATCCTTCCCTCTCTCCCTCCCTCCCTCACTCCCTTCCTTCCAACTTTAGTATATGTATGATGGCAGAATCACAGGGACATAGAAGGACTATTTTTCATATTAATTTTTTGAGACATTGTCTCAGTTTGTAGATCAGGTTGACCTCAGATTCATGAACTTCCGCCTCAGTTTCCTGAATGCTGGAATTAAAGACATGCCGTCGTCATTGTCGTTGTGTGCTCATGGCCTTTTTTCTTTTTTTCTTTTTGGGTTTTTGAGACAGGGTCTCCCTGTAGCCCCAGCTGGCCTGAAACTCACTCTGTAGACCAGGCTGGCCTTGAATTTACAGAGATCCTCCTGCCTCTGCCTCTGGAGTGCTGGGATTAAAGGTGTGAGCCAACATGCCTGGCTTCAAGCCTTGTTTAAACAATGGATTTTATCATTTCTGGTCCAGTGGATTCTGAAGAATTTGCATTTCATACAGGTTTCAGGTTTTATTGATGGTGCTTTGGTGACTATTCTTAGACAATCACCATTCTAAAGAATGAAATATAGCTCTTTAGTTTTCACAGTTTATTTAGTGATGTTTTACTACCTACAACATAGAAACTTCAATTACATAAATCCACTTACCACTCCATTGGGCTTGTGTCATGTTTCTTTATGTGTAATATCATGCATACATTTTAAATTAATACAGAGTTACTTATTTGGCTCAATCAGGCATACTCAGATATATATGAAATTTAAAAGAAAGTCTTTCAAATTTAATTGTGTATTTACCTTTTACCGTGCCACTTTTTCTTCTTGAAGATCCTCTCCCCATCATATCCTGCTTCCCTAAAGTCTTTAGTTTTTCTCATAGTGCAGGTTTAGTGATAACAAATTCTTTAATTCTATTTTATCTGAAAATGTTTATCAATATTCTTTAAATATCTTGTACTGGTAGAGAATTTCAAGTTTTAATGTTTTTCCTTATTGAGAATATTTCATAGTTGTGCACTGACCTCCACTGAGACTGCTAATGCACATAAGACAGAATTGTCACAGACACTCATCACTTCTGTCCTTCAGCCACTGGCTGGGCTGTTTCCTCAAGTGCTGCTCACTTTTCTTCTCTAAGCATGCCGTGTATGTTTTACAGAATATTTTGTGTTTCTATCCAAACTAATTCAGCATTTTTCTCATGACTTCTTTTTTTTTTTTTTAATGAGGATGTGCTTTCTTTTTTTATTTTATTTACTTTATTATGTGTATGAATGTACTGTCTGCATGTAGATCTGTGCACCTGTGTCGTGCAATGATGCACAGGTCAGAAGAGGGCGTCAGATTCCCCTGGAACTGGAGCTCTCCTGGAATTGGAGCCTCAGACGGTTCTTAGCCGCCATGTGGGTGCTGGGGATCNTTTTTAATGAGGATGTGCTTTCTTTTTTTATTTTATTTACTTTATTATGTGTATGAATGTACTGTCTGCATGTAGATCTGTGCACCTGTGTCGTGCAATGATGCACAGGTCAGAAGAGGGCGTCAGATTCCCCTGGAACTGGAGTTAAAGACGGTTCTCAGCCACCATGTGGGTTCTGGGGATTGAACCCGGGGCCTCTGCAAGAGTAGGTCGGCCCTCTTAACCGCTAGGCCATCTCTCCAACCCTGACTTCTTTTCTTCTTAAAGGTATGATTACTCCTCGAGTCACTCAGACTCAGAATCTTAAAGCGATCGTTTTTACTCTGGTCTCAGCCTCAGACTCCAGTGAGCTGAATACACCAGGTAGTTCTCGTAATACACCAGGTAGTTCTTGTAATACACCAGATAGTTCTTGTAATACACCAGGTAGTTCTTGTAATACACCAGGTAGTTCTTGCAATATACCATGTACTCCTTCTTTGGAAAGTATGCTGTATTCATGCTCTTCTTTCTCTTCTCCTAGCATGTAAGCTTCTGAGTTCAATATAGTACAGAAAATACTCCAAGGTGGAATGGTCAGAGTTTCTTTTCCAAGAGGCATGCTAGATTATTTCAAAAGGCTTTGCTGTTTTTCCTGTTCCTATTCTTTCTTCACACTAGCTTTCTTGTTACCATTTGTGGTGGTTTGAATGAGAGTGTCCCCCCATAGGCTTTAAGTATTCAGACATTTTGTCTCCAGTTGGTGGCACTGTTCTTGGAGGTCTTAGAAGGTGTGGCCGTGCTGGAAGAAGTATGTCATTGGGGGCGGGCTTAGTGAGTTTAACAAGCCTTGCGGTCTCCAGTCTCTCTCTCTGCTTCCTGTGCTCATTGCGAGATGTGACCCTCGGCTTGCTGCTCCAGCCCCGGCCACCATGCTTCCTGCCACAATGGACTCTGATTCCCTGGAACCGTCAATAATAAGCTCAAATAAACTCTTCCTTTGATAAGTTCCCTTGGTCATGGTGGTTTATCACAGCAACAGAAAGGTGACTAATACACTGTTACATTTGCAATCTCTTGAAAACACTTCCAACTCAGTATTGTCACTGATTCTCCCAATTCTCTTCACAGTGTTTCTGTGCTCATGAACTCTCAATGTTAACCATTTATTCTTTTTAATTTTTATTTTTTGGTCTTTTTGAGACAGGGTCTTCAATGCAACCAAATATATATAAACATAAAACGAAATACAAACTTTAGCACTTATATCTTGTATAATAATTCACAAGTTCATTACAGCCTATAAAATAATATTATTCAAGTTAGTAGCAATAATATGACAAAGATTGTTTACTAAAACCAAGCTCAATATGAATACAAGACACAGATTGGGAGTTGAGGACAGACCTAGTCCTGTACTCAACAATTCAATGAGCCTGCCTTTTCTGTCTCCAAATTTTTTAGAAACCTGTTTCTTTGGTATAATAGGATATCATTTGGCCTTCAGTTGTTAATAAAGGTATCTTTGAAAAATATTAACTTCTGTCCTTTCCTTATCATTCAGCCTATCTTAGTTAAAATAGCACTCCTGGGTTGCAGTAAAATAGAACATAGAAATGCGTATTAGGAGCTGGGTGTGGTGGTGCCCGCCTTTAATCCCAGCATTCTCGAGGCAGAGGCAGGTGGATCTCTGTGAGTTCAGGGCCAGGCTGGTCTACAGAGTGAGTTCCAGACCAGCTGGAGATCCTGTCTCAAAAAGACACAATAAAAGGAAAGGAAAAAAAAAAAAAAAGAAATGCATATTAGGGTTCATTTTTGCCTGTTGACTGGAGTTTCTAGGTACACATCTAGATGGTTCAGAATATGCATGCATGTTTATGTATTCATATGCATGTTGTAAGAGATGAAGAGGAAGCTACAGTTGTAGTCTACTTGAAAATAAAATGTGTCTTTTGGACAAGATACAGTCATTGCAATTATAATGCACAGTGGCTGCAGGGGCCTGTCCTGGATCTCCTGTTCTGGGCCTGCCTAAGAAAGGGCTCCTGGTCATGCAGGTGGAGATGGAAGAGGAGCTCAGAAGGCCCCACCCCTTACTGCTGAACACTTTGCTATTAATAGATTCAGGGCAGGGGGAATCATTGCCTTCTGTTGTATATCCACTGATGACTCCAGCCTCCAATGGATAATTCTAATCTAGTGGTCACACAGATAGCCCTGATTAAACTAAATGGGCCATGAAACCAACCCAAAAGTCATAATTCTGGAAAAGGTACTTGGGGTGGCGATATGTTCATAGGGATGAGAGGAAAAATGTGAGGGCATGGGAGAGAGTAATCAGAATGTATTGTATACATGTATAAAATTGTCAAATACATATATATAGGAAAAGGACTTAGAAGATTTGTATAGGGAACAAAACTATCTCAAAATTAGTCCCATACCTCTTATAAAAACTACTCATTGGGCTGGAGAGATGGCCTAGCGGTTAAGAGCGCCGACTGCTCTTACAGAGGACCTGGGTTCAATCCCCAGCACCCACATGGCGTCCGAGCACCATCTGAAACTCCAATTCCAGGAGAACTCCAGTTTTAGGGGAATCCGACACCCTCTTCTGACCTCCGCGGCATTGCATGACATGGGTGCACAAACTTGCATGCAGACAGTACATTCATACACATACAGAAATAAAAAAAAAAAACTACTCATTTATGAGGAAGGCCCAAATACCTCATGTTGACATCTAAAACCTTCATCTTCTTTTCCAGTTTTGTTTTCTTTCCTGAGTTGTTGCTCTCGTGTGAATAGGCTCACAGTCTCACGTCCCTGTGGAAGCCTATCAGCTGTCTACAGCATTAAAAGACCATGTATTCTTTTATTTCTTCTGCCACCTTTTCAGTTACAGTGTGCATTCTTACTCCTGAATGCAATATCTTGTCATTTCAATTTTTTGTAAGGTTATTTTAAATTATTTGATTTTCATGTTACTTGCACCACTAGATTTATGGAGCCTTAGAGGCAAAATAGTAGCTTAAAAGCTTGTGATATGCACAGGACCATCATTGCTATTCTTGAAGCATTCACTGAGGAATCAAATGATTAGATGTAATACTCAGTATACTGATTAACTTTACCTTGCAAAAATAATAGATCTTCTTTCTATGGAGTAGAAATAAAAGAATTAGAGCTGGGCGTGGTGGCACACACCTGTAATCAGACTTTGGGAGGCCAGAAGGCAGCATGAATTCTGTGAGTTCCACGGCAGCCTGGTCTACAGGGAGACGCTGTCTCAAAATACAAAAAAAAAAAAAAAAAGAATTGATATTGTATAAAATTTGACACTTATTTGCTCTTCACTTTTAGGACTGTTGGGAAAGATACTGATGGCTATTCGAGATGCAGGTTTTGAAATTTCAGCTATGCAAATGGTATGTGCTTTGCTATGATCCATGATGTAGGAACCTTTGGGGCTAGAGAGATGGCCTAGCCATTAAGAGTGCTGTCTGTGCTCTTGCAGAGGACCTGGGTTCTATCCCCAGAACCCACATGGAAGCTGAGAACCATCTTTAACTCCAGTTCCAGGGGAATCCGATGCCCTCTTCTGACTTCCCCAGCACTGCACGACACGGGTGCACAGACCTACATGCAGACAGTACATTCATACACATACAAAAATAATAAAAAATTTAAAATAATAGTCAAAAAAATAACCTTTAAAGTGTTTTTAACTGAATGTTCATTGTTTACTTGAGATTTGCATTTATTAAAAGATCTGCAGAACTCAATAATCCTATAGGAAAGCTTTTTGCAAATGATTTGATCCATATAATCTTTTATTAAGAACACTAAAAATCAAATGATATACTAATTTAACCTTTAAAGTTTTTTTCATTTCTTAGAACTGTAGCTGCAAAGTAAAGACCCCAAACTGTAGTTCAGCCTTTAAAATGACAAATAGAACCAAAATGTATTATTTTAATGTTCTGAATTTCTGAGCAAATAGTCAAGGAAGAGAATGAGTTCAGATTCTCTTAAAGGATCACTAGAGGTTTGGAAAGGTGTAGGAGAGAAAGAATAGAGAAAGTTCAATAGTGATCACTAGATACACTTAGCTAGGAGGAGTAAATCCAGTCCCTTTAGAGGAGTAGGTTAAATACAGTTAGGACGAGTAAGCTTAACAGAATTATCTAGCAATGACTTCAATTTAGTTAGGTACAAGTAAGTTCTGTACCTTTAGACAGGACGAATAAGTTCTAGTGTTGCATAGCGTAAGATTATGGTAATAATGAAATATTACCATTTCAAGGCAGTTAGAAGAGAATATCTTAAATGTTTCCAACATAAAGAAATGGTAAATGTTCAAAGTGTTGAGTGTGTTAATTACACTGATTTGATCACTATACACTATATAAATGAATCAAAATATCACACAGTAGCCCATATCTACAATTATTGTATATTAAAAATAAACAAATTAAAATTTAAAGGAAGAAATATCACCTTTCCCAAGCCATCAAGCAAAACATGAAAATTAATGAGAGCATCCATATTTGAAGAATCTTCCTTGGGGCTTTAAAGAAATTCATAGGTAGAACTTTCTAAAAGTGCTGTTTTGGTGTGATGTCATGAACAGGATTATAGAATATAAGACTACCTTGAAAATAATTACATGAGTTTCAGGTTTACACGTTCTAACTCTAAGCCTACAACCTAGCGTGATGATCAGCCGTGGTAGACAGCAAATAGTCTCTGAACCTGTGGTGGATTATGGTACAGTGCTAGTGCTACACACAGTTGTTGATGTGTGCAATTAGGATCTTTTTTTCTGAATCTAGCTGCTTTTTAGGCATGTGCCCCTGGCCAGATGTCAACCATATTATTTACCTCAGTGGTTTTATTCTGTAGCTTAAACTTTTCCTAAGGTCCATCTTTTCTTATGTTTTGTTGCATTAATGGTAAAAGCTAGGTGCCTGTATCAGGAAACATAGGAACCAAACAGAATTCCTTCCCTGTAATAGTAATGTCGCCTAGGATGGTGAATCCTTCCATCTTAAATTAAATATTGAGACAGGCACTTTTAAGGAATCTCTAGTATTGGCAACAGGAGAAGCAAAGTGAGAGAGAGAGGATAAAGTTGGAATCCAGAAGCTATGTTTTGAAGTTTTAGTTCCTGAGATCCTTAAAAATAACATAAATTTAAGATCAACCTTGATAAGGAGTTCTTCCAGGTTTGTTTTGTAAACATGCTTTTTCCCCACAGTTGCTTTTGAAGATTAGTAAAAGGTCTAGATTTAAAAACCAGTCTAGCTGGGCGTGCTGGCACGCGCCTTTAATCCCAGTACTTGGAGGCATCTGGATCTCTGTGAGTTCAAGGATAGCTGGCACTACAGGGAGACACTGTCTCAAAAAAAAAAAAAAAAAAAAAAAAAAAGAATCTAGATTTTTCTGAATGCCTTTCAGAACAACAGTATTCTTTTATATTCTCTATAAAATCTAAAAGACTATGCTTACCTTTTTCTTTTATGTCTAATTTGTCAATAAAAATCCTATATTGCCTATGGGAATTTTTGTATAGTTTTAGAGATGTAGAGTAGTAGATAAGAGTGTGGGCAGTGGGGTCAGATTCTTGGTGACAGAATGCCGATTTAGGGAGATCTCATGGGCCCTCTGAGTCTGAGTAGTCTAGTATGTTAATCTGAGCTATACAGATGACTTATGCCCATAGGGTTATTGTGAGAGTTAAATGAGATGTTACATGTACAGAACCTAGAGTCATTTGTCACACTGCAAGGACTTAATAAATCTCAGTATATGTTAACTATTTTTATCATTGATTAGCTAATCTTTAATAATGACAGTCATTTCTAAGTGAGCCCCAAGATCTGCCTAACTGGTGGTCACTTCCAAATGTCTGTCTTCAAAGAGTAAATAATTCAACATTCACGTTCTAAAGGTAAAAGAATAAGATAGATATGGTAGTAAATAGCTGTAATTCTAACACTGAGAAAACTGAGGCAGAAGAGTCAGAAGTTCAAGGCTAGGCTGGGTTGCATGGTATCTTTGAGAAGAGGAGTCAGAAGTTCAAGGCTAGCCTGGGTTGTATGGTATCTTTGAGGCCAGCTTGAGGGGGAAAACCACATCCAAAAAGTAAAATAATATATGCAAGGAGAGATAGATGCCTATGTCTAGTGTAGCTCGGTTGTTTTCCTTAGGTTAACTGGCCTATGTTTTTTTTTTTTAATGTAGTTCAATATGGATCGAGTTAATGTTGAAGAGTTCTATGAAGTTTATAAAGGAGTAGTGGCCGAATACAATGTAAGTATCAAAATAAATGTCAAGCAGTTGTAACTGAAAATGATGTGTGTGTTTAAATGTTGGAAATCTTAATATGATTTATAATAATTAAAAGTTTCTTAAAGTGTGACTTAATGGGGCTTAGAGAGATGGCTCTGCAGTTAAGAGCAGTGGCTGCTCTTGCAGGGGACCATCCATAACTCCAGGTCCAGGGGATTCCTCTTCTGACCTCTGTGGCATTGCACAACATGGGTGTTCTGACATACATGCAGACACTCACATAAAAATAATAAATAAAATAAAAAATATGACTTATAAACCATACATCTGATAAGGGATTAATATCCCAAATATATTAATAACTTGACTCAGTACCAACCTGATTTAACTATGAGCAAAGAGTAGAGGCAAGAGGAGCTTAAGGTCAGTTTTGGTTGTACAGAGGAATCCTTTTTTTTTTATTAATTCCCCTATTTAACAGTAACTTGGGACTCTGATAGACTTTCCCTGTACTCCACAGCTTTTCCTCCCCATCCTCAGGAATCCTAAACAAAAAACAAAGAATCCAAAAAGAGATTCCTTTTCTTTTCTTTTCTTTTCTTTTCTTTTCTTTTCTTTTCTTTTCTTTTCTTTTCTTTTCTTTTCTTTTCTTTTCTTTTCTTTTCTTTTCTTTT
>VZQC01010683.1:1416966-1438710 GCA_009823505.1 Rhizomys pruinosus | reverse complement strand
CTCTCTCTCTCTCTCTCTCTCTCTCTCTCTCTCTCTCTCCCTTCCTTCCTTCTTTCCTTTCTTTCTTTTTCTTTCTTTCTTTCTTCTTTTTCTTTTCTTTCTTCTATAGGGTCTCTGTGTAGCCCCATCTGGTAGCCTGGAACTCACTATGTGGATCATACTGTTCTCAGCCTCACAGAGATCTGCTTTTGTCACTGGCTCCTGGTGTGTACCATCAGGCCGGGCTATGAAAAGATATTTCTTAAAACAAGTGTGATATGCCAACACATATGAAAAATGATCAGCATGGGGTTGGAGGTTGGAGAGACAGCTCAGTGGTTATGAGAACTTGCTGCTCTTCCAGAGGACCCATGTTCCATTATCACCAGCCACATTTGCTGGTTTACAGCCACCTGTAAAGCCAGCTCTAGGGAGATCTGAGTCTTCTTCTGCTTCTGGCCACCGTGGGTATTTGCATACATGTTTCCACATAATCACACACAGATGCAACACATATATACATAAATACATACATGTATACATACATACATACATACATAAATATATATTGGTGTCACAGAGACTTCCTCGCGGGGTACCCATGCATGTATAGTCCTGCCTCGCCTTTGCCTCCAGTTTCCTGGTTACCAGGCAAAGCAATTTTAGTTTCAAGAAAGATTAGAGTGTTTATTAGGCTTGACTACAAAGTGAATAGACAGACACTATATGATCTCACAGGTATAGAATCTAAACAAGCCATTCCTTTAGATACCAGAGGCTTGTGGGAAGAAGAGGTGAGAGGTGAGGGAAGATACTTTTTAGAGTATTCAATTTCAGTGAGACTGAAAGAATAAATTCTAATGATCTGTTGCTTTGTGTAGCTTCCATAGTTTCTAATGATATATGTTTCAACACTGCTGAAATTACTTTTTTTGGTCTTTTTGAGACAGGGTCTCCCTTTAGTCTCAGCTACCCTGAAGCTCTCTATGTAGGCCAGGGTGGCCTTGAACTCACAGAGTTCTGCCTGCGTCTGCCTCCGGAGCACTGGGATTAAAGGCATGTGCCACCACGCCTGGCCTGCTGAAATTATTTTTTAACAATTCTTATCATAAAAATGATAAACTGATAATTGTTTGACTCAACCTTTCCATAATGTGTACATACAGGTCAAAATATCATACTGTGCTCCATAAATATACACAATTATTTGTCAAGAATTTTTAAAGTATTCCTTAAAGTATTCTTTCTGTTTGCTGCCAACTGATCATACCCACTGACTGAGGCACTCTTATCCTGCAATGTGTTTTCATTTGTTAAAAACTATAGGAAGAATGCAAGTTGGGCGTGGTGGAGCACTCCTTTAATACTAGTAGAGGCAGGTGGATCTTTGTGAGTTCAAGGCCAGCCTGGTCTACAGAGTGAGTTCCAGGACAGCTGGGGCTACAAGGAGACCCTGTCTCGAAAAGATTAATACACACACACACACACACACACACACACACACACACACATATATTTATATATGTAAAATCACCTTTACTCTGTGAAATATTTCCAATATTTAAATTATGTAATAACAAGAAGCATCCTAGCTAGAACAAAGAATGGATGATCCTTTTAATAAGATTCTTCAGTCAGCATGTGATCTTCCTTCTGTGATGTTTATTTTGATTAGCCCTGTGTATCTGCTATTTTTAATGTTACCTATTGTCAACAGTGAAGTATTAGAATAAAGTGAGAGATAGAGACATCCAAAGAAAGAAGAAAAGAAGGAAGGCAGATCATTTTTCTCCTTTTTGGAACATGGTTATAATTCTGTTCCTACTGAGAACTTGGCCTTGACATTTATGTGTAGGTGGTACTTTAATATCATGAGCTAGAAAATCAGATTCAATATAATTATGTGTAAAAATCAATTACATATGACCTTTGTGAAACAGCAAACTGACTTTGGAGCACACATTTAGGGATTCTAATTAGTAGGTTTATGTGTACTGTATTAATTATAAAGCCCTTTCCTCTTTTAACTTCTGTCATTTCTATTATGGAGGATGACAGAATTTAGATTCATATTTAAATATTACTATGATAAGTTGTTTTACTTTGGTCTCATGTATCATAAACCTCCCAAAGTCGTTAACATGCATGCCTTGATCTCATGGTCTGGTCTCATCTCTTGTACCACCTTCTGCAGCCTCACTCAGCTGCTGACGCTTCGCTGATCTTCAGCTACGCTACCTATTAGTCTGCTTCAAAGTCTAGATTTATGTGCACTTCTGCCTAAATTATTTTTCACTCTTCAAAGGGAAGTAAAAAGATCTATGAGAGTTCCAGACACTGGACGCTCCCTTTAGGTCATGTTGCTCATTCTCCTATTTCACAGACTTGAAAACTTAGAACTTTAATCTCCTTTTTCTATGCGTTATTGCTGTCATATATTTCAAAATAATATTGTTGATTCTTTCAGAGTTTTATGCAATTTATTTTTATGCATATTTTTATTGAGTTTTTGTGCATTTCATATAATAGATCTTAATCAAATTTAGACCCCCTCCCTTAGAGTCCACCCCTTCATAGCCCCCCCAACACACACACTGGGTTTCATGAATTCTTTCATATATGTTAAGGTCTATCCAGTCAACCATTTGTACCCAGATGCCCCTTGGTGAAAGTTCATCCACTGGGTCTAGTCAGCAACTCCCCCTCACCCAGAAGTAACCAGTTGCCACTAGTTCCTTGGCTAAAGTTGGGGCTTGCTGCCCATTTTCCTAGTATGCTGGATTTTTGTCTGATGGAGTCAGTGTGTGTATGCCATCACCATTGTTGCAAGTTCATATGACAAGTTCCTAGAGGCCTGAAAGCCTCTGTCTCCTTATGTTCATGTACCAACCCTGGCTTTTACACTCTTTCCATCCCCTCTTCCACAGTGGTCCCTGAGCCATGAGTTGGTGAAGGACATGTACTCTGGAGTCTCTTATCACTACACCTTGGCACTTGTGGTCTTCTGTGTGCATCACACTCTGTTGCATAAGGAAGCTTCACTGTTGAGAGTTAAGGGCTATATTAGTATTCTTTCAACCTCCTGTTCCTCTCTATTCCATGAGCTAAGGTGTAGCAGTTCCACTATAGATGTGTCACTTAGGGATAGGGATCTCTCAGACATATACTTTCTGTGTGTGACCAGTTGTGGAACTCTGTGAGAGTCTTCATCTGTTGTAAAAGAAATTTGTGAATTTCTAAATTCATAGAAACCACAAAACTATATCAAAAAGAGATCAACAGCTTAAGCAGACCCATAACAAATAAGGAAGTTGAAACATCAATACAAAACCTCCCAACTAAAAAAGCCCAGGCCCAGATGGATTCACTACAGAATTCTACCAGACATTCAAAGAAGGTCACCAACCAGTACTTCTTAAATTATTCAAAGAGATAGAGACAGAGGGAGAACTCCCAAACTCCTTCTATGAAGGCAGTATGACTCTAACACTAAAACCATGTAAAGATACAACAAAAAAGAAAAGTATAGGCCCATATCCTTAATGAACTTAGACACAAAGATTTTCAACAAAATGCTCAAAAACTGCATACAGACAGACATCAAAAAGATCATCCACCATAATCAGGTCAGCTTTATTCCTGAGATGCAAGAACAGTTCAACATACATAAGTCAATAAACATAATACATCATATAAATGGACTTAAAAGACAAAAATCACATAGTCATCTCAATAGATGTAGAAAAGGCCCTTGACACAATAGAACATACATTCATGTTAACAGTCCTGGAGAGAATTGGACTGGGGGAATATACCTCAAGATAATTAAAATTATATACAACAAACCCACAGCCAACTTAGTTTTAAATGGAGAAAAACTGGAAGCATTCTATTTAAATCAGGAATTAGATAAGGCTTCCACTATCTCTACTCCTTTTCAATATAGTGCTTAAAACTCTAGAGCAATAAGACAAGAAAAGGAAATTAAAGGACTACTAATTGGAAGAGGTCCCTATTTGCACATGATATGATGTTATACATAAGAGATCCCCAAAATTCCACCAGAACTGATCAGTACTTTCAAAGAAGTAGCAGGCTACAAAATCAGGAAACAAAAATCAGTAGCCTTTATATATACCAATAAGAAACAACTGGAGAAATCCTTCATGGAAACCTTCCCATTGACAATAGCCTCAAAAAATATCTAGGAATAAACTTGATCAAAGACATTGAAGATCTCTACAGTGAAAATTTGAAGTCTTTGAAGAGAAAGAGGAAGACACCAGGAAATGGAAAGATTTTCCATGTTCACAAATTGGCAGAATTAATATTTTGGAAAATTATCATCCTACCAAAAGCAATCTATAGATTCAGTGAAATGCCACTCAATATGCCCATGACATTCTTCACAGAGCTAGAACAAATTGTCTTAAAATTCATATGGGGGGCTGGAGAGATGGCCTAGCGGTTAAGAGCGCTGACCGCTCTTGCAGAGGACCTGGGTTCGATCCCCAGCACCCACATGACAGCCGAGAACCATCTAAAACTCCAACTCCAAGAGAACTCCAGTTCCAGGGGAATCCGACACCCTAGTCTGACCTCCGCGGCATTGCACGACACGGGTGCACGGACTTGCATGCAGACAGTACATTCATACACATACAGAAATAAATAAAATTAATAAAAAAATTCATATGGAATTACAAAAGCCCCCAGATAGCCAAAAACAATCATGAGCATAAAAAACAATGCTGAGAGACTGCCTTACCAGATCTCAAACTATATTACAGAGCTATAGTACTAAAAATAGTATGGTACTGGCATAAAGACAGACACATAAAGCAATGGAACATAATGGAAGACCCAAACATGAGTGCATGCAATTTCAGCTGCTTGATATTTGACAAAGGTGACAAGAACACATAGTGGAGGAAAGACAGCATCTTCAACAAATGGTGCTGGCAAAAATGGGTCTCTACCTGTAGAAGAATGAAATTGAACCCCTTTTACCCTACATGAAAGTAACTCTAAATGGATCAAAGACCTCAAAATAAAACCCCAAACCTGAAAGTGCTAGAAGAAAACATTGGTAGGCAGTACCCTACAAGATAGAGATGTCGGAAAGGGCTTTCCAAACCAGACATCAGTTGCTCAGGCATCAAGGTCAACAGTGGGACCTCAAAACCTGAAAACTTCTTCTGCACAACAAAATAAAAAACCCACTAAATGGGAGAAAATCTTTACAACTACACATCTGACAGAGGATTAATATCCAGAATATACAAAGAACTAAAAAAAAAAAAAAAAAAAAAACCAAGACTACAAACCACTCACTAAATGTATTTTGATCACATCAACTTCCCTCACTGAATCTCCTCTTCAGCCTTCCCCACTTTGAAACTCTCACCTTTGTGTCCTCTGCATTTTTCTAGAGCTCATCAAAGTTGTCATACATCATCTGCTCTATGTACACCAGACCCTACAATATACTGTTAATCTTTTTTCTTTGAATAATTATCTTCATCCGCTTTTTAATAAAACATTTCATTCTTTGAGAATTTCATATAGCATACAATGTATTTTGATTATTTTCACCCTCACTCCTCCCCATAATTCCTCTTAGATCCATCCTTTCACTCCCCTCCCACCTTTATATCTTCTTTTTTAAAACTTTGTTTTAATTGAGCTTCTGTAATTCAAACAGCTGCTCTTAATCAAGTTTAGAGCCCTCCACGCCCCTCCAGTCTCCCCCAACACCTCACATATTCTGCCATACATGGGAAGTCCTGTCTGGTCAAGCATTTGTACCCAGATGTCCTTCAGTGCCAGTTCATCCACTGGAGTCTACTCAGCCTACCCCCAGCCAGTAGCAATCAGTCCCCAGTATTTCTCAGTCTAGGGCCAGTCCAGCATCCATTTCTCTCCTTCCCTCTGGGCCCTTGTTTAATTGAGTTGGCATATGTCCTGTGTTCAGTGTCACCACTGTCACATGTGTAAGCTTCCAGTGGCCTGAAAGCCTCTGCTCCCGTGTTCGTGAACATCCCAGTCCTACCATCTTTCCACCCCCTCTTCTGCGGTGATCCCTGAGCCATGGGTGGGCGAGGTTCAATATGGGAGTCCAGTCCAAGTATACATACACTGCAGTCTCTTATTCTGTGTGGCTTGGAATTCACTATATAGACTAGGCTGGCCTTGAACTCACAGAGCTCCTCTTGCCTTGCCTCTGCCTACTGAGTGCTGGGATTAAAGATGTGTGCTACCACGCCCTCTTTTTTTTTTTTTAATTCATACACTCTTGGGTGTGAGGCTACCCACTGAAGTGTGGTTGATCTACCACGAGACACAGTGTATCATCAATAGTTCATTACCTAGGGATGGGGGCTGGAGCCCTTTGAATAATTATCTTTTAAAGCAACCCCCAAAGAGAAAATCTGTTTTATATTTATCCACATTTACTATTTTTGAGAATTTTAGCATCTCTTTGTATTAATTTTTATTTGTTCTTTGAGACTTCCAGGCATGTGTACAGTGTGTGATGATCCTATCTTATAGTACATGGCTACTGGTATTGATTCTCTCAGCTCTTGTCTGTCTGAGGAAGTCTATTTTTCCTTTGTTTCTAAGAACTGTGTTCTGATGGGGGTACACATCCTAGGTGGACAGCTTTCGTGGCTTTTCTTGGCTCTGCTGTTTGCCAATGTCTTTCTCTTCTTGACTCTCCTTGGGATTTCTGGTTTGTTTGTTTTTTCCTTGCTAATTTCAGTAGGATATGCCCTGTTGTACTTTCATTTCCTTTATGGTCCTTCGGTGGACTTACAGTTATGTGGATAGAAATTTGGAAAAACTTCAGCAGTTATTTCATGAAATTGTTTTCTGGCCATCCTTTCTTCCAGGACTCTAATTACTCCTATGTTCGATATCTTGACATTGTGCCACAAGCCTTGCTTGTTTTTCTTACTTGTTCAGTCGTTTCCTTGGTAGCTTTAAAGCAGTATCCACTGTCTGTCTTCAGATTCCTTGTGCTTTCTTGTCCTGTTCACCCCCAAACCATGCTCTAGTCAGATGTCAATTTAATCTCCATAGTTCCATCTGAGTATTTGATCTTTTTTTCCCCTCCTCATGTCCATATTCCTTCTATACTTTGAGCATCCAAAGCTTATTTAAAATAGTTATAGTGTCGATTTTGTGTTCATTACATCACTGCTGCCTTTGCTGCCTCTATCTGTCCACTTCCTACCTTTCTTGAAGGCGATGGCTCAGGTCTTTTTTTCATGCTTGTTAATTGTAATTATTTTACAGGGTGTTGGGTATTTAAAAATGTGCAGTGTTTACTGGTGGATTGTATTGATTTGGAGTTGTTCCTTCTTTCTTTTGGTTAACTGGGCTAGAGGTCTGTCTATCTTGTTTATTCTTTCAAAGAACCAACTTTTGGATTCACTGATTATTTTTTTTTTTTGTATTGTTTTCATTGATTTCTGCTCTGATTTTTGTTATTTATTCCTGTCTGTTGTGTTTAGGGTTCATCTGTTGTTGCCTCTCAAGTGCTTTTAGCTGCAGTGTTAGATCATTCACTTGTGCTCTTTCTGTTTTTTCTAATGTAGGCACCCAGGGCTATAAACTTCCCTCTTAGGAGTGCTTTTAAAGTATCCCATAGGTTTTGTTGTGTTGTATTGTCATTGTCATTCAGTTCCAGGAATGCTTTTATTTCTTTATCTCTTCCTTGATCCAATCATTATTCAAGAGTGTGTTGTTTAGTCTCCTTGTGTTCTTGTAGATAGTAGGGCTTATCCCGGTGTTGATATTGAGCTTTATTGCACTGTGGTCTGATAGAACGCAGGAAATTATTTCAATCTTTTTGTATTTGTGGAGGTTTCTTCTGCGTCCCAGTATGTGGTCAATTTTGGAGAATGTTCCCTGGGGTGCTGAGTAGAAAGTGTAATCTCTGGTATTAGGGTGGAATATTCGGTAGATGTCTGTGAGGTCCATTTGGTGTATTGTATCGTTCAGTTCAGATGTCTCTTTGTTTATTCTTTGTCTTGTTGACCTGTCCAAAGGGCTCAATGGGGTATTGAAGTCTCCTACTATGAGCGTACTGGGGTTAGTCTGTGACTTTTGGTCCTGGAGAACTGTCTTTATAAAGTTTGGTGCACCAGAGTTTGGTGCACATATATTCATAATTGTGAAATCTTCTTGGTGAATTGTTCCTTTGATAAAAATGTAATGGCCTTCTTTGTCTCTTCTGATTTCTTTTACTTTGAAGTCTATTTTGTCTGATATTAAAATAGCAACACCTGCTTTCTTTTTGGTACCATTTGCTTGGAATATTTTTTTCCATCCTTTCACTTTAAGGTGGTGCCTGTCCTTGGAGGTAAGATGTGTTTCTTGTAGACAGCTTATCCATGGGTTCTGTTTCCTAATCCAATCTCCCAGTCTACGTCTTTTGATTGGGGAATTTAGTCCTTAATATTTAAGGTTATGACTGATATGTTTGTGTTGCTTCCTTTCGCCTTATTATCCATTTGTGGTTTTGGTTTAGGTTTCTACTTCTGTAGTTATGCTTTTATTGATTTCTCTTTCTAGGTGCCTGGGGTTGGTTGCTCCTTTCTTCTGTCCTTTGAATTGCTTCAAGTATTTTCTGAAGGGTTGGTTTTCTGGACATGTATTCTTTCATCTTGTTTACTGTCATGGAAAGTTTTTCTCTCTCCTTCAACTATAATTGACATTTTTGCTGGGTAGAGTAACCTGGGTTGGCATCTATTGTCCTTTAACACTGGGAATGCTTTGCTCCAGGTTCTTCTTGCTTTCATAGTTTGCACTGAGAAGTCAGTTGTAATTCTGATAGGTGTCCCCATATAGGTCATTTGTTGTTTTTCTCTTGTGGCTTTAAGGATTTTGTCTTTGTTTTGGCTGTCTAGCATTTTACCTATGATATGGCATGGAGAGTTTCTTTTCTGATCTTATCTGTTTGGAGTTCTATGTGCTTCTTGTATTTGTATTGGTTTGTCTTTTATTAGTTTGGGGAAATTTTCATCTATTATTCTGTTGAAGATCTGATCAATACCATTATCTTGGGATTCTTCTCCTTCCTCTATTCCAGTGATGTGGAGGTTTGTTCTTTTCATAGTGTCCCACAGTTCCTGGTTGTTCCACTTTTGTGTATTTTAAAATTTTTCTTAATCTTTACTTGAGGTTTTTAGTTGTTCTGTGTTATCTTCCAGGTCTGATATTCTTTGTTCTGCTTCCTCCATTCTGCTTCTGAGGCTTTTTCCATTCCTTTCCTCTTGATTAGATGAATGTTTGGTTTCCTTTTTCATTTTGTCATCTGATTTCTTTAGTATTTCCACTTCCTTTTGGAGCTTCTCAATCTCTTCCTGTAGCTCTTTGCTTTGCTGGTTGGTTTCCTTATCTTTTTCAACATGGGATCTTTTCAGTGTTTCCACTTCCTTCTGGAGTTTGTCATTCTTTTTTTCTAGGTCCTTGAGTTCTTCATTCTCTTTTCTTAATTCTTTGATTTGCTCTTTATAATCTTGTACTTCTTTAAGCATGTTCACAATTGTATTTCTAATATCTGTTTCCTGGGCCATCCCCAGGGGTTTCCCACTGTAGGAATCTTCCACAGGTTTGGTAGAGCTTGGGTTATCCTGCACCTTTCCCATGTTGTCTCTTCTTCGTGTCCCTGGCATATGGGCTTCTCCTTGCCTGTATTCCATTGTGAATCCCAAATGCCTGTTCACTATGTTAAAGGCTTGCTTTGCTTGCCTCCTTCAGATGCCTTCGTTGTTTGTTTGATTTATTTGTTTTTCTCCTTTACTCCTTGCTTATGGAGTGTTGACTTCTCTAATGTCTAGGCTTTCTGTTGGAAGTCCAACTCACTCTTCCCTTTCTGTTCTGAAGGTTCTCCAAAGAATCAGCTTGGACACTCCTTCCTTTGGTAATCCCAGTTGTCACGGGAGGGGGCTGCTCTTTAGCCCTTGCCCCAGTACCTGTGCTTCAGGTGGTCTTGGGAGATCCCCGATCTCAATCTCAAGACTCACACAAACCTGCCTTTTATACCAGCTGGGAGGATATCTCCGCCCCCACAGCCACACCAGCCAATTGGGCCAAAGATCAACAAAGACAACAAAATCCAGTCAAACAATCCTCCTGGCCGAAGCACCCGCCTCTTACCTGTGCTTCAGGTGGTCTTGGGAGATCCCCGATCTCAATCCTACTGACCTTTTTCCTATATTCTACCCAGAAAATCCTATCTACATTGGTTTCCCCAAACTTTGACTCTACAATACAGTGAGAACATTGGGCTCTGTTGTGTTTTTCTTCCTGTCCCATGCCCATTTTCCCTGTCCGAGAACTGCTTTCATGGGACAGGATGGAGGAACCACAGCTTCCTACACTTGTTCCTCCTTTCTTTCCCAGGGGTTGTAGTCCTATGGCACCTATGATTCAGTGCTTAGAAGCTATTTCATTTCTATTTTTCTCATTTCTGGGTATTATTTCTTTTCTGCTAGGTTTCACTATAGTTTTTAAAATATCTTTCAGGAGAAACATTTATATTTTAGAGATGGAAATTTGGTACAACTCTGCTCAGGGAGAGAGGGAAGTTTAGAAGGAAGATATGTTACAAAATCATTTCAAATAATGAGAGGTGGTAAAGCATTACCTTAAATGGAGATGAAGAGATACATTAAAATACTTTTACAGGAGAAATCGGTGTTATTTGGAAAGTGCTTATATGTGGAACACAGATGGGACAGTGACAAAATTTAAAGAGTTGAAGTAAAATATTTCAGCTTATTGATTCTTCTGTTTTCTTTTGTGTTGTATACCATAGGATATGGTATCCGAAATGTATTCTGGCCCTTGTGTAGCTATAGAGATTCAACAGAATAATCCTACAAAGACATTTCGAGAATTCTGTGGACCTGCTGATCCTGTAAGTTAAGCTATTGATTTATTTTGTGTTACCCATTAATTATATATTTTAACAAGTTTGATGTTTTAGTTTTTTCTATCTTATAAATGATATATACAAAATTTATTCAAAATAGTGTTTTATAAAAAATAGTTTTATTAGTCTAGTTGCAATATACAATGGACAGAATATTTATTGTGGAATTTTTTATTTTATTTATTTTTTGTTAAACTGTCCGGGTAAGTAAATTTTCTAAACTTTGTAATAGAAAATTTCCATCGTACCATCCTTTCATATAGAAAGAACATAAATCTCTGAATGTGGGGGCTGGAGAGATGGCCTAGCAATTAAGAGTGCCAACTGCTCTTGCAGAGGACCCGGGTTTGATCCCCAGCACCCACATGGCGGCTGAGAACTGTCTTTAACTCCAATTCCAGGGGAATCAGACACCCTCTTCTGACCTCCGCAGCATTGCATGACATGGGTGCACAAACCTACATGCAGACAATACATTCATACACATAAAAAATAAAATAAAATAAACATTTAAAAAAAATCTCTGAATGTGAGGAGTATTGATATGGTGGTTTTTATCCTACATGCATAAGTAAATATGAGCAATGGAATTTATCTAGGACAGATAGAACAGTGTACCTGTTTTCCATCATCTAAGAGTGCATCCATAAAATGCTTTTAGAACAACTGGACTTACAGAGGAAAATACAAATAAAAACCAAATAATCTGTACTTCACATAAACTTAGATGTTTACAAATTGTATAATAAGGGAACAACTCTTTTGATGATAGTTTAAAAAAATTGTCAGAAGAGAGATATGAACATAAATCTGAATGACAAATCAGGACACAAGGAAGATAAAAGAATATTAAAAGCTGTGACTCTGAGGAGCTGGAGAGGTGGTTCAGTGGTTAAGAGCACTGACTGCTCCTGTAGAGTACCCAGGTCCAGTTCCCAGCACCCACATGGCATCTAACACCTGCCAATAACTCCAATTCCAGGTCATCTGATGCCCTCTTCTTGCCTCTGCAGGCACTGAACAACATGGGTGCACTTACACACATGCCGGCAAAGCACTCATATGCATAACATAAAATGAATGAATAAATAAATGTTTTAAAATCTTTAACATTAGGTACAAACACAACAATGAAAGACTGAAAAGTTTCTCTGATATACAGCAAGAATGTTTCCTTGATTTCTCTGGAAAATGCATTTCTAGAAGCACAAAGAAATATATTTTTTCTAAATAGTATTTATATATAACTCAATTTTTTTTTTTTTTTTTTGGTCTTTTTTGAGATAGGGTCTCCCTTTAGTCTCAGCTGGCCTGGAACTCGATTTGTAGACCAGGCTGGCCTTGAACTAAAATCAGCATGTACTTTAATAAGTCAGCCATCTCTACAGCCACATTTTTATTTACTTTTAATCTTTTGAGGAAAGTTCCATACTGTTTTTCATAATCGCTGCATCATGTTATATTCACCTAGGAGTTCTTTTCTGTCTACACCTTAGCTAATACCGAGAGTTGGCTTGTCTTTTATAATAGCCATCCTAAATGTGAAGGTGGCTGCATTGTGATTTCAATAAGCATTTCCCTGACTGTTAGTCTTCTTTGAGAACATTTTATATATACTATTGTATTTATACCAGGCATTTTCTGGGTCTCTGTTTGATTTTTTTTTTGCCTGCTTATTTTTGTTTCTTTTGCATGTTTCTTGTGTATTTTGTGATATTAATCCTTCATTACCTAAGTGGTTTTGCAAGTATTTTCTACTACCCCACAGGATGACTTTTCATTTGTTGATTTATTTCATTATTAGGTAGCATGCAGAAGCTTTCAATTTCTTTTAGTCTTACTGTAGCAACTTGCGATATATATTATATATATATATATAATATATTATATATATATATTATACCTATATAGTAACATAAGCTATTATATATAAAATTCTCAAGAAAAGTGTCAAGGAACTTATTTTTCTTCTAGGAGTTTCATGGTTTTAGGTCTTATACTTAAATCTTTAATCCACCTTGAAGTAATTTTTGTGACTTGTGTGGTGATCCAACTTCATTGCTTTGAATGTGGACATCTAGTTTTACCAATACCTTTTGAGACATTATCCTTTCCCTATTGTTTTTTCTTGCCATCCCATTAAATATTAGTTGGCTACATACAGATGGATTTACTTTTAGAATTATGATTTCATCTCATTTGTCCAAGTCTGTTTTTATACAACAGTATAAATATATGTAAGTATGGTAATATAGTTGCAGCATAGTTTAAAATCAGTAGATGTGAACGAGTACCATGGCTCAGTGGATCAGAGGCTTGGCACCAAGACTGAGGATGTAAGTTCAATCCTCAGGACCCATGCTGAAAGGAAATACCTGATTTCTACAAATTGCCTTCTAACCTCCAAACACAAAATAGATCAGGAAGTACAATGGTCCCAGGTTTGGTATTTCCAAAATTTCTTTGACATTCAAGGCATTTTGTAGGTCCATATGACTTGTAGGGTTTTTTCAGTTTTTTTTTTATAATACCATTGAAGTTTTACAGAGATTATATTAAATCTTCAGCTTGCTTTGTGTAGTATGGAAATTGTTGATGTTAATAATCCTCTGATCCATAAATTTGGAGTAACATCTATTTATTCATTTATTCTTCAATTCATGCCACCAAACATTGTTTTCAGTGAACATATCTTTCACTTTCTTTGTTAATGTATTCCTAAATAATTTATTATTTTGATTCTTTTATAAATGTGGTTTTCTGTAATTTTTTTCAGCTAGGATTCGTGTGTGAAAGACATTTAATGTATGTTGGTTCTGTGTCCTGCAGCTTTGTGGAATTTTGGGGTGGGACCTTTAGGCTTCCTTTATGTCAATTAATATAACATATGATTAGTGACAATGGTGTTTATATTCTACAAAGTCACCACAAACTCTAAACTGGTGAAGAGTGAACTGTTCCTCTTAGAGGAGATATATTAGATTCCTGTGAGCCTCTATTCAGAGTACATGTATTAATGAAGTCATCACTATAGAAATCTTATTCCTTCTGCAAATGGTGATCCAGTTTTGCCAGCACCATTTGCTGAAGATGCTATCTTTCCTCCATTGAGCTTTTTTTTTTTTTTTAATTTTGTCCTTTTGTCAAATATGAGGTGGCTGAAATTGTATGAGCTCAAGTTTGGAGATTCAATTTTGTTCCATTGGTCAATGGGTCTGTTTTTGTGCCAGTACCAGGCTGTCTTTATGACTAAGCCCTGTAATATAGCTTGAAGTCTGGTAGGGCAATCCCCCCTGTATTGCATTTTTCACTCAGGGTTGCTTTAGCTATTGGGTTTCTTTTGTTTTCCCCTATAAATTTAAGGATTTTTTTTTCCAAGTCTGTGAAGAAGCTCATGGGGATTTCGATTGTAATTGCATTGAATCTGTATTTTCATTTGGGTAAAATGGACATTTTTCACTATATTAATTTTCCCAATCCATGAGCATGGGAGGTCGTTCCATCTTTTGACATCATAACCCACAGAGTGGGAGGAAATCTTCACCAGTGATACATCTGACAGAGCATTAATGTCAAGAATATATGACTACTCAAAAAACAAAGAAGGAAGAAAACAAATGACCTACTCAAAAGATGGAGTAAAGAGCTGAACAGAGACTTCACCAGTAAGGAAGTAAAGATGGCTGAGAAACATCTGAAAAAGTGTTCAACATCATTAATAAAGGAAATGCAAATTAAAACCACTCTCAGATATCATCTCACTCCAATATGACTGGCTAAGATCAAGAAAACAAAAGACACCAAATGCTGGAGGGGTTGCTGGGAAAGGGGAATACTCATCCACTGCTGGTGGGAATGTAATCTTGTACAACCATTATAGAAAGCAATGTGGAGAACCCTTAAAAGACTCAAAACGACCCTACTCCTGGGCATATAACCAAAAGACTCATCCTACTGCAAAGATACATGCACATCCATGTTTATTGCAGCTCTCTTCACAATAGCGAAGAGCTGGAACCAACCCAAATGCCTCTCAACAGATGAGTGGATGACAAAAATGTGGTACATCTACAAAATGGAGTACTATTCAGAGGTAAAGAAAGTTGACATCATGAACTTTGCAGGTAAATGGATGGATCTCCAAGCCATTATGCTAAGTGAAGTAACACAGTCCCAGAAAAACAAAGGATGAATGGTCTCCCTCATTTGTGGATGCTAACACCAAATCCCCAGATGAAAGGCAAGCTGACAACATTACTGTTATATTTCTGTTTATCTGAAAGCAACTATGTTGTTATAATGTAAATCTCTTTTTTTTGTCTTTTTGAGACAGGGTCTCCCTTTAGTCCCAGCTGGCTTGGAGCTCACTCTGTAGACCAAGCTGGCCTTGAACTCACAGAGATCCAGAGATCCACCTGCCTCAGCCTCCCAAGTACTGGGATTAAAGGTGTGAGCTACCACACCCAGCATAATGTAAATCTCTTAATGGGCTCTAGAATTGACCCACCACTTACTTTCAGACTCTGTAATTACTATATATGGGTGGAAAGTATGTATTCATATTTTAGAGAAATACAAAATTGAAGGAAGAAAATGTTAACTCCTAAACATACAAAAAAAAAAAAAGACAAAGACTGAGAGAAAGATGCAGGACAGTTATGGCAGAATGCATGATCTGGGGTGGGGTAGGGGGAAGGGAAAGGGGAATATGTCTAAACTTAACTGAAAATGATGTTTGAAATATACAAAACATCAATAAAATCATAAAAAAATTCTTGTTCCATGTATGTTTCTATTGAAAGACAACTTAATCTGTATTGTTTATTCATAACATTGGACTGGTGATCATCATCACTACGACTTAGCCCTGAGTGATGCCTCACAGACAGCGCAGTTACACCTGTGTTGTCTCTGTAAGGCACACCTTGGCACTCTTGCACTTGTACCCTAAGTAACACTTTAGCACTCTGCCTGAGGGCCACTTTAGCGAAATCACCACCAACAAGGCAATAGATGTGGCACTAAATATGCTTTATAAAAGGACAGTTACTGAAAGTATCAGTAAAAACAAGCAAGCAGAGCCTTAGCTGTGCATCTGTGCATGGCTGTCTCGGGTTTTTGCCTGTTTATGTCTTTCCTTTTGATACTGAGACAATGGAGGTGCAGTTACTTTCGACCTGCTTCTTCTTTGAGCATACTCTGAGAGTCGGTATTTTTATCATGTCTACAGGCCCATAATTTTCAAGGGCTAGAATTCAGCTTCTGTGACCTTTGATGGAAAACATCTACATTATAATTAAGGTGTTTATGAATACAGCCAGCATACCACTGTAGTGAAACTTGACTTTGCAACCAATAGAAATTGCAAAATTTTTCATGCTGCATTGTACTTATAGATCATTTAAAATCCTATAGTCATAAAAAATATCCTGTAGTCATTACTACTTGAAGATGATAGGAGCAGGGTTCAATGGGTAAAGGTGCCTGATGCCAAGCCTGATGACCTGAATTCAGTCCCTGGAACTCAGATGGTAGAAGGGGAGAATGGACTCCCACAAGTTTGTCCTCTGGCCTCTACATGCATCCAGGCATGCAAATATACCCAAACCCAAATCCAGTCAAAAGAACTAAATGTCAAAATTGTTTTTTTTAATGATTTTTATTGAAGTTTTGTGCATTTCATACATTTCTTGAGCAAATTTAGACGCATTCCCCTTCCTTGTCCCCCACCCCACCAGAGCCCATGCATTCTGCCATACATGTCTTTCATCTTTTTCTCAGTCTTTTTTAAATTTTTCAATGCAGAAGTTTACTGTCTGGGGCAGAAGTTTACTGTTTCCATCAATTCTTTGACCCAGTCTCTTTGTTATTGTTGTTCCTTCCAATTTGTATCATTCCAAAACATGCATATACACACTCCACAAACATACCAAAATTATGATGTCTGAAAATAAACTATAGGTTAATTCCAAAACATGTGTAGGCAATCACATTTTGACAGTAGAGTTATATACAGGTACAGAAAAAAAGATATTACTTTACATTCTGACATTACATAGCAAGTTGATGAGAAATAGCGGGTATTTACTAAAAAAGAAAGAAAGGAAAATAATTATTCAGTTTGCCTTACAAATAGAGATTTGGTGCTAGGATCCACAAATGAGGGACACCATATATCGTTTGTTTTTCTGGGACTGTGTGCAAAGAGCTGGAAGCAACCCAAGTGTCCTTTAACTGATAATGAAGATACGGTACATTTATACAATGGAATTCTATGCAATGGTGAAAAAGGACATTATGATATTTGTAGGCAAATGGATGGAACTGGAACCTGTTATGCTAACTGAAGTAACAGTCTCACAAAAACAAATGACATAGGTTATCCCTCATTTGTGCTCCTTAACAACAAATTTTATATGTAAGTTAAAGTGGATAACAGGTCAGTAAAATAATATCACATTGATTGTTATTTCTATAGATATAGCTTGAAGCATATTTCACTATTTTCCTTAATTCTAAGATTTATGAGAAAGAACAGTTTTTTTGGTCTTTTTGAGACAGGGTGCTCCTTTAGCCCCAGGCTGTCCTGGAACTTGTTATGTAGACCAGGCTGGCCTTGAACTCACAGAGATCTGCCTGCCTCTGCCTCCCATGTGCTGGGATTAAAGGCATGTGCCACCACGCCAGGTGGACAAATCTTTTTTTTTTTTAAGTACATTAAAACATACATCAACTTGCTATGTAATTTAGGAATGTAAAGTTATCCTTTTTACCTGTATACAAGATTACAGTTAAACTGTGAATCCCTAAATATGTTTTGCAATTAACCTATAGTTTGATTTCAGACTTTGTAAATTTGCTATTATGTAAGGAGTGTAAAAAAAAAGTTAAGTAGAATCATGAACATCAAAGGTTGGGATAGATGCTGTCAAAGCACAGAGCTAAAGTGTTACTTAGAATAGTGGGGTGTGGGCTGGAGAGATGGCCTAGCGGTTAAGAGCGCCGACCGCTCTTACAGAGGACCCGGGTTCGATCCCCAGCACCCACATGGTGGCCGAGAACCGTCTGAAACTCCAGTTCCAGGGGAATCCGAGACCCTCTTCTGACCTCCGTGGCATTGCACGTCACGGGTGCACAAACTTGCATGCAGACAGTACATTCATACACATACAGAAATAAATAAAAGTAAAAAAAATTAAAAAAAAAGAATAGTGGGGTGCAAGAAGGCTGTGACATTCTTCAAGTAGAAACATTGTTTTATAAGATTTGTTCAAAGCACAAAATACAAGCCCTTAGCTGTGAATTAGCTGCTAATGAAGTAACAATGTACTGAATAAGAATATGGTGTTTTATAACAAAGCATACATAAAACAAGGTTGTGTGGGAATGGCTTTATATAGAAGCAGGAAACGAGAAATGATTGATAAAAGCTACAAAATTTTAGTTACACTACAAAATCATTCATTATGGCTACCATGTTGTACATTAGATTCTCAGGGTTTACTCATTTTATGTAACTAAAATTTTGGTGTTATTTGTTTTCTTGATCATAGCCAGTCTTGCCAGTATAAGATGAAATCTTAAAGTGGTTTTGATTTGTGTTTCCTTAATTACTAACAGCTGTTGAGCACTTTTTAAATTTATTTTTTATTTTTTTATGTGTATGAATGTACTGTCTGCATGTAGGTTAGTGCACTCATGTCGTGCAATGCCATGGAGGTCAGAAGAGGGTGTTGGATTCCCCTGGAACTGGAGTTAAAGACGGTTCTCAGCCACCATGTGGGTGCTGGGGATCGAAACGGGTCCTCTGCAAGAGCAGTCAGCACTCTTAACCGCTAGGCCATCTCTCTTGCCCTGTTGAACACTTTTTAAGATGTTTCTTAAGAGCCATCTTTACTTCTTCTCTTGAGAAGTCTCTGTTCCGATCTTTAGACCATCTTATTTATTTATTTATTTATTTATTTATTTATTTATTTATTCTTTTTTTATGTGTATGAGTGTACTGTCTGCATGTAGGCTTGTGCACCATGTAGTACAATGCCTTGGAGGTCAGAAGAGGGTGTCAGATTCCCCTGGAACTGGAGTTAAAGACAGTTCTCAGCCACCATGTGGGTGCTGGGAATTGAACCCAGGTCCTCTGCAAGAGCATTTGGTGCTCTTAACTGCTAGGCCATCTCTCCATCCCCATAACCCATCTTTTAATTGGGTCATTTTTCTTTTTCCTTTGTTTTTTGAGTAATTTGTATAATCTGTATGTTAAACCTCTGTCAGATGTGTCACTGGTGAAGATTTTCTCCCCCACTCTATGGGTTTTCTGTTTACTTCTTTTTTTTTTTTTCTGTACAGAAACTTTTTAGTTTAATGAGGTCCCATTTGTCGATTGTTGACCTTATTTCCTGCACAACTGCTGTCTGATTTAGAAAGTATTTCTCTACACCTATATCTTGTAGGTTACTGCCAATATTGTCTTCTGACATTTTCAGAGTTTCATGTTTAACATTAAGGTCTTTAATCTATTTAGAATTGACTTTTGTATAAGGTGAAAGGTAGGGGTTCAATTTTATTCTTCTACAGAAAGTGATCCAGTTTTGCCAGCACCATTTGATGAAGATGCTACCTTTCCTCCATTGAGTGTTTTTAGCTCCTTTGTCAAATATCAGGTGGTTGAAATTGTATGTATTCAAGTTTGGGTCTTCAATTTTATTTCGTTGATATACAGGTCTGTTTTATGCCAGTACCATGCTGTTTTTATAACTATAGCTCTGTAGTAGAGATTAAAATCTTAGTATAGTAATTCCCCCTGCATTACTCTTTTTGCTCCGGGTTGCTTTGGCTATCTGGGGTCTTTTGTTTTTCCATAGGATTTAAGGATTTTTTTTTTCTTTTTAAAAATTTATTATTTTTGTTTTGTCTGTATGAGTATATTGCCTACCTGTAAGTTCACCCATGTCATGCACTGCCAGTGGAGGCCAGAAGAGGGCATCAGATCCCCTGGAACTGGAATTATGGACAGCTGTTAAGATGCTATGTGGGTGCTGGGAACTGAACTCAAGTCCTCTGCAAGTGCAGCCAGTGTTCTTAACTGCTGAGATGTATCTCCAGCCCCCATGATCACATACCTTTTTTTCATGAGTAGTTGAAACTGCAAATATTAAAACTCTCACCAGGCATGTTGGTGCACATCTTTAATCCTAGCACTTGGGACGTGGAGGCAGGAGGATCATGAGTTCAAGACCAGCCTCTACTGTATATCAAAGTCAAGGCCAGCCTGAGCTATATGAGACCCTGTTTCAAAAAACAAACAACAAACAAAGAACTGCAAATGGCACTATCCTACTGATTTTTCAAACAAGTTGTTTCTAAAATACATTTTTTAAATATTGCTTTCATTCAGCCCAATACCAAGTGCTTTTTATGTGTCAACCATTTCCAGTCCACAGGATACAGTAGTGCTAGAGGGACTGACAAAAATCCATTATCTGGCAGAATCTTTGCGTTTTACTAATAAGACAGCAAACAAGTAAAATAAGTACTGTGGACTGGGACATGATATGGATATGGGAAAGAAAACTGTTTGAAGATGGATAGTAAACACCTCTCAAGGAGTCTTGCTGCTACCAAATCAAAAGCAATGACCCTGTTTTAATGCACACTGGCCTCCCAGAGGCAGAGGAGTCAGGAGGAGCGAGGAGCAGGGACTGTAGTCATGAGAGCCTTCTCACAGCACCTGTGGCTGTTAATAGGAACAGTGGACTACCCACATCATCCACAGTCCAAACTGGTATTAGGTTCCCTCCATTATTTGTGCTTAGTAGTATTTGTGCTTGGATGCATCATTCCCTCGCCCCCACCCACCTCCACTGGCTGTTGAAACATTCTCACATTCTCAGTAGCTTCGTATGTTTGTATTCCTGTAGTAAGTGTCAGTGTCTGAACACAGCGTACCAGTTCTTTTCTGGACATGCTTTTGTTTCCTTCTACTGTCTTGCAAACATGGGGGAAAAAAGGAGTTTTGTTTTTTCACCCATATTTTCTTAAGGATATCTGGTATCTAATCAATACTTAAAATGTATTTTTTTGAAACAATGAATGTTAGTTTAGGTACAGAAGTGAACTAAATATCTTCTTTCTTTTTCAGTAAACATTATTGATAACTGTTTTCTTTCCATCTCAAGAGGCTGGGTATATAACTCAGCGGTAGGTAGAGCACTTGCCTGGCACCCGTGAGGCCCTACATTTAGTTTCCAGCACATGAAAAGAAGTTACCTCTTTCTCTTTCCATTTTCTTTCAAAGTCACAAGATCCTTTACTCTGAAGGTCTTCAGAGTCCAATTAGATGTGTCCCTCTGACAGCCAGAAGGAAGGACTTAGGTTTCCCTGGCACGGTGCACACTGCGATGAGGCATAACCCCCAGCTGGAGCTGCTGGCATTTCAGAATCCCAGGAGGCCCCTGCACATGTGCCAACTTGACTGTCCTGTCACATATGTGCTGCTTGTCTGCCACAGATGTCAGCAGCCAAGCACTCACTGCTCTGGACAGTAGGCTTTGCATTAAGATGAAAGGAAACAAACAAACAAAAACAAACCAAATTTTTGTTTCCTAAACCAGTTATTTAATTTTTATTTATTTATTTTAAAATTTTATGTGTGGGGTTGGAGAGATGGCCTAGCGGTTAAGAGTGCCGACTGCTCTTGCAGAGGACCCAGGTTCGATCCCCAGCACCCACATGGCGGCTGAGAACCGTCTGAAACTCCAATTCCAGGAGAACTCCAGTTCCAGGGGAATCCGAGACCCTCTTCTGACCTCTGCGGCATTGCA
>VZQC01010683.1:1063329-1416391 GCA_009823505.1 Rhizomys pruinosus | reverse complement strand
ATTTTTTTAACAATAAGTGATAATTTGTGAGTACAAGCATCCTTCATGTAAAACCAATTTGCAAGCAGTTGTGCCCAAACCCACACAGCTCATGGGTCCCACCATCCAGCAGGGGGGGCTTGTATGTTCAATCAAGTTGATCAAATGAGTGTCCAGTCTATATTGTTTGGTCTTTTTGAGACAGGGTCTCCTTGTAGCCCCAGCTGTCCTGGAACTCACTCTGTAGACCAGGCTGGCCTTGAACTCACAAAGATCTGCCTGCCTCTGCCTCTGCCTCCCGAGTGCTAGGATTAAAGGCATGTGCCACCACGCCCAGCTTTTTCTGGTCACTTTTATAGAAGTAATTGGTTTGCTTTTTTCCCGTGAAATATAGTTAATACATGTTATTTGCAGCGAGACAACTTAGCCTAAATGTTTTTTGTATTACTCTCTCTCTCTAAGCCTCCAGATCTCTATGTGATTCTAATTGCTTACAAATGAAAGCAGGCACACTAAAATCAAGGAAGATATCCCTCTTCTGTGAGAGGTGAAAAGAAGCATTTTTTTAAAATGCTTCCTGATCCTTTTTTGGTTCATAAATGTGACAATTGGGTGTTCACACTTTTGCGTGGTATGCCGCCTTCAAACGTTGTTACACATTGGCACATTACCCTTCTGACAATGAACTAAAAAATAAAATAGTAAAATAAAATGCTTCCTTCTTCTCCTAAAGAAGAAAAATTATGGAAAAGAACCAAGACCCAAGAAAACAAAATTCTTGATTTTCATCTACTTTTATTTTTTATTTTTTTAATTTAGTTTTTTCAACTACTTTTCATAAATAGTTAAAACACTAACCTGGGCCTTTTGGCCTTTACTGTATTTTATATATATACATATATAAATATATATAAAAATATATAAATACATAAATAAATATAAATATATATAAATAATTTAGGTCATCCAATAATTAATATTTTATAGGATCCCAATTAATTAATCTTTACTAAGTTAATTAATATCATTAAATATACTTCTGTAGGGTTGGGGAGGTGACTCAAGTCAGTAGAGTGCTTGCAAGAGGGACCTGAGGTCAATCCCTAGGCAATCCCTAAAACCCATGTAAAAAAATTGAGGTGTGGTTGCATGCTGTTATAATCCCAGTGCCATCAAGGTGGAGATAGTGGGTCCCTGTGGCTTGTAGTTAGCCAGCTGCCTTGGTCAGCTTTTGGCCAGTGACAGACCCACTTTCAAAAAAAAACAAGGTGACCAGGTGTGGTGGCGCACACATTTAATCCCAGCACTTGGGAGGCAGAGGCAGGTGGATCTCTGTGAGCTCAAGGCCAGCCTGGTCTACATAGTTACAGAACAGCTGGGGCTACAGGGAGACCCTGCTGAAAAAGACCAAAAAATAAAAAATAAGGCAAGGTGGACTGGACAGCTCCTGAAGAACAACACCCAAGCATGTCCTTTGGTGTATACATGCCCATGCACACATAAGCCCATACATCCATACCCCCTACAGACACAAGCATGCACACATACACATACACATACAAGCACACACACATAAACACAAAAAACTTGTTTAACATGGTTATTAAAAGCTATATAGTGTTCATGAACTTACACTTAAATCCTTGTACACATTTTTATTATCTTAGAATCTATTTCTGTTGGTGAAATTGCTGAAACAATGTTCATTTAAATACTGTATTTTTTTACTCTTTCCAAAACAGTGATTTAAATTATTTTATGGTTTCTGTTGACTTTTTTCTGAGTTGTAAGACTTAGGTTGGTTAGCACATTATTATACAAAATAATGGCTTGATATTGGGAATTGTGATTAACCTGGGCAGTCATAAGCAGGAAGCACTGCGGGAGCAGCATTAATCAGCCTTACAAGCATGCATTGCACAGCTCTCTTCTTGCCTTGGAAGCATGCATTACACTGCTCTCTTCTTGCCTTAGAAGCATGCATTGCACTGCTCTCTTCTTGCCTTATAAGCATGCATTGCACTGCTCTCTTCTTGCCTTAGAAGCATGCATTGCACTGCTCTCTTCTTGCCTTAGAAGCACGCATTGCACTGTTCTCTTCTTGCCTTAGAAGCATACATTGCACTGTTCTCGTCTTGTCTTGTCGCATTTGACAAATTAGGCTCCACAAACTGTGCAGTAAGCAGCTCACGCATGAATTTTAATTAAGAATGAATACTGTTAGCAAAAAAAGAAATTTCTCTTCTAAAATTTTGGTCTTTGGTGGAGAATCTGATCTGCTAAACATGCTATAACTGTAGCCTCTACTCTGAGTCAAACCAACCAAAAAGAATATAAGAAAAGGAAAGCTGGTTAACTGGTAATCTGTTAGTCTAGGTACTTGGAGTAATAAGTTTTTTTTTTTTTTTTTTTTTGGTTTCTTGAGGCAGGGTCTCCCTGCAGCCCCATCTGGTCTGGCACTCTCTATGTAGACCAAGCTAGCCTCCATTTCACAGAGAATTCCGTGCTTCTCTTCCTGTCTCTCGGCCTCCTGAGTCCTGGGATTAAAGGCATGCACCACCACACCTGGTTTTGGAATAATAAATTTTGACAGTCTCTTGTCTTGTTACGTCCCAAAACTCTCCTTCAATCATGTTTGAAAACAGAATTCAATCTAGAAGCATTCATATTTTTAAATGGTTTCATTATGTAAGCCCATATACCATAGAATTGACTTAAAAATGGGACTTGTAGCTTATTAATCATCCAGAAAACTTCTTAGTGTTTAGTAACATCAAGATAACTCGTGAACACTAGCAAGGCTGTGGGAAAGAGGAAACCTCATTTGCCATTGGTGGAGTGTAAAGTGATACAACCACTATGGAAATCAGTGTGCTGACCTCTCAACAAAACTAAAAATTGGGGACTGGAGAGATGGCCTAGCGGTTAAGAGCGCCGACCGCTCTTGCAGAGGACCCGGGTTCGATCCCCAGCACCCACATGGCGGCTGAGAACCGTCTGAAACTCCAATTCCAGGAGAACTCCAGTTCCAGGGGAATCCGCCACCCTCTTCTGACCTCTGCGGCGTTGCACGACACGGGTGCACAAACTTGCATGCAGGCAGTACATTCATACACATACAGAAATAAATAAAAATTAAAAAAATTAAAAAAAAAACAAAAAACTAAAAATTGGGGCTGGAGATGTGACTTAGTGATTAAGGGCACTGGCTGCCCTTGCAGATGACTCGGTTCAATTCCCAGCACCCACATGGCAGCTAATAACTGTCTGTAACTCCAGTTCCAGAAGATCCAATGCCCTCTTCTGACCTCTGTGGACATTGCACAATATGGGTACATTTACATACATGTAAACAATACACTCATACACATGAAATACAAATAATAATTAAAAATTTTAAATGGGGCTGGAGAAATGACTCCAGTGGTTAAGAGTACTTGCTCTTTTTCCAGAGGCCTAGGTTCAATTCCCAGCATCTACCAAGGCAGCTCACAACTGATGCTTACTCCAACTCCAGGGGATCTGATGCCCTCTTCTGGCCTCCACAGGTAACAAAACACATATTCACACACACACACACACACACACACACACACGCACACAATTTTAATGTTTTTAATAATTTTGTTTGTCTTTTTGAGACAGGGTCTCCTTTTAGTCCTGGAACTCACTATGTAGACCAGCCTGGCCTTGAACTCACAGAGATCTGCCTGCCTCTGCCTCCCAAGTGCTGGTATTAAAAGCATGCTCCACCACACCTGGCATAAATTATTTTTTTTCTAATTTTTATTTATTTTGGTATGTGTATGAATGTACTGTCTGCAGGCAGGTTTGTGCACCCATGTCATGCAATGCCACGGAGGTCAGAAGAGGGCATCGGATTCCCCTGGAACTGGAGCTAAAGATGGTTCTTGGCTGCCATGTGGGTGCTGGGGATTGAACCCCGGTCCTCTGCAAGAGCAGTCTGTGCTCTCAACCGCTAAGCCATCTCTCCAGCCCCATAAATTATTTTTTAAACCATAAAAATCTATTTACCTTATGGCCAACCTCTATCACTCCTCGGCACCTGAAGACTCTCCACCCTACTTTAGAAATACTGGATATCCATGTTTACTGCGGCTGATGGTATCACCCTTATGTGTCACAGTTATAAAGAAGTCAGAATTATCTGATCTCAGTGCTGTTGCAGTATTCCTACATACATTTCCAAAAGAAACGTGTTGGGTTTTTCCCCTTACTTATTCCTCCATTTATATGCTTTTCTTCTAATTTGGATAAATATAAAGTGACAATAAGTTCAAGGTTAAATTCCTAGGAAACCAGTGTAGTAACTATGTCCTGTGATGTGCAGTATGGTCCGATTTATCTATCAGCTGAGCTAAATGTGCCTCTTGGAACATAGCATGAACATTCAGTCAAAGGGATGGACACTGTTGATGAAATGGACCCAGGAGGAAGCACACAAGGAGACAGGGCCTGGATTTCTAGTGACTTGCTACATAGAAGTGACTAGTCTATCAAGTTTCAGAGCTGTATTTTATAGATCATGACTATTGGTTATGCATGAAATTAAAAAATAGACAGGAGGAGGTGTGATCAGCTGCTTATCTTTTGGGATAGAGTAAACCACACCCATTGGAAGAAAGCAAAATAAAAACTATTAAAATATTCATACAAACTGGGAGTGATGGCTCCTGCCTTTAATCCCAGCACTAGGAGGTAGAGGCTGGTAGATCTCTGAGATTGAGGCTAGCCTGGTCTACATAGCAAGTTCCGGGACAGCATGGGGCTACAGGGAGACCCTGTCTCAAAAAGACCCCCCCAAATATTCATAAAACATTTGTCTTTGAAGGTTGAGATTTTCCAGTGTATTCTCTAAGATATACTTGTTATAAAAATGCATCTTCATATAGTTGAATGAATTGCCTTGCTCTGTCCATGACACATGGACGCACACACACTCTCAGAGCAATCGTACTTGTGGGTTACTCTGCAGGTTCCTATGAGGCCTGTCCACTTACAAGCTGAGAAATGCTGTCTAGACCCTGGGCCCTGTGTATGGAGCCATTTTGTTATTTGTATAAGTCTCAGGTTTCAAGACTCTTGATAAAGGATCATCTAAAAACAACATTTACAGAAGTGACCACAGCTCTTCCCTTATGCAGTAGAAATACTTGACCTTTCAGCTATGACTGGGTCTAAAAAAAAAAGAAATACTTGACTGTTATTGAGATTCCTCAGTATGAGTTCTGGTTGGTGTGTTGTATTTCCTAGAGTTCATCTTTAATCCTTTTGCAATTCAGTGTGTGTGGCATGTTCTTACTATTTACATAATTTTAGAAATATTTGTATTTCATAAATTATGACAATGCATAGTTTTTTTGACAATGCATAGTTTTTGAACATGTGAAACATCTGAAGGCCTAGAGAAGGTGCATGCATCACGGGAAGTACCTCCTTGTGTGGGGGGCTGGATGCTACAAGAGACACTAAGATAAGTAAGACAATAGCCACTTTTCCAGAGCATTTCCATCTCTAGGAAGAGATTTGTAGTGTTTTACATGTTCACCAAATATTAACTGAGCAATTTGGCTAGACAAAATTTTTGGCATTCAGGATACAACAATAAACTAGGTAGTAGTTTCGGGTTCTCAAAGGTTGGAACACCTTCGTGTTGTCTACCCTAAGCATCAGGTTCTCAAAGGTTGGAACACCTACGTATTGTCTACCCTGAGCTTAGGGTTCTCAAAGGCTGGAACACTTTTGTATTGTCTACCCTGAGCTTCGGGTTCTCAAAGGCTGGAACACCTTCGTGTTGTCTACCCTGAGCTTCGGGTTCTCAAAGGCTGGAACACCTTCGTGTTGTCTACTCTGAGCACCTGGGTAGACAGCAGTGACACCACTGGGAGTTGAGGGAGAGAAGTGAGTCATGGTCAGCAGGGAGGGCGGGGTGAGGAAGCAGTCAGACTGATGGGGACAGGCCATGTGTGGGGTCCTTCAAAGGACCAAGACCGGAGCTGTCAGAGCTCCTTCCAGTTACTTTGGAATAACAGCTTTGACATTACTTTTTTTTTTTTGCGGTTTTTCTAAAATACTTAGCTATATTGAAATTTGGAGGCATTTATTTTTAAAAAGATTACTTCATTCCAATTGTACAAGAGAAAAACTGACATTTTGTAATACACTCTGAGTAATCCTTTGGCAGAGAAAAACAGATATCAAATAATGTAGAAGAGAATGAAGAAATGGAATGGGCTTTTAACTATAAATCTGGTGTTTCAAGATTATAGTCACAATTTATGGTTCTGAGAGGATAAAGTTGGCTTTAGACTATAACTCCTGAAGAAAGATTTTGCTTTGGGGGGGAGGGGCTGTAAGAGACTCCAAGAAAAATAATCAATTCCCTGATGGCAGCAACTTTAGTTAAAATTACCCAAGTAAAGTGTTTTGATCTATTACAGTTTTTACTAGTAGAATAAATAATTCAACATATTCTAAACACAAATGATTGTGCCTTTGGGGCACTGAGCACTAATTTCGGGGTCTTGTATGTGACAGGCAAGTGTTCTATCACTGAGCTCCATCTCCTGAATTTCTTTTCCTTTCTTTTTTGTCTTTTCGAGACAGGGTCTCCCTGTAGTCCCAGCTGTCCTGGAACTCACTCTGTAGACCAGGATGGCCTTGAACTCACAAAGATCCTCCTGCCTCTGTCTCTGCCTCCGCCTCCTGAGTGCTAGGATTAAAGGTGTGCGCCACCACTCCTGGCTGGTCTTGAATTCACTCTGTAGCCTGGACAGGCTTCAAAATTATGATCTTCCTGCCTCATCATCCCAAGTAGCTGGGCTTTCAGGCTACACTACCAATCCCAGCAAAATGATTCCTCTATAAAATATGTACCTAAGGAAACATGCTCGCTATTGGCAACTATGATGAACAGAGTTTATTCTTCTTTGTAAGTGAAACTCTTACCTCAAAGTCATGATACGAGTGTGAATTAGCTGGACGTGGTGTCACAGGCTTGTCATCAATCCCAGCTACTTAGAAGGCTGAGGTAAAAGGGTTGTGAAGTGGAAGACAGTCTGAGCAACTTAGTGAGACCTTGTCTCGAGGTAAATAAAAATGAAAAATAAAATGTCTGTAGCTCTATCACTGTAGAGCTTGGTGGCAGAGGGTTACTTAGCATGTGTGTATCCTTGGGCTTGATGAACAGTAAGAATGAAGGAGGAGGGAAAGAAAAGAAAGGGAGGAAAGTGAAAGGGAAGGGAAGGGGAAAGGGAATGGGTGAAGAAAGGGGAAGCGGAAGAAGGAGGTGGGAATGGAGGGAGACAGAGAGAAAACATGAATGTAGGCTTTATAAAGTAGTATGCATTTCTGCTGGGCGTGGTGGTGCATGCCTTTAATCCTAGCACTTGGGAGGCAGAGGCAGGCAGATCTTTGTGAGTTCAAGGCCAGCCTGGTCTACAGAGTGAGTTCCAGGACAGCTGGGACTACAGGGAGACCCTGTCTTGAAAAAACAAACAAACCAAAGGAAAGTAGTATGCATTTCTAAAATAGGAAATAGTGATATGTAAACCCAACAAATATGCGGAAAGATCATTTACTATGATACAACCTCTCACGTTTGGTGGTCTTTCGTACTATGTGAATGTACCAGAAGACTCCTTTGTTCTTGAGGAAATTCAGATGTGTCTTAATATCATAACTGGAAAAATCACTTAGGAATATATACTATAAATCTAATGCTATTCTGATAAATTGTCCCCATCTCACATATATGCCACATGCTCATCTCACATATATGCCACATGCTCCCTCCCGTATGTTGGTGACATAAAGCAGTAGCATCCTAAGTCAAAGTCACACAGGAGGTCACTTTGAGAGCTATGAGGGAAGAGTTCTCATTGCCATTCTCAGATATGTGTGGCCCAGTTTGTAAAAACTCTGATTAGCAAAACCATCAATGCAGAGATAGATGACTTGATCTGGGGAAATTGCTCAGGGGATAAAGTGCTTGCCACACAAGTGTAAGGACCTGAGTTCAGATCCCCAGAACCTATGCAAAGCCAGGCACAGTAGCACCCATCTGTAATCTCAGGGCTCCTATGGTGAGATGGAAGGCAGAGGCAAGCAATTCCCCAGAAGTCCATGGGCAGATAACCTAGTATATACTTTAGCAAACAAGAGTTCACCTCCAACAAGGTGGAGGGCAAGAATGGACCCAGCGTTGTCCTGTGAACTCCACATATGTGCTCTGCCATGCATATCCCCATACACAAAATACACACACACACACACATACACACACACACACATGTCATATACTCACACACACAAAGATCAATAAAAGAAAACCCAAGTAGTAATTACTTATGTGTCAAAGGAGTTTTCTTTCCTTGAAATATGTACTTCTGGAGAATGTAATATTCTCCAAGGATCCTGGAGCATTGGTAACCAAGAGGCCTTGTTTCTCTACCACTAACAAAGAATATAAACCTGAGCATTTGAATCCTTTCATTCATCCATTCACTCATCCACTAAATCATTAATACTGTTACTCCATGAATCTTTCATGAGCTTTCAATGTGGTGAATATGTACAGATCATCAACTTTGTCATTAAGGTGCTTATGGATTAAAAGAGGAAGACAGATGTGTAAACAAATGGAATAAAATTTTGACCATGGGGCAAGGAAGACTGCTGGGAGACTGCTATCGTCAAAACACAGTAACAACAGAATAAACTATAGTAATAATGTTAGACTTAGGACATGGGAAGAGGTGCTGTGTCAAGGGACAAGAACCTGTGTGGTGTGATAGACTGGAGCTGGGGCTCAAGGGGAGAGGCTTCGGGGATCACCTCAAAGCTTTTGGCCAAGGTTCCTTGGTTGAACTACAGTTCCCTTCATGAAGAGGGGGGATTTAGGAAGAAGAGTTTGGAGGGCAGACAGCAAGATTAATTTTGAGCAAATGGAGGATGGGATTATGATGAGATAACCAGGTGACATTCTAGTCTGGAACTTATATAAAAGGGTTGGGCAGAAGTTGGAGACTAAAGAGTCATTTGAAGAGATGTGAAAAACAGTAAATTTGATGGATCACAGAAAGCCAGAAGATAAGAAAAGAATAAAGGATGAACCTGCGTGGTGAGAGGACGCAAATTCAGGAAGCTGAGAACAAAAGTGGATTATGGTGCTGGGGAGAGCTTCAGTTTAGGGGAATGGTCCAGAGCGATAAATACCAGACTCACAAATGAAGAGAATCTGTGACAGTGTTTAGACTAGCATTGCCCCTTGCCAAAGCAGGTTAGGCAGCACTGTGGGAAAAGGTTGAAGAGTAATGGAAGTGAGCTTATTATGACTTCTGGAAACAGAGAAAGATGGGACAACTTTTCTTACTCTTATCTCAGTTTTATGTATGAGTATTCTGTCTGCATATATGTAGGTGAATGCATGTCATACAATGCCCATGGAGGTCAGAGGAGGGCAGTGAATTCACTCCCTAGAACCAGAGTTAGAGATGGTAGTTAGCTGCCATGTGGCTGCTGGGAACTGAACCTGTGTTCTCTGCAAGAGCATCCGGTCCTCTTAATTTCTGAGCCATCTCCCCACCCCCAGATTTTCTCATTCTTGCATTTCTTTCCTGTGGTTTTGAAAATTTTAGCAGAGTAGTTTAAGATGGAAGCGACGTAGCCTATTCAATAAACAGTGGCATTCCTTCAAGTACTTACCACCCTAGAATAATTCATCTTTCTTTTCTGTTATTTTTGCTAGCGATCATTCTATTTGGTCTGGTTTTTTTCCTCTCTTAGACTTAGAGGTCATTCTTTAGGATAGAATTCTTCCACCCACTTAATGATTACCTGAGCAGAATTTTTAGTCTCTGCAATGAAATATGAAATAACCAATTAGTTGATGGAGCTGGGCAGGCAGAGTTGCCAAAGGGGATGAATATGCCAGGAATTTGGTGGTGTTTGAAAGGCAGTTAACTCTCTAAGTACAAATAAAGATTACATTTTAAAGAGTCTGATTTTCTCAACATAACCTATCATTCATAATACTGAAGTACTGTTTAAAAGATTTATTAGGGTACTAGATAAAATTTTTGATACTTTTTGTCCTTGATGTATCTGATAATTATTTCTGCTCCTATAAAGGAAGAGGATTGTGCATGGTTGGTATGGTTTTCACCATAAACAACAAAAAGAATATGAATCTGTTAGGAATAATCAGGGGAAATCTATCAGAGAATGAAAGGAGAAAGTGATCTATAAATTTTGCTTTCAGTGTTTCACTGTGTATTTTATACTTATATGTGTAATATCACATTTCAGTTTACCAATACCTTCTAAAAGTGATCCGAAATGAAGCCTATACATTACAGGTAGAGGCTACTTCCAGTGCAACACGGCATGCTGCTTTATAGGAAACCTTTTTATGATAAGCGGGGGGGGGGGTCTAAGAATACACAGGAGAGTACAGCAAAGGATAATACAGCAAACACACAAGGAGGTCACACAGTGCCTTAGTGTTATTATCAAGTGTTACAGATTGTGCATAGTTGTATGTACTAATCTCTCATAGGATTGGCAGCAGAATTTTTTTTTTTTTTGTCTTTTTGAGACAGGGTTTCTCTGTAGCCCCAGCTGGCTTGTAACTCACTATGTAGACCAGGCTGGCTTTGAATTCACAGAGATCTGCCTGCCTCTGCCTCTCAAGTGCTGGTATTAAAGGCATGCACTACCATGCCTGGCTCAGACTTTTTTTTTACACCAACGCCATTAAAATATGTGGGTAGAGCCAGGCGTGGTGGTGCACACCTTTAATCCTAGCACTCGGGAGGCAGAGGCAGGTGGATCTTTGTGAGTTCAAGGCCAGCCTGGTCTACAGAGTGAGTTCCAGGACAGCTGGAGCTACAGNGGCACTTGCAATGTCATCTGGGAAATAAGACAAGTATAAATGCTGACTTACATTTACATTATTCTAAAATTGAGAGAAGCCAGGTGTGGTGGCACATGCCTTTAATCCTAGCTCTTGGGAGGCAGAGGCAGGTGGATCTTTGTGAGTTCAAGGCCAGCCTGGTCTACAGAGTGAGTTCCAGGACAGCTGGAGCTACAGGGAAACCCTGTCTCGAAAAGACCAGAAAACTAATAAAATAATAAAATATAAAATAAAATAAAAAAAATAAAATAAAATACGTGGGTAGTGCATTGTGCCACATCATGAATATGGTAATGTCACGAGATGATGGGAAATTTGCAGCTCCATTATAACTATGGGACCACATTCAGATATGTTCTTATGGTGGCACATGGCTGTGAGTAAATGCAAACATTTAAAGCACCCTTATATCACTGTGAATGCTGCTCAGTATCCTTGCATCATAAGCCATGCCTGTCACAGTTATGACTTCCAGATCCACAGAAGTGATACAGTCAATAACTTGGCTTCACAATCTGCTATTCTTCTTTCTTCCAAGATGGTGAACCTTTCCTCGACTTCAGCCAGAGTTAGACCTTAAAACTGGCCATTGTCAATCCCTTTCTCTATATCTGGTGATCTCCACTTGATCTTAGCCATAAGGCTGAGAACAGACATGCCTGGTAATCTCAGTTTCAGCATCGTGTCCCCCATCACTTCTCACTCCTGCCTCAGTAGTTATCCATCCCATTAGCTGAGCCAGATCTATTCGTCTGCCTTTCCACCATCTGTCTTTCTCTCTTCCAACACACAGTCCTTGCTGTCTTTCCTACTTATCATTTTTGTCCAAATCTGTTATTCCCTTGTTGCCCTTTTACTTGTATTTAATGGCAACACCCACAAATCTTATCAAATTCAGGGCTGTTACCATTTTCTCCTTCAAGATGAGCTAATGCTCGTCAGGTACAGCTATACCATTTTTAAATTTAAAAAAATATTATTTTTACTTTATGTTTATGAGTGTTTTGCTTGCATGTGTGTAAGTGCATCCATGTCATGCAATGCCTGTAGAAGTCAGAAGAGAGCATCTGATCCCCTGGAACTAGAGTTACAGATGGTTGTTAGCCACCATGTGGGTGCTGAGAACTGAACCCGGGTCTGCTGCAGTCAGTGCTCTTAACCATTGAGCAATCTCTCCAGCCCTTCTGTACCATTATTCAAAATCCTTAAAATCAATATTATTAAACAGGCTTATTTTAAATCAAGTTGCTAAGATCTTTACTAACCATAAAAAATGTATCTTACAGTAATGAACTGTGTTCATTTTTTTTCCTCTTGAGCAAGATAGAAACTGGGTTCATTTTTATGTGCTTCTAATATTGTTGTTAGTCCCCTTATATGTATAATAATGGATTATACACTGAGCCACAGGAAAAGCCTAACTAGGGCTGGCAAGATAGCTTAGTGGGTAAAGGTCCCTGCTGCCAAACCTGAGTTATATATCCAGTCCCATAACTTGTATTTTAGAAATAAAGCAATGCATGTAACTAATGCTTTTCTTACTAACACCATATTACTAACTTTAACATATACCTATATATGTGTGTGTGTGTGTATTTCCTAGGAGATTGCCCGGCATTTACGTCCTGACACCCTCAGAGCAATCTACGGTAAAACCAAGATCCAAAATGCTGTTCACTGTACAGATCTGCCAGAGGACGGCCTCCTGGAGGTAAGCTAAAGAAGAGTAGGCAGCCTGCTCATACTTCAAGTTCATAAGTGGTCTCATTTACTAGTCTTAGATTACACTGGTTTTGGCCATCTGATAACTTCATGCTACTAATGCACTAAATCAGATGTACCTGGATGTGATTGACCACACCTCTGGTCCCAGGTGCTCCAGAGGCTGAGGCAAAAGGCAAAGCATTTTTTTTATTATTTTGCTTTTCTTAAAAAATATTTTTATTTACTAATTTTATTTTTATGTATATGAGTGCATTGCCTGCATGTATGTAAGTGCATCAGTGTTGTGCAATGACTGCAGAAGTTAGAAGAGGGCATTGGATCACCTAGAACTAGAATTACAGGACAGTTGTTAGCCACCATGTGGGTCCTAGGAATTGAACCCAGGTCCTCTTCAAGAACAGCCAGTGCTCTTAAATTCTGAGCCATCTCGCCAGCCCCAACAAAAGAATTTCTCTATCTTAGGAATTCCAGGCCAGCCTGAGCAACACAGTGAGAATAACGAAAGCCCCACGTTTGCTATTCTGTACATACAAAGAGCTAGCCATCCACAAACTAAGACCTGTGATTGAAATGTACTGTAGTTTTAAAATAAGTTAATAAGCAAGAAATTATAACATTATTTAAATCATGTAGAATATATTTTAAAACAGGTTATAATAGTAATGAAACTTAAGAAGTTCATCATACAATGCAATTACAAACAATACTGTCATTTATCGGTACTTTTTCTGTACTAAGTTCTACCATGATAAATGCCTTGGGTAAGTGATTTTTATTTACTGCTGTAGCAGCTCTAATAGCCTGGTATTGGGTCTAGCTTTTCAGGAAAATGAAATCAGTACTCAGGGAGGTTTATATTACATCCTTAAGTCAATTAATAGACAGAACTGTATTTCGTTCTTATATATTTAATTAACATTAACTATCATGTAATAAAATAATTATTAAAAATAAGTACAAAATAACCTGATTTTGGATTAAGAAGTTTATTTTTAATTGGAATCAACATGAATAACTCATAGAAAAGTAAAAAATGATAAAGAGGTCCCTCAAAAAATTGAAATTATAAGTACCTTATGATCTAACAATTCCAGTTCTATGTATATACCCAAAAGAATTGAAAGCAAGGGTTCAAACTGACATTGATATGTACATGTTCATAACAATACTCTTCATAACAGTCAAAGTCTGGAACCATTTCACATATCCTTCAACAAATGAATGGATCAATAAAATGTGGCTTATACATGTGAAGGAATATTATTCCTTCTCACACATCCTACAACATGGATAAACTTTGAGGACATTATGCTAAGTGAAAAAAGCCAATCACAGAAAGGGAGATACTGCATGATTGCTGTGATGTGAGATCTCTGGAGGAGCCAGATTCTAGGGCAGAAAGCAGCACAGTGGGTGCCAGAGGCTGTGGGATATAAGGCAAAATCATCACTAAGTTGGCAGAGAGCCAAGTTTTGTGTCATGTAAAGGGTTATGGAGATTGGTGGTGATGATGATTGCACAACAATGTAAGTGTGGTTAAGATTGTTCTGTACACTTAAAATGGGGAAACCATTGCTAGGCCAAAAGCAATTTTTAAGAAAAAAATATTTTTTTTAGCAGAGATGGTTCAGCAGTTAAGAGCATTGGCTGTTTCAGAGAACATGGGTTCATGTCTCAGCACCCACATGGTGGCTGTCAACCGTTTATAACTCTAGTTCCTGGAGATCTTGATGCTGACTTCTGGCCTCTGAGGGCACTGTACAGTTAGATATCAAACAGGGTGTTCCGACACCCTCTTCTCACCTCTGAAGCACTGCACAACATGAGTGTACTTACATACATACAGACAGTATGCTCATGCCCATATAATATGTAAAATATTTTTAAGGGGCTGGAGAGATGGCTCAGTGGTGAAAAGAGCACTGACTGCTCTTGCAGAGGACTTGGGTTCAATTCCCAGCACCCACATGGCGGCCAAGAACCATCTTAGGCTAGGTGTGGTGGTGCATGCCTTTAATCCCAGCACTTGGGAGGCAGAGGCAGAGGCAGGCAGATGTCTGTGAGTTCAAGGCCAGCCTGGTCTACATAGCAAGCTCCAGGCCAGGTGGGGCTAAAGGGAGACTCTGTCTCAAAAAAAAAATTTTTTTTAACGATATGTTGGCCAGGTGTGGTGGTGCACACCTTTAATCCCAGCACTCAGGAGGCAGAGGCAGGGGGATCTCTGTGAGTTTAAGGCAAGCTTGGTCTACAGAGCCAGTTTCCTGCCAGCGGGGCTACAGGGAGACCTTGTTTCAAAAACACTTAAAAAAAAGATATGTTATCCATGAAGGAATATACTATACATGGATAGTGGGATAGTGACCATTGTTTTTATTGCCCAGCTCCTGATCTTTTGGAAAGGCGGTTCCAATTACAAAATGCAAAATCAAGGAGCACCAAGTTGAACAGGCACAAGCAAACTGAGTTCTCATCCTATTTCTACAGCAAGAATGGGAAGCAGAGAGCATGTTGCTTCTCTCTCATCCTGCCCTAATCTGATACTCACCGAGCTGACTATCTATGCCCTATGTATAGAGCTCCAAAAGAGTGGCTTCAATTTCTACTTTTCATCATCCATTACTTCATCCATCTATTTTTTTTTTATAACAAATAGTTCTAGAGCCTGTTTTACCTGTCGGCATTTTGGTAGGAGTTCAAAATCAAACAAAACTACTTATTGTTCTCCTAGAACCCACAGTAAGTTTGAAAGGTCAAAGATCTTAGCATGAAAATAAAATTCTGTTTTCTTTGGATATCACTAGTCATGACAAAGTCACTTTTGTGGTCATAGGAACAAGTGTTAGGGCTGGTTTATAACATGAAACTTCCTGGAATGTTGCTTCATTGGTAATATTATGATACTCTGTTGGTTATAAGTATGAAGTTCTTACATTTATGTTTCAGAAGCATTAATTAAAAAGTGATCATCTCAACTAGTAACCAGAGTGCCTAGTTTTCTACTAATGGCAGAGTTTTTAAGGTGATAATGTCCGGTGCTGATTAGCTGTGTAAAGTGGGCATTCTCAAATTTCTGGAGCCAGCTATGAGATAACAGGTATTGAAACCCTAATGGTTTTTCCATACAGTGTGTCTCAGAATTCTGCTGCTTAGGATACAGCCAAATCAGGAGGATCAGTATCAAGGCTACAAAGTGGGGAGTTGGCAGCACAGGTGTTCATGGAGGGAAGATTTATGCTAATTAAAATTAGATATTGTGTTCCGCCCTGACACTCTTCAGTCTACATCAGAAGTCCTCACATGTGTTTTCACAGCACTTTGCTTCCCTCCACTGTGAAAGGACAGCCGGAAGCCACATAGCTTCCAAGCAAGCTGTTCATCCCACTGTGTCTCGTTATGCTGTACAGTGAAGAGAGATAGCAGTGCCCTCTTTGTCAGCTAGTGTCTAAAAATAATTGTTCCACAAGTGAAGTCATTGTGTTACTGTTACTACAGCATGATTTGTTTGTTCACACATATTTCTACATGACACTCTCCCTTGACTTAACTTTTAAAAATATTTCAATATATGATTTTTGAAGGGAAAGTAGAAAAACATAAATTACTGTCATCCACTTAATAAAAAGTATGTAACGTCTTTATTTTATCTTTATGGGGACTCTTTAACAATGGCCCCTGCCCTAGTAGTACTTAGAATCACCAAGGCAGTGTTTAAAATACTGATGCAGCCAGGCATGGTGGTGCATGCCTTTAATCCCAACACTTGGGAGGCAGAGGCAGGAGTATCTCTGTGAGTTTGAGGCTAGCCAGGTTTACATAGTGAGTTCCAGGCCAGCTGGGGCTACAGGGGAGACCCTGTGTCAAAAAGACCAAAAATGAATAAATAAATAAAAAATACTGATACCACAGCCTGTCCCTTGAGACGCTATTTAAAGCTTTTAGAGGCTGGCAAGACGACTCAGGAAGTAAAGACACTGGCTGCCAAGTCTGCTACGTGAGTCTGATCCCTAGGACCTGCATGGTGGAAGGAGACAACTGACTTTTTTCATTTAAATTTATTATTCTGAGAACCTCATATATGAGGATTGTTGTGGAGAGCAGGTGTGGCGAGGGTCCCAGGATGGCACCCGAGACTTTAGCCAAGTCTTATGACTAACACCTGATTCCCTCCTACCTCTAAGTAAAGCCACGTTCACCGTTCGAGCTGTGCAGGTGCACCCTGTATACAAGATCAGGCCAGATGATGCCAATAGACTGAGGCCACACAAACTGGGCTGGGAAGGTGGATAAATAGAGAGATTTTCTAAATAGAGGGACTTTCTGGTCTTGGGGAGAAGAGAAGCTTGGAAAAAGCAGAAGCTTGGAGAAAAGATGTGCCTGAATAATAAACCGCTTTGAGAAGAACCAGCGAGAGGTGCTTTGTTTCTGTGGGGAGACAAGTGCTCCCTACAAGTGGTGGCCCGTACGGGGATGCAGAGCGGCGGCCACGCTCAGCCCAGAGCAGGGGGCATGAGCGTAGAAGCGTCGCGGCTTCGGGCTCTGAGTGCGCTGGGGCCGCGGGCCGGGCGAGGCGGTGGTCTGGGCTTTCTCGTGGCAGAGGCTGAACTTGGACAATAAAGAAAGGGGCCCGGTAAAGGGGCCCAGAAGCTCGTTCAGAACTCATTGCGGTCAGGGTGAAACCGCTTTGAGAAGGACGAGCTAGAAAGGGGCCCAGAAGCTCGTTCAGAACTCATTGCGGGGCCCGGTAAAGGGGCCTGGAAGCTCGTTCAGAACTCATTGTGGTCGGTGTGAAACCGCTTTGAGAAGGACGAGCTGTAAAGGGGCCCGGTAAAGGGGCCCAGAAGCTCGTTCAGAACTCATTGTGGTCAGGGTGAAACTGCTTTGAGAAGGACGAGCTAGAGGGGGGCCCGGAAGCTCGTTCAAAACTCATTGAGGTCAGGGTGAAACCGCTTTGAGAAAGACGAGCTAGAAAGGGGCCCGGAAGCTCGTTCAGAACTCATTGCGGTCAGGGTGAAACCGCTTTGAGAAGGACAAGCTAGAAAGGGGCCCAGAAGCTCATTCAGAACTCATTGCGATCAGGGTGAAACCGCTTTGAGAAGGACGAGCTAGAAAGGGGCCCGGTAAAGGGGTCCGGTAAAGGGGCCCGGAAGGCTCCCCAGAAGGGGGGACAGTGAAGCTCCCCGGAGGGGGAACAGTTACAGTCTCTTTACTAAAATAATAAAAAAGGGGGAGATGTGGAGAGCAGGTGTGGCGAGGGTCCCAGGATGGCACCCGAGACTTTAGCCAAGTCTTATGACTAACACCTGATTCCCTCCTACCTCTAAGTAAAGCCACGTTCACCGTTCGAGCTGTGCAGGTGCACCCTGTATACAAGATCAGGCCAGATGATGCCAATAGACTGAGGCCACGCAACCTGGGCTGGGAAGATGGATAAATAGAGAGACTTTCTAAATAGAGGGACTTTCTGGTCTTGGGGAGAAGAGAAGCTTGGAAAAAGCAGAAGCTTGGAGAAAAGATGTGCCTGAATAATAAACCGCTTTGAGAAGAACCAGCGAGAGGTGCTTTGTTTCTGTGGGGAGACAAGTGCTCCCTACAGATTGTATTTATTTACATGATTCCCATCTCTCTTTCTCTTCCTTCCAATTCCTTCCATGTTCTCCATACTCCCTCCCAAATTCATGATGTCTTCTTTATTATTGTTACATGTGTGTGTACTCGTGTGTATGTGTGTGTGTGTGTGTAAAATGTACTGAGTCCTTTAATGTTGGTTGTATGTATGCATGCTTAGGGCTGATGACTTGAGATTAGATAACTTATTCGAGAGCTCCCTGGAGAAAACTGATTCTCCCTCTTTAGTACCATTGATTGTCTGTAGCTCTTCACTTAGGGGTAGGACCCTGTGACTTTCCTCTATCCATACTGGGACATCAACTGGTTTTGTCATTGTGAGGTCTTGTTTAAGTTTCCGTATTGCTGAGATTGCTTGGGCCCAGCTTGCCTGTCATGTCTGGAATGCAGTCTCTAGTGGCAGGACCTAGTCCTGGACCTCTGCTGCTCACAATCCACCTGCCTTCTCTTCTGCAGTGTTCTCTGAGTCTGAGATGCAGGGCTTGCCTTGCACATGTATCAGCTGGGGCTGGGCACCCCATGCTCACTTATTCCCTGCATTTTGGCCAGTTGTGGATCTCTGTAATAGTCTCCATCTGTTGCCAAAAAAAAAGCTTCTTTGATGGGGGTGAGAGCTACACTTACTTGTGAGTATTACAATAAGTATTTAGATTGTAGATTATAGTTAGAAAACATATTGGCCTAGGAAAATGGCAGTAGTAGGTTCTCCTCTAGGGTCTTTTACCAGCAAGAGAGCACTGACTCTCGCAGGCTGTCCTCCAGCGCGCATGTGCACAAATATATGCCTGCACCTCCCCACACACTAATGTCATTGTAAAAAAGAAAAATTCATGTTACGCCTTTAATCCCAGCACTCGGGAGGCAGAAGCAGGCAGGTCTCTGTGAGTTCAAGGCCAGCCTGGTCTACAGAGTGAGTTCCAGGCCAGCTGAGACTAAAGGGAGACCCTGTCTCAAAAAGACAAAAAAAATTTCACATTTGTGAAAAGTTATAAATATAATAACTTCCAGGCATGGTGGCACATGCCTTTAATCCTAGCACTTGGGAGGCAGAGGCAGGCAGATCTTTGTGAGTTCCAGGCCAGCCGAGACTAAAGGGAGACCCTGTCTCAAAAAGACAAAAAAAATTTCACATTTGTGAAAAGTTATAAATATAATAACTGCCAGGCATGGTGGTACATGCCTTTAATCCTAGCACTTGGGAGGCAGAGGCAGGCAGATCTTTGTGAGTTCAAGGCCAGCCTGGTCTACAGAGCGAGTTCCAGGCTAGCTGGGGCTATAGGGAGACCCTGTCTTGAAAAGACCAAAAATAAATAAATAAATAAATAAATAAATAAATAAATAACTACAAAAAATTCTTATGAATCTTTGAAAGTAAGTTGCTAACATAATCTAATGCCCTAAACCTCTGAATACTTTTAATGTATATGTTTAATACAAAAGGCACCTTCCTGGGGCAGAAGTAGCTCCGTTGGGTTGAGAGCACTGGCTGCTTTTGCAGAGAACCCAGGTTTAGTTCCTAATACCCACATGGTGGCTAACAACCATCTGTTAACTCCCGTTCCAAAGGATCTAATGCCCTCTTCTGGCCTCCGTGGGCATTGCAGGACACCGGTGCATTTGCATGCAGGTAGAACATTCATACATATGAAATAAAAATAGATAAATAATTTTTTGTCTTGTTGATACAAGGTCTCCCTGTATTCCCAGCTGTCCTGGAACTCACTATGTAGACCAGGCTGGCCTTGAACTCAGAGATCCGCCTGCCTCTGCCTCCCAAGTGCTGGGATTAAAGGCATGTGCCAAAATGCTCGGCTATAAATAAAATGTTTTAAAAGACATCTTCCCACATAATCAGAATAAGCATCCAGATTAAGAAACTAACACTGACACATTGCCTTCTGATTCTCAAACTCTGAGTTCCACCATTTGTCCAAAGTATATTAGTAGGAAAAGGTCAGAATTACTCATTTTGCTTAGTTTCTCCTTAGTTTCTTTTGGGCTATAGAAATGCCTTGATTCTTCAAAAATTACTTTTATAACTCTGAAATCTTTAACAATAACAAAGAGATTCTAGTTAAATGTATCAAGTTTTGCTTATCAGAAACTTCTAGATAGCTTTCACTTGTCATTTTAACAAGCAGTTTACTGGGTGGCATGTATTACTCTTTGAAGGAGTCATTCACTGGCTCCTGGTTGTCCAAGAAGATGAATGATGCTGTTTTTCTTTAACGACACAGCTGTGCGTATACTTTCCCTCTGCTCCACTTCACGCTCAGTCCTCATCTCACCCCTGCTGCAGAGATCAGAAAAGATCACTTTCATTTTCCTTTCCCAGCCTTCACTGAAAAGGTATCTCCTTCTTCGACTTTCATTTTGTGTGTGTGTGTGTGTGTGTGTGTTTTATTGATGTTTTGTGCATATTCATACATCATTTTCCAATTCAATTCAGGCATATTTCCCTTTCCCTTCCCCCCCACCCCCCCAACCAAGATCATGCATTCTGCCATAACTGTCCTGCATATTTCTCTCAGTTTTTTTTTCCATTTTTTAGCTATAAGTGATAATCCATGAGTACAAGCATCCTTCATGTAAAACCAATTTGCAGGCTGTTGTGCCCAAACACCTTCTACCATAATCGACTCAGCAACGTGGAGAATTCTAACTTCTGTACATGAAAAGTGCGGTTGTTCTTGTTTGAGATCATCAGAGCAACAAGGGGCCTGGGGAACAGACTGTAGATGTAAAATGAAAGTCAAAAATGGTGTCCCTCATACGTGGAATGCTAGTACCAACGAACCCAAGATACAAATATTTCTCATGGAGAAGGGATGCATAGTAAAAGAACAACAAGAAAGACTGCATCAGAAAATGGGACCGAAATGGTGAATTGGGAAGGGGGAGGGGTGGGTGAGGGACACGGGTGTATATTCGATTAATGCATATTTAATTCAACAAGTACCCAGTTTTGCCTAGACACTGTCTACAGGATACATGGTGTTTTAGGACTTAGTAAAAGTAAATATGTGTATATTAAACACATTGGTTACAGACTCTGATAAAAACGTAATGCATCCGAGTTAAATGGAGATATAAATCGCTGTTGTCCACATTTGTTTTACATAAAATTTGTAGAGCAATAACTCTGGGATTGGCACATACAAATGTTCTCTATTTTTCTGTTGTACAGTATCAACTTGTAGCATTCTCTTAAGATGATTTAACTATAAAAATTAAGTTTGCTCCCCAAGTTAATCAATATATAGTCACCCAAAACACATGGATAATTTGATAAACTTGAGCCTTGATTCCACCCTATAGTTATGTATAATACAACTGTCTTCTGGAGACTCATGGATTAAAAAAAAGGGGGGGGGGTTACAGTATAGACATAAACCTTTCTCATCAAACCACCTTGCAATTCAATCTTGAAGACTATGGGAAGGGATTTCGTGTGTTCCAATAGACAGGATGTCACCAGCTTGACGGCTGGGAGAGAGGAGATACAGCTTTGCATTGAGTAGGATGTCGCAGAGGGTGCCAACTGGGGGTTGACCCGTCTGAACATCGAAAGGAGGGGATGCCTCAGATTGCCTGGACATTGGGCCCCTCTGTGCCCCTACATGTGACGCTATTTGTGGTGAGTCCTGGTGAAAGCTTGCTTCTAGGTGCCGGCAGGGGTTTTAATGTGAGAGACTTTCTTGCCCTCCCCCCAGAAAAGAGAAATATGATGATAGAGGTCGCTCTCCAACTGTAAATTGGAGACAACTATATAGAGGTAATCTCTTATAAAACTGGTAAAACTGCCTTCCTTTAATTGACTAATAGACATAGGAACTGTGAAAAGGATTATTCTCTGTTCAGAACCAAAATAAAATACTAAGTCCTTAAACTATGCACTTAAGCAAAATATATCAATACAGGAGCTCTGAAACACAATGGATTATTCTACCAGGGAGATTGGTTGGCCAGGGGAATCTAAGGCCCACAAAGGTAAAGGTCCTTGCCTCAACTGGGATATCTGCAAGAAGAGAGGCGATAAGGCCCTGCTGCTGAAGACCTGACGTTAACATGGGGAAGATGTATTGAAACCACACATGCAAGTGTTCAGATGGCCCTCTGGAACACCAGAGAGTGTTACCAAAGGCCACTAAACCAAAACCAAATAAAGCAAATACGGGTCCCCTTGAGTCAAGCAAGACTCCACCGTCAACACCAGCTACACACTCACCTGCCTGAAATACTGTGCAGCAGACGCAGCCATATGCCTGTATATCCCAAATCTAATTGGCTTATTGGCTCTCCTCCTTGGAGGAATAAACCCATGCTATGCCACAAGCTTACATCCTCTACAGGTTAGGAGATGTCATAAGCCACAGTAAGACCCTGTCATATTTAACAGGAAAAAATGTAACTCATGGATCAACATATTATCTAAACATATGTGTCTATACCGAAGTAACATACCATAACTATTAATGCTGTTTAAATACCTATATATCTAATTGCTTGTGCTTCATTAGTAGGATCGAAAGGTTATTCCTGGACAAACTATCAGCCCATGAAAGGAAACAGCCAGAATTGACCAGAGTCCAAGACAACAGCTCCAGAGAGAGTGGACGTTCTGCTTCTCATCCACCTGTGGCCCCTTTTCTAAGCCCAGGGAATAATCTGCTGGAAGAGGGGGCGTGTGTAAATGTAAGGGCTGCGATTGGGGTGAATGGTGAAACTACAGAATTAGTCTGGACCCCTCATTTGATCAAAACCCCTGACCCCCGCTGGAGGTGGGCTGTGNGGTGTTTGGGCACAACACCCTGCAAATTGGTTTTACATGAAGGATGCTTGTAACTCATGGATTATCACTTATAGCTAAAAATGGAAAAAAAAACTGAGAGAAATATGCAGGACAGTTATGGCAGAATGCATGATCTTGGTTGGGGGGGTGGGGGGGAGGGAAAGGGAAATATGCCTGAATTGAATTGGAAAATGTATGTATGAATATGCACAAACATCAATAAAACAACACACACACACACAACACCCACAAAATGAAAAGTCGAAGAAGGAGATACCTTTTTCAGTGAAGGCTGGGAAAGGAAATGAAAGTGATCTTTTCTGATCTCTGCAGCAGGGGTGAGATGAGGACTGAGCGTGAAGTGGAGCAGAGGGAAAGTATACGCACAGCTGTGTCGTTAAAGAAAAACAGCATCATTCATCTTCTTGGACAACCAGGAGCCAGTGAATGACTCCTTCAAAGAGTAATACATGCCACCCAGTAAACTGCTTGTTAAAATGACAAGTGAAAGCTATCTAGAAGTTTCTGATAAGCAAAACTTGATACATTTAACTAGAATCTCTTTGTTATTGTTAAAGATTTCAGAGTTATAAAAGTAATTTTTGAAGAATCAAGGCATTTCTATAGCCCAAAAGAAACTAAGGAGAAACTAAGCAAAATGAGTAATTCTGACCTTTTCCTACTAATATACTTTGGACAAATGGTGGAACTCAGAGTTTGAGAATCAGAAGGCAATGTGTCAGTGTTAGTTTCTTAATCTGGATGCTTATTCTGATTATGTGGGAAGATGTCTTTTTAAAACATTTTATTTATAGCCGAGCATTTTGGCACATCTTAATCCAGCAACTTGGGATAGCAGAGGGCAGGCGGATCTCTGAGTCAAGGCCCAGCCTGGTCTACATAGTGAGTTCCAGGACCAGTGGGAATACAGGGAGACCTTGTATCAACAAGACAAAAAATTATTTTCTATTTTTATTTCATAGTATGAATGTTCTACCTGCATGCAAATGCACCGGTGTCCCACAATGCCCACGAGTGGCCAGAAGAGGGCATTAGATCCTTTGGAAACGGGAGTTAACAGATGGTTGTTAGCCACCATGTGGGTATTAGGCAACTAAACCTGGGTTCTCTCAAAACAACCAGTGCTCTCAACCCCAACGGAGCTACTTCTGCCCCAGGAAGGTGCCTTTTGTATTAAACATATACATTAAAAGTATTCAGAGGTTTAGGGCATTAGATTATGTTAGCAACTTCACTTTCAAAGATTCATAAGAATTTTTTTGTAGTTATTTATTTATTTATTATTATTTATTTATTTATTTTGGTCTTTTCAGACAGGGTCTCCTATAGCCCCAGCTAGCCTGGAACTCGCTCTGTAGACCAGGCTGGCTTGAAACTCACAAAGATCTGCCTGCCTCTGCCTCCCAAAGTGCTAGGATTAAAGGCATGTACCACCATGCCTGGCAGTTATTATATTTATAACTTTTCACAAATGTAAATTTTTTTGTCTTTTTGAGACAGGGTCCCCTTTAGTCTCGGCTGGCCTGGACTCACATAAGATCTGCCGCTGCCTCTGCCTCCCAAGTGCTAGGATTAAAGGCATTGGCCACCATGCCTGGAAGTTATTATATTTATAACTTCTTTTTCAACAAATTGAAATTTTTTTGTCTTTTTGACGACAGGGTCTCCCTTTAGTCCTCGCTGAGCTGGCAACTCACTCTGTAGACCAGAGCTGGCCTTGAACTCACAAGAGACCTGCCTCTTCTGCCTCCGAGTGCTGGGATTAAAGGCGTAACATGAATTTTTCTTTTTTACAATGACTTAGTGTGTGTGGGAGGTGCAGGCATATATTTGTGCACATGCGCGCTGGAGGACAGCCTGCGAGAGTCAGTGCTCTCTTGCTGGTAAAAGACCCTAGAGGAGAACCTACTACTGCCATTTTCCTAGGCCAATATGTTTTCTAACTATAATCTACAATCTAAATACTTATTGTAATACTCACAAGTAAGTGTAGCTCTCACCCCCATCAAAGAAGCTTTTTTTTTGGCAACAGATGGAGACTCTTTGACAGAGACTCGATCCACACTGGCCAAAATGCAGGGAATAAGTGAGCATGGGGTGCCCAGCCCCAGCTGATACATGTGCAAGGCAAGCCCTGCATCTCAGACTCAGAGAACACTGCAGAAGGAAGGCAGGTGGATTGTGAGCAGCAGAGGTCCAGGACTAGGTCCTGCCACTAGAGACTGCATTCCAGACATGACAGGAAGCTGGGCCCAAGACAATCTCAGCAATACGGAAACTTAAACAAGGACCTCAAAACAATGACAAACAAAGTTGATGTCAGTATGGATAGGAAAGTCACGGCCTACCCCTAGTGAAGAGCTAAGGCAATAATGGTCTAAGAGGGAGAATCAGTTTTCTCCAGGAGAGCTCTCGAAAAGTTATCTAATCTCAAGTCATCAGCCCTAAGCATGCATACAATACAACCAACATTAAAGGACTCATACATTTTACACACACACACACACAATACACACGAGTAACACACACATGTACAATAATAAAAAGACTCATGAATTTGGGAGGGAGTATGGAGAACATGGAAGGAATTGGAAGGAAGAGAAAGAGAGAATGGGAGAATCATGTAAAAATAAATCTGTAGGGAAGCACTTGTCTCCCCACAGAAACAAAGCACTCTCGCTGGTTCTTCTCAAAGCGGTTTATTATTCAGGCACATCTTTTCTCAAGCTTCTGCTTTTTCCAAGCTTCTCTTCTCCCCAAGACCAGAAAGTCCTCTATTTAGAAAGTCTCTCTATTTATCCACCCCCTTCCCAGCCCAGTTTGTGTGGCCTCAGTCTATTGGCATCATCTGGCCTGATCTTGTATACAGGGTGCACCTGCACAGCTCGAACGGTGAACGTGGCTTTACTTAGAGGTAGGAGGGAATCAGGTGTGGCATAAGACTTGATCATAACTTGCTAAAGTCTGGGTGCCTTCTGGACTGTACCACACTGCTCTCCACATCTCCCCACCTTTTTTATTATTTTAGGTAAAGAGACTGTAACTGTCCCCCTCCGGGGAGCTTCACTGTCCCCCCCTTCGGGGAGCCTTCCGGGCCCCTTTACCGGACCCCTTTACCGGGCCCCTTTCTAGCTCGTCCTTCTCCAAAAGCGGTTTACCCTGACCGCAATGAGTTCTGAATGAGCTTCTGGGCCCCTTTCTAGCTTGTCCTTTCAAAGCGGTTTCCACCCTGACCGCTAATGAGTTCTGAAGAGCTTCGCCCCTTTTTAGCTCGTCCTTTTCAAAGGGTTTCACCCTGACCTCAATGAGTTTTGAACGAGCTTCCGGGCCCCCCTCTAGCTCGTCCTTCTCAAAGCAGTTTCACTTCCCAGACCACAATGAGTTCTGAACGAGCTTCCTGGGCCCCTTTACCGGGCCCCTTTACAGCTCGTCCTTCTCAAAGCGGTTTCACACCTGACCACAACATGAGTTCTGAATGAATCTTCCAGCCTTTCGCTTGTCCTTTAAAACGTTTCTCCACTGCAGTGAGTTCTGAACGAGCTTCGGGCCCCTTTTCTAGCTCGTCCTTCTCAAAGCGGTTTCACCCTGACCGCAATGAGTTCTGAACAAGCTCTGGGCCACAGCCTTTGGCTTCGGGCCCCTTTACCGGGCCCCTTTCTTTATTGTCCAAGTTCAGCCTCTGCCACGAGAAACCCAAACCGCCTCAGCCCGGAACCCGCGCCAGCGGCCGGCCACCACAGCGCACTCAGAGACCCGAAGCCGTGCGCTTCTACGCTCATGCCCCCGCTCTGGGCTGAGCGTGGCGTGCCACTGCCTTCCCCGTACGTGGCCACCACTTGTAGGGAGCACTTGTCTCCCCACAGAAACAAAGCCCCACCTCTCCCTCTGCTGGTTCTTTCTCAAAGAAGCGGTTCTATAGTCAGAGCAGGCAAGCTCCTTCAGATATAAAAGAGCAGAGTCCTTCTCAAGCTTCTAGAACTTTGTCCAGCTCTACTCTTCGCAGACAGAAATCCTCCCTATTTATCCACCTTCCAGCCCATTTGTGTGGCCTCAGTCTATTGGCATCATCTGGCCTGATCTTGTATACAGGGTGCACCTGCACAGCTGACGGTGAACGTGCTTTACTTAGAGGTAGGAGGGAATCAGTGTTAATCAATAAGACTTGTGCTAAGTCTCGGGTGCCATTCCTGGGACCCTCGCCACACCTGCTCCCACAACAATCCTCATATATGAGGTTCTCAGATAATACAATTAAATGAAAAAGTCAGTTGTCTCCTTCCACCATGCAGGTCTAGGGATCAGAACTCACGTAGACAGCGTAGCAATTGGCAGACACAGTGTCTTTACTTTACCTACTCCGAGTCGTCTTGCCAGCCTCTAAAAGCTTTAAATAGCGTCTCAAGGGACCAGGCTGCTGTGGTATCAGTATGTTTTTAATTTAATTTATATCATTTTTTGGTCCTTTTTGACACAAGGGGTCTCCCCTGTAGCCCCACCTTGGCCCTGGAACTCAACTATGTAAACCAGTGGCTAGCCCAACGTCCAAGAGATACACTCCGCCTCTGCCTCTGCCTCCCAAGGTGTTGGATTAAAGCATGCCCACCATGCCTGGCTGCATCAGTATTTTAAACACTGCCTTGGTGATTCTAAGTACTACTAGGGCAGGGGCCATTGTTAAAGAGTCCCCATAAAGATAAAATAAAGACGTACATCTTTTTTATTAAAAGGTGGATGCACAGTAATATTATGTTTTTAACTTTAAAAGTAAAAAAAAACTCAAAAACAGATATAAATATTTTTAAAAGTTAGTACATAGGGAGAGTGTCTGTAGATAGTGTGAAAAAAATTGCTGAGTCAACAACACAGGCTAGTATACAGACATGTAGCACCTTCAAATGTCGGAACAATTATTTTTAGACACTAGCTGACAAAGAGGGCACTGCTATCTCTCTTCACTGTACAGCATAACGAGACACAGTGGGATGAACAGCTTGCTTGGAAGCTATGTGGCTTCCGGCTGTCCTTTCACAGTGGAGGGAAGCAAAGTGCTGTGAAAACACATGTGAGGACTTCTGATGTAGACTGAAGAGTGTCAGGGCGGAACACAATATCTAATTTTAATTAGCATAAATCTTCCCCCATAACACCTGTTGCTGCCAACTCCCCACTTTGTAGCCTTGATACTGATCCTCCTGATTTGGCTGTATCCTAAGCAGCAGAATTCTGAGACACACTGTATGGAAAAACCATTAGGGTTTCAATACCTGTTATCTCATAGCTGGCTCCAGAAATTTGAGAATGCCCACTTTACACAGCTAATCAGCACCGGACATTATCACCTTAAAAACTCTGCCATTAGTAGAAAACTAGGCACTCTGGTTACTAGTTGAGATGATCACTTTTTAATTAATGCTTCTGAAACATAAATGTAAGAACTTCATACTTATAACCAACAGAGTATCATAATATTACCAATGAAGCAACATTCCAGGAAGTTTCATGTTATAAACCAGCCCTAACACTTGTTCCTATGACCACAAAAGTGACTTTGTCATGACTAGTGATATCCAAAGAAAACAGAATTGTATTTTATGCTACAGAATCTTTGAACCTTTCAACTACTGTGGGTTCAGGAGAACATAAGTAGGTTTTGTTTTGATTTTAACTCTGACACTCCTACCAAATGCCGCCAACAACGGTAAAACAGGCTCTAGAAACTAATTTGTTATAAAAAAAAAAATAGAGCATGGAGTAAGATGAAATGCGGATGAAAAAGTAGAAACTTGAGCCACTCTTTTGGAGCTCTTACATAGGGCATAATAAGGTACCAGCTCGGTGAGTACTCCGATTAGGAAGCACGGTGAGAGAGAGCACCATGCTCTCTGCTTCCCATTCTTGCTGTAGAAATAGGATGAGAACTCAGTTTGCTTGTGCCTGTTCAACTTGGTGCTCCTTTGAGATTTTGACATTTTGTAATTGGAAGGACCCGACCAGACAACCCCCACCACAAAAGCCACCCCCCCCCACACCTTAACTTCCAAAAGATCAGAGCAGCTGGGCAATAAAACAATGTGTCACTATTCCCAACTATCCATGTGATACGTTATCTACAACATTACATGGATAAAATCTCTTATTTTTCAGTGTTTTGAAAAACAAGTCCTCCCTGTAGCCCCCGCCGGCAGGAGAACTGGCTCATGTAGCACCAAGCTTGCCTCAAACTCACAGAGATCCCCCTGCCTCTGCCTCCTAGTGCTGGGATTAAAAGGTGGCACCACAACACACCTGGCCAAAATTAAAAAAGCAAATTAACAAAAATGTTGTTTTTGAGACAGAGTCTCCATTTAAGCGCCCACCTGGCCTGGACAGCTTGCTATGTAGAACCAGGTGGCCTTGAACGTCCACAGACATCGGCCTGCCCTCTTGCCTCTGACCTCCAAGTGCTGGGATTAAAGGCATGCACCACCAACACCTAGGCTCATAAGATGGTTCTATAGGCCGCCATGTGGGTGCTGGGAATTGAACACCCAGTCCTCTGCAAGAGCACGTCAGTGCTCTTTTCACCACTGAGCCATCCATCTCCAGGCCCCTTAAAAATATTTTACATATTATGATGGGGCATGACATACTGTCTGTATGTAGGTAAGTACACTCATGTTGTGGCAGTGCTTCAGAGGGAGAAGAGGGTGTCGGAACACCCTGTTTGATATCTAACCTGGTAGCAGTGCCCCTCAGAGGCCAAGAGTCGTCATCAAGACTATCCAGAAACTAGAGTTATAAACAGTTGAACAGCCACCATGTGGGTGCTGAGACAATGAACCACTAGTTGCTTCTGAGAACAGCCAATGGCTCTTAACTGCTGAACCATCTCTGCTAAAAAACAATATTTTTTTTCTTTTTAAAATTGCCTTTTGGCCTAGCAATGGTTTCCTCCATTTCTCTTATCCCCATTAGTGTACAGAAACAATCTTAACCACACTTACATTGTTGTGCAATCATCATCACCACCAATCTCCATAACCCTTTACATGACACAAAACTTGGCTCTCTGCCAACTTAGTGATGATTTTGCCTTATATCCCACAGCCTCTGGCACCCACTGTGCTGCTTTCTGCCCTAGAATCTGGCTCCTCCAGAGATCTCACATCACAGCAATCATGCAGTATCTCCCTTTCTGTGATTGGCTTTTTTCACTTAGCATAATGTCCCTCCAAAGTTTATCCATGTTGTAGGATGTGTGAGAAGGAATAATATTCCTTCACATGTATAAGCCACATTTTATTGATCCATTCATTTGTTGAAGGATATGTGAAATGGTTCCAGACTTTGACTGTTTATGAATAGTATTGTTATGAACATGTACATATCAATGTCAGTTTGAACCCTTGCTTTCAATTCTTTTGGGTATATACATAGAACTGGAATTGTTAGATTGTTAGAGTACTATATATTTTCCAATTTTTTGAAGGGAACCTCTTCAATTTTTACTTTCTATGAGTTATTCATGTTGATTCCAATTAAAAATAAACTTCTTAATCCAAAATCAGGTTTATTTTGTACTTACTTTTTAATATTATTTTATTACGAAATGATAGTTAATGTTATTAAATATATAAGAACGAAATACAGTTCTGTCTATTAATTGACTTAAGGATGTAATATAAACCTCCCTGAGTACTGATTTCATTTTCCTGAAAAGCTAGACCCAATACCAGGCTATTAGAGCTGCTACAGCAGTAAATAAAAATCACTTACCCAAGGCATTTATCATGGTAGAACTTAGTACAGAAAAAGTACCGATAAATGACAGTATTGTTTGTAATTGCATTGTATGATGAACTTCTTAAGTTTCATTACTATTATAACCTGTTTTAAAATATATTCTACATGATTTAAATAATGTTATAATTTCTTGCTTATTAACTTATTTTAAAACTACAGTACATTTCAATCACAGGTCTTAGTTTGTGGATGGCTAGCTCTTTGTATGTACAGAATAGCAAACGTGGGGCTTTCGTTATTCTCACTGTGTTGCCTCAGGTGGCCTGGAATTCCTAAGATAGAGAAATTCTTTTGTTGGGGCTGGCGAGAATGGCTCAGAATTTAAGAGCACTGGCTGTTCTTGAAGAGGACCTGGGTTCAATTCCTAGGACCCACATGGTGGCTAACAACTGTCCTTAATTCAGTTCTAGGTGCAATCCAATGCCCCTTCTAACTTTTCTGCAGTCCATTGCTACAACACTGATGCATCTTAACATACATCCAGGCAATGCACCTCAATATACATAAAAATAAAATTAGTAAATAAAAACTATTTTTTAAGAAAGCAAAAATAATAAAAAAATGCTTTGCCTTTTCCTCAAGCCTCTGGAGCACCTGGGACCAGAGGTGTGGTCAATCACATCCAGGTACATCTGATTTAGTGCATTAGTAGCATGAAGTTATCAGATGGCCAAAACCAGTGTAATCTAAGACTAGTAAATGAGACCACTTATGAACTTGAAGTATGAGCAGGCTGCCTACTCTTCTTTAGCTTACCTCCAGGAGGCCGTCCTCTGGCAGATCTGTACAGTGAACAGCATTTTGGATCTTGGTTTTACCGTAGATTGCTCTGAGGGTGTCAGGACGTAAATGCCGGGCAATCTCCTAGGAAATACACACACCACCACACATATATAGGTATATGTTAAAGTTAGTAATATGGTGTTAGTAAGAAAAGCATTAGTTACATGCATTGCTTTATTTCTAAAATACAAGTTATGGGACTGGATATATAACTCAGGTTTGGCAGCAGGGACCTTTACCCACTAAGCTATCTTGACAGCCTAGTTAGGCTTTTCCTGTGGCTCAGTGTATAATCCATTATTATACATATAAGGGGACTAACAACAATATTAGAAGCACATAAAAATGAACCCAGTTTCTATCTTGCTCAAGAGGAAAAAAAATGAACACAGTTCATTACTGTAAGATACATTTTTTATGGTTAGTAAAGATCTTAGCAACTTGATTTAAAATAAAGCCTGTTTAATAATTATTGGATTTTAAGGATTTTGAAATAATGGTACAGAGGGCTGGAGAGATTGCTCACTGGTTAAGAGCAACTGACTGCAGCAGACCTCGGGTTCAGTTTCTCAGCACCCACACTGGTGGCTAAACCATCTGTACTTCAGTTCCAGGGATCAGATGCTCTCTTCTGACTTCTACAGGATTGCATGACATGGATGCACTTAAACACACATGCAAACAAAACAGCTCATAAACCATAAGTAAAAATAATATTTTTTTAAAATTTAAAAATGGTATAGCTGTACCTGACGAGCATTAGCTCATCTTGAAGGAGAAAATGGTAACAGCCCTGAATTTGATAAGATTTGTGGGTGTTGCCATTAAATACAAGTAAAAGGGCAACAAGGGAATAACAGATTTGGACAAAAATGATAAGTAGGAAAGACAGCAAGGACTGTGTGTTGGAAGAGAGAAAGACAGATGGTGGAAAGGCAGACGAATAGATCTGGCTCAGCTAATGGGATGGATAACTACTGAGGCAGGAGTGAGAAGTGATGGGGGACACGATGCTGAAACTGAGATTACAGGCAATGTCTGTTCTCAAGCCTTTTGGCTAAGATCAAAGTGGGAGATCACCAGATATAGAGAAAGGGATTGACAATGGCCAGTTTTAAGGTCTAACTCTGGCTGAAGTCGAGGAAAGGTTCACCATCTTGGAAGAAAGAAGAATAGCAGATTGTGAAGCCAAGTTATTGACTGTATCACTTCTGTGGATCTGGAAGTCATAACTGTGACAGGCATGGCTTATGATGCAAGGATACTGAGCAGCATTCACAGTGATATAAGGGTGCTTTAAATGTTTGCATTTACTCACAGCCATGTGCCACCATTAAGAACATATCTTGAATGTGGTCCCATAGTTATAATGGAGCTGCAAATTTCCCATCATCTCGTGACATTACCATATTCATGATGTGGCACAATGCACTACCCACGTATTTTATTTTTTTTTTTATTTTATTTATATTTTATTAATTTTACTTAGTTTTCTGGTCTTCTTCGAGCAGGTTTCCCTGTCAGCTCCAGCTGTCCTGGGACTCACTCTGTAGACAGGCTGGCCTTCGACTCACAAAGATCCACCCTGCCTCTGCCTCCCGAGTGCTAGGCATTAAGGTGTGCACCACCACGCCTGGCTCTACCCACATATTTTAATGGCGTTGGTGTAAAAAAAAAGTCTGAGCCAGGCATGGTAGTGCCATGCCTTAATACCAGCACTGAAGAAGGCAGAGGCAGGCGAGATCTCTGTGAATTCCAAGCCACCCTGGTCCTACATAGTGATTACAAGCCAGCTGGGGCTACCAGAGAAACCCTGGTCTCAAAAGACAAAAAAAAAAAATTCTGCTGCCAATCCTATGAGAGATTAGTACATACAACTATGCACAATCTGTAACACTTGATAATAACACTAAGGCACTGTGTGACCTCCTTGTGTGTTTGCTGTATTATCCTTTGCTGTACTCTCCTGTGTATTCTTAGACCCCCCCCCCCCGCTTATCATAAAAAGGTTTCCTATAAAGCAGCATGCCGTGTTGCACTGGAAGTAGCCTCTACCTGTAATGTATAGGCTTCATTTCGGATCACTTTTAGAAGGTATTGGTAAACTGAAATGTGATATTACACATATAAGTATAAAATACACAGTGAAACACTGAAAGCAAAATTTATAGATCACTTTCTCCTTTCATTCTCTGATAGATTTCCCCTGATTATTCCTAACAGATTCATATTCTTTTTGTTGTTTATGGTGAAAACCATACCAACCATGCACAATCCTCTTCCTTTATAGGAGCAGAAATAATTATCAGATACATCAAGGACAAAAAGTATCAAAAATTTTATCTAGTACCCTAATAAATCTTTTAAACAGTACTTCAGTATTATGAATGATAGGTTATGTTGAGAAAAATCAACTTTAAAAATGTATTCTTTATTTGTACTTAGAGAGTTAACTGCCTTTCAAACACCACCAAATTCCTGGCATATTCATCCCCTTTGGCAACTCTGCCTGCCCAGCTCCATCAACTAATTGGTTATTTCATATTTCATTGCAGAGACTAAAAATTCTGCTCAGGTAATCATTAAGTGGGTGGAAGAATTCTATCCTAAAGAATGACCTAAGTCTAGAGAGGAAAAAAAACCAAGACCAAATCACGTCAATTAAATATGCATTAATCGAATATACACCCGTGTCCCTCACCCACCCCTCCCCCCTTCCCAATTCACCATTTCGGTCCATTTTCTGATGCAGTCTTTCTGTTGTTGTTCTTTTACTATGCATCCCTCTCCATGAGAAATATTTGTATCTGGGTTGTTGGTACTAGCATCCACGTATGAGGGACACCATTTTTGACTTTCATTTTACATCTACAGTCTGTTCCCCAGGCCCCTTGTTGCTCTGATGATCTCAAACAAGAACAACCGCACTTTTCATGTACAGAAGTTAGAATTCTCCACGTTGCTGAGTCGATTATGGTAGAAAATTTCAAGTGTGTTCAGGTTCTGTACAGCAAAGTGATAGGACAGTCATCCTTCACTCAGATTTATTTTAAAAATTCAAAGCACTGACTTGTGGACTGGGGAGATGGCTCAGTGGGTAGGAACACCAGTTGCACAGCATGAAGACCCGAGTTTGGAGATCCAGAATGCACATAAAAGATGCGTGTGGCCACGTGTAGCCCCAGCGCTAGACAGAGGAGACAGGGTTGTTGAGTCTTGCTGGACAGCCTAGCCAAAACCTAGCAAGCTATAGGCTCAGTGAGAAACCCTGTCTTAAATGAGTGAGGCAGAGAACCATAGAGACGGATGCCCAGCCAACATCCTCCTCTGGCCTCTCTGTGTGTGCATGGACATGCACAACTGCACATGCATGCACACACAAAAACAAAAACATTGCATTAATAACATAGCTGTATACAGGTTACAAGGAACTTGCCTATTAGCCTCTGGTAATAATTATATTAATTGTGATGTACAATGATGGAAATAGGAACCTTTCTTCGATTTTTCTTTTCCAGATATTCTGTAGTTTGGTTACATCACTTTTTGATAATGAAATAAAAATGTAAGAAGCATATAAGATAATCTTATTGTCTGTATGAATAGTTGTACAAAGCAAATCTGAATTTGGACATGTAATTGTGAGTGGATTCTTGTTCTAGAACACTCTGGAAGAAATTAGTGAATTAAGGATTAACCAGAAATAAACCTAGTTATAGGGTGACTGTGATGACTGGATAGGCTCAGACGAATTGGCCATGGTTAGCATGGGCGTCTCCACATTCTGATACTCGTAATTTCTCTTTAGTTTTAGTTTCTGTCTCTGGGGAAGGAAAAGTTATAATTCTTACTAATGCATTGTCAAAAAGAGAACTAGTTGTACAAAGACAAGAGCAAACAGCTCTTGTCTCCCATAGGAATCTAAAAATAGTTTAGCGAAGCTGGTGCCTTGACCAAGAAGTGGGAAATGATGCGTGAATGTCAGAAGAGCCATCAGGGGCTCTGTAAAGTCGTAGTAAGACATCTGAACTCATCCAGGGCCAATAGGCCTCCAAATCAAGACTTTACAGAGTAGCACAACACATCCCTGTTAGATAGCACATTCTAGATAGTATGGAGAACAGCTAAGGTAGAGAAACAGAGAGAGACCAGGTAGATGACTTTGAAGGCAATGCAGGAGAAAATTCTGGTAGCGTGAATGAATATGGCCATGGTTAGCCAGGAGCAGTGATTTTCAAAAGACAGGGAAGCCAAAGCGACAGCCTGAGAAACAAGCTGGATATGAGCGACGGCCTATGGGAGTGAACCAAGGTAACTCCTATCTCCATGCGAAAGGTTCAAGGTCAACCATTTTGATCCATGATACTCACAGAGATCTGCCTGCCTTTGCCTCATGAGTGCTGGGATTAAAGGCATGTGCTACCATGCCTGGCTTTTTTTTTTTTTAATAAAAAAATTTTTTTAAGTAATACTTGCCTGTGTCCCAATAGTTCCTCCCCTCCTAGACACCAAAAAGTCCACCTTTGCCAGAATCTTCTTTCATTGCCAATTGTATTCAGGTAAAGCATGAAATATGTTACAGAGGGAAAGCTGATAGTTACTATAAATTGTATTTTCTTCCTTCTTAAGCTTCATTTTTCAGAAGTCTCAACATTAACCTTTAAAAAATTCCTGAAAATACGAGGCATTAAACTGTCAAGTTCGAATTCATTAGGGTCCTGTTAGTATTCCTTCAACATTGATGATTTTCTCGGAGAAAAACAACTTGGACTAAGGAGCAACTTCAGGTTCCCATCTATATCCTGTCATAAATGGAGCCCCTGGTCCATATAAGATTGTTTCTATCACTTTTACCTTAGGTGGACCTCACGGAACCTTAGTAATAAATGCAACACTAATATTTCTCTCATTTAGCATGGGTGGAAGTTTGAGCTTTATTCAAGGCAATAATGGATCTCTAGCAATAAATTGCTGGAATAACTTAAATGATATGAATCATCATAATATCCAGTTTTTTTCATGGAAGTTTCTATAAGCAGTATAATGAATAAATCTATAGTCCACAAAGATAATTACAGGTGAATAGATCTTTCAGGTTCTCCGTATACCCATAGCTATAACTTTCTTTAGATTAGTTCTCCTCTCTTTCTAAAAAGGAACAAGATAGGTGGCTGTATTAGTCACTTTTCTGTTGCTGTGATAAACCACCATGACCAAGGGAACATATAAAAGGAAGAGTTTATTTGAGCTTACAGTTGACAGTTCCAGGGAATCAGAGTCCATTGTGGCGGGAAGCATGGTGGCCAGGGCTGGAACAGCAAGCCGAGGGTCACATCTCGCAATGAGCACAGGAAGCAGAGGGAGAGACTGGAGACCCCAAGGCTTGTTAAACTCACTAAGCCCACCCCCAACGGCATACTTCCTCCAGCACGGCCACACCTTCTAAGACCTCCAAGAACAGTGCCACCAACTGGCGACAAAATGTCTGAATACTTAAAGCCTATGGGGGACACTATCATTCAAACCACCACAGTGGCTTAAGGACAATGTTTAATATGATTGATTGATCCTATAGACTGTACAAAATTAATTTCTCTTAGCAAAAAATATATTAATTAATAATTGTGGCAAATCCATTAAAAAATAGACATAGAGCCATAGGGCTAAAAATGACCTTAAAAGGTTATTTAAAGCCGGGTGTGGTGGCGCACGACTTTGATCCCAGCACTTGGGAGGCAGAGGCAGGTGGATCTCTGAGTTCAAGGCCAGCCTGGTCTATATAGTGAGCTACGGAGAGACCCTGTCCTCCCCCCCCCCAAAAGAAAAAGAAAAAAAAAGAATCTGTACACACTTTGTCCCTCAGCTCCTCTACCTGTTCCCTAGGCAGTAGTGGACCTGGAGCAGCAGTGGAACCCCTGGAAGGCATTTAGAACAGTTTGCTGTTGCCCACTCAGTAGACCCAGCAGGGCCTGGGAGCTTGCATTTCTAAGTTCTCCTCTGGGACTGCTGTTGTGGGGACAGGGGGCCACACTGACACCTACTGCCTTAAAACAGAGACACTACATACACACTGTCCCTGTTCTCTTGGTTAACATCCCTCAGTCTGGAGTTTCTCAGAAATGGGCATTTCCAAAAGCAGACCATTGAGGATGTTAGAAAGAAATTTTTTTTACATCATCACCATCATTTTGTTATAAAAGGACATTTAATTACCAAAATGTTTAATTATAGAATAATGGATTATCTCTTCAACTGATTAAATTCAGCTTAACCCAAAGCTCACTTTATTGTTATGATATGCAAAGAACTCAGTGGCAAAAATAGCCTGCTGCAGGTATGGGAAAAACAGTTCTATTCTGTCCATAGCTGAAAACAGCAATAAAAGCTCATAAACATTTTCTGCTTTTCATGATCGGTATGCAGAGGCAGTTCCAAACAGTCAGTGAAAAAAAACCCTTCCTCCCCGGAGTGTACACCCTCCCTGTCCTAGCTCCCTACGCACAGCCTAGATGCCTCCCTCCCCGGAGTGTACACCCTCGCCGTCCTAGCTCCCTACGCACAGCCTAGATGCCTCCCTCCCCGGAGTGTACACCCTCGCCTTCCTACCTCCCTACAGGCAGCCTAGATGCCCTGGTTTTTCCCATTTTTTCTGGGAGCTGGTGAAACGCTGCCTAGACCTGTGCCATCTGTGGAACGGCAGCCTGCAGCCACGCAAGTCATACACAGTGGAGGAGTCTTCATAGAAAGTATATATCATGTTTCATAGCTCAAAAAGAATGTAAACTGTTAAGATTCCTTTAGTCCTGAGAGTGTTGGATTTTATACGTGCTAAAGAAAATTGCACAAATTAAATTACACATAATAAGCTGGGCGTGGTAGCATACGCCTTTAATCTGAGCAGTCAGCAGGCAGAGACAGGAGGATCTCTGTAAGTTCAAGGCCAGCCTGGTCTACACATGGAGGTCCATGGCAGCCGAGGCTACAGGGACACCCTGTCTCAAAAAGACCAATAAATAAATAAATATAAATAAATAAACAAGCAATTAAAGGCCTTTCTAAGTTTTGAGAATGCATGAGTGTTATATTTGCAATCTTTCACCCCTTGCAGTCCCCCTCCAACTCCTCCCAGTCCCCCTCCTAGTCTTTCCATGTACGCTCACTCTCCCTCACAATTTCTTGACCTCTTCTTTGGTTATTATTGTAATAAATACATGAATACATTTACATATAATATATAAAATGCACTGACCACATTTAGTTGTGCTTCTGTGTATATGTGTTTAGGACTGCCCACCTGAGATTAGATAACCTCTCAAGGAACTAAAGGCCATTTTGATTGGCAGGATTGAGTCTTCCTTCATATCTATACTACTTGGGCTCAAATAAAATGTCACAGATACTAAAAAATACTAAAAATATACTCACCTATGACCAGTGGACAAATAAAGGTAGAATCTTGTAATTTTCTACTTCAAATGAAAAGGCTAAATTTTTTATAATATTGAGTCCTTCAGCATAATATAAAGAATTAAAAATTAATTTTTCTGCCAGGCATGGTGGCACATGCCTTAAATCCTAGCACTTGGGTGGCAGAGGCAAGCAAATCTCTGTGAGTTCAAGACCAGTGTGGTCTACAGAGCAAGTTCCAGGACAGCTGGGGCTATAAAAAGGCCAAAAAATAAAATAAAATCAAAATTAATTTTTCTAATTTTAAGTTCGTTGTACACATTTCATGTTTATTTTATTTCAATTTCATTCATTTGTTGATAAGAATGTATGGTCATCTCATGAGGTGCTGATATTACATAATTCCAATCTTTTTTTAAATAAAAAATAATAAAATATTTTCATTGAAGTTTTGTTTCATTCAACATTTCTTAATCAAATCTAGACCCTTTCCCCCTTCCTTGCCCCCCACCCGACCAGAGCCCATGCATTCTCCCATACATGTCTTGCATCTTTTTCTCAGTCTTTTTAAAATTTTTGGATCCAAAAGTTTACTGTTTTGGGCAGAAGTTTAGTGTTTCAGTCAGTTCTTTGACCCAGTCTTTTTTGTTCTTATTCCTTCCAATTTGTATCACTCCAAAATGTGTGTGTGTGTGTGTGTGTGTGTGTGTGTGTGTGTGTATGCCACAAATATACCACAATTATGATATCTGAAAATAAACTATAGGTTAATTCCAAAACATGTTTAGGGATTCACATTTTAACAGTAGAGTTGTATGCAGGTAAAGAAAAAAATAAATATTACTTTACAGTCCTACATTACATAGCAAGTTGAGGAGTAACATCAGGTATTATATTTACTAAAAAAGAAAGGAAAAAAAGAATTACTCAGTTTACCTTACAAATAGAGATTTGGTGCTAGGATCCACAAATGAGGGACACCATACATCATTTGTTTTTCTGGGACTGTGTTACTTCACTTAGCATAATGGCTTCTAGTTCCATCCATTTACTGGCAAAGTTCATGAGGTCTCCTTTCTCTACTGCTGCATAGAATTCCATTGTGGGGCTGAAGAGATGGCTCAGCAGTTAAGAGCACTGACTGCTCTTGCAGAGGACCCGGGTTTGATTCCCAGCATCCACATGGTGGCTAAAAACTGTTTTAGGCCAGATATGGTGACGCACACCTTTAATCCCACCACTCGGGAGGCAGAGGCAAGCGGATCTATGTGAGTTCAAGGCCAGCCTGGTCTACATAGTAATCTCCAGGCCAGCTGGGACCTGTCTCAAAAAAAAAAAAAAAAAAAACAAAAAAAGAATTCCATTGTTCCATCAGTTGAGGGACACCTGGGTTGCTTCCAGCTCTTCGCTATTGTGAAGAGAGCTGCAATAAACATAGATGTGCATGTATCTCTGCGGTAGGATGAGTCTTGTGGGTATATACCCAGGAGTGGCATGACTGGGTGAGGTGGTAGGCTCATTTTCAGTCTTCTAAGCGTTCTCCACACTGCTTTCCATGGGGGTTATATGAGTTTGCATTCCTACCATCAGTGGATGAGTGTTTCCCTTGCCCCACCTCTCCATCATTTGGTGTCCTTTGTTCTCTTGATCATAGCCAGTCTTACCAGAGTAAGATGAAATCTTAAAGTGGTTTTAATTTGCATTTCCTTAATTATTAGTGATGTTGAACAGAATTTAAAATGTTTCTTAGCCATCTTTACTTCTTCATTCATGAAGTCTCTGTGCAGCTCTTTGTGTGTGTGTGTGTGTGTGTGTGTGTGTGTGTGTGTGTGTGTGTGTGTGTGTTTGTGTTTGAGACAGGGTCTTGCTGTAGCTCCAGCTGTCCTGGAACTCGCTCTCTAGGCCAGGCTGGCCTTGAACTCACAGAGATCCTCCTGCCTTGCTGGGATTAAAGGCATGCACCACCACGTCCAGCCTCTGTTCAACTCTTTACTCCATCTTTTGAGTGGGTCATTTGTTTTCTTGCTCCTTTGTTTTTTCAGTTTATATACTCTGGATGTTAATGTGCTGTCACATGTATCACTGGTGAATATTTCCTCCCACTCTGTGGGTTTTCTTTTCATTTCTTTGATTGTTTCTTTTGCTGTACAGAAGCTCTTGAGTTTAATAAGGTCCCACTTGTTGATTGTTGGCCTTATTTTCTGTGCACCTGCTGTCTGATTTAGAAAGTCTTTTCCTGTGTCTATGTCTTGTAGGTTTCTGCCAACATTTTCTATCATTTTCAGAGTTTCAGGTTTCACATTGAGGTCTTTGATCCACTTGTAGTTGATTTTTGTATAGGTGAAGTGTTTAATTTTATCCTCCTGGATCACAAATGGTGAGCCAGTTTTGCCAACACTATTTGCTGAAGATGCTGTCTTTCCTTCATTGAGTCTTCTTTTGGCCCCTTTGTCAAATATGACATGGCTGAAATTGCATGTGCTCAAGTTTGGGTCTTCAATTTTGTTCCATTGATCTATGGGTCTGGTTTTGTGCTAAAACCAGGCTGTTTTCATGACTATAGCTCTGTAATATAGTTTGAGGTCTGGTATAGTAATCCTCCCTGCATTGCTTTTTTACCTATCCTGGGTCTTTTGTTTTTCCCTATGAACTTTAGGATTTTTTTTCTTGGTCTGTAAAGAAGCTCATGCAGATTTTAATTGGGATTGTGTTGAATCTGTATATTACTGAATTACTTTTCTGTTGCTGTGATAAAACCTCCATGACCAAGGGAACTTATAAAAGGAAGAGTTTATTTGAACTTACGATTGATGGTTCCAGGGAGTTAGAGTCCATTATGGCAGGAGGCATGGTGGCTGGGGCTGGAGCAGAAAGCTGAGGTTCACATCTTCCAATGAGCACTGGAAGCTGAGAGAGTAATTCCAACCTTTATAGAACTGAGAACTACAATGTTAAACAAGAGGAATACACAGATGAAGTTCAGTTGTAGTGTAAAATTAAGCAGCAGCATATGAGAATGTTGCCAGACAGTGAGTTATACTACAGCTGCAAAAAAAAAAGTAAATATGGGACTTTAGTAGGAAGCCTTCTGCCTGTGGCTAAAAGAACCAGGGAAAACAGCACTTGAGAAGGACATGGTGCTAGCGTTGGAGACACTGTTAAGAAACACTAGGTTCTATAAATCTGGTTGAACAAGAGCACTCCTCTAGTAAATTATGGTAAATATTTAAATTACATAGAAATTATGGGTGCTTTGGAAGTTTTCTGTTGATAAAAACATTAAGATATTGATGACAAAAATAATAACTGTAATTCATTGGTCAATATATGTTACACACCATGTTAAGCAGTTTACTTGCATTAACTAAAGATCTCATTGGATAACTCTTACTGTCTCCATTTTGTACGTAAGGGGACTGAAGCTCCCAGGGATGAAATGGGTTGGCTGGGATCACACCACACATAAGTGGCAGAGACTGAAATCCAAACCCAAGTCAGGTCTGCCTCAAGTCCAAAACCTATGCTCACGCCCCCCACCCCCACCCCGGAAACTAGGAACAAGATGGGTTGAAAGTTTTAATTCAAGGGTCAGTTCTTGATTCTAAAACTACAACTAAACAGATGCACATTTCTGATGGTTTACTGCAGCCCACCATAAATAAGAGTGTATTCTTTAATAGATTCACAGTTCTGTGATGGTTTACTGCAGCCCACCATAAATAAGAGTGCATTCTTTGAAGGAGTGGCTTCTTTGGCTGTAGAAAACAGGAGCCCATCAAAGGTTTATGAACAAAGTAATGACCTGATAAAATAGAGCTCCACTGAACCAAGGACCAAAGTTTAAGGTGAGGAAATAGTAGTAATGGAACCAAATACTCCAGTCATCCAATAAGAACTCTGAAGAACCAGGCATGGTGGTGCACACCTGTAATTCCAGCACTTAGGAGGCAGAGGCAGGTGGATCTCTGTGAATTCAAGGCTAGCCTAGTCTACATAGTGAGGACAGCTGAGGCTACAGGGAGACCCTGTCTCAAAAAGACCAAAAATAAATAAATAAAATAAAAAACCAAGAACTCTGAAGTACCTGATAGCTAACATGAGAGCATTTCGATATATTCAACTGAAAACATTCCATCTCTACTATAAATATAATTCTGAGTTGCAGTGATGTGACAAAGCTAGCTAAAAGGGCCCTGAGCTACTCTGAGTACCCCCTCCTTCGGAGTGCTCCTAGAACTGTGTTCTGGAATCAAGGGCTCACTCTTTGTTATTGAAACTATACATCCAGCATGAAATGGGGAAGAAAACATTGAACTGTCTTATCAGAAGATTGTGTCCCTTCTGACCCTTTCCAATCCAGGAACCACACACAACCACACACAGATGTTTTCAGGTTAATCCCACTTCTGTTTGGAATACAAATTAGATTACTATTTCATTGCTTTCAGAGAATACCCTCTGCTTGAAGCACTTGATATGCAAAATACACATTTGTACATTCTTCTGGGTCAAGGGCAGGAAAGGTCATAAGCAATTAAAACTATATGTCTAAGTCACAAGAGGGGCACGAGGCCTGGTCAGCTTGTTTTACATTATCAGCAAGCTGAAATACTGTTAAATGATCTTAAAACTTTTTGCTTGCAAGGTTAGGTAAAAGCCATTTGTCCATATCATGCCTATGTTGTAAAAGTCATTCTCATATTGAATAATACCTGTAGCCTGTGAGAACAGTGGCCTTGTACTTTATATTCATTGCTTAACTCCTAGTGTTTGGACATTCAATACCATTTTCTTAAATCCATTAATATCAAAATATATTAAGTGCTTGCTTTGTGGCTAAATTCTTTGAGTACAACAAATGTATCTTGAATCAGGCTGCCTGGGTTTAAATTCTAGCTGTGCAACTTTCTGGCTATTTAAGAAAGCTTTCAAATTCTTGTATCATAATATCTCATTTTAAGAATAGGATAACAGGGCTGGAGAGATGGCCTAGTGGTTAAGAGTGCCGACCGCTCTTGCAGAGGACTCGGGTTCGATCCCCAGCACCCACATGGCGACTGAGAACCGTCTGAAACTCCAATTCCAGGAGAACTCCAGCTCCAGGGGAATCCGACACCCACTTCTGACCTCTGCGGCATTGCACGACACGGGAGCACAGACCTACATTCAGACAGTACATTCATACACATACAGAAATAAATAAAATTAAAAAAAAAAGAAAGTCTTTCAATAAAAGAAAAGAATAGGTTAACAGCCATGTGTGGTGGCATATGCCTTTAATCCCAGCACTCGGGAGGCAGGGGCAGGTGGATCTCTGTGAGTTCAAGGCCATCCTGGTCTACAGAGTGAGTGCCAGGCCAGCTGGGGCTACAGGGAGACCCTGTCTCAAAAAGACCCCCCCCCAAAAAAAAAACTGTATAAGGGGTTAGAGAGATGATTCAGTGGTTAAGAACACTGGCTGGTCTTGCAGAAGACCCAGGTTGGATTCCCAGCACCCACATATGTAGGAAGCTTTCTTTTTATGCCGAACAGGGACCACGCACCCCTGCTAAGGGGGATGGGGACACAGCACCCACTTTGCGGACACTGTGGGGAGCTGGCCTCTCAGTGTGGAGACCAGCCGGCTACTTCCGGTAGCCCAGCCTAAGTAGTAATTCCAACTCAGGCCCTTAGCCTGGACCCACCAGACACGTGTTCCACTCTTGGCCGTGACTTCTCACTTGCCCAGAGCCTGGACAGGAATTTCAGGCTGATGGCTGATCGCGTCCTCTCAGCCAATACCCACTCACAACACCAGCTACCCAGATTGGTGATCCACAAAGGAATCTCTTTCCAACCCACTGGCCACCCAAATGAAATGCAGGCCTACCTTAGCCTGTATGCGCGCAATAATTAATAAAAAAGTAACGGCTGGGAATTTCATGATGATGTTACTATGAAATTCAAATTTACTCCTTGCCACAGCTTGCTTTTATAAACCAAATGACGTCAGTTCCCAGGACCAGTCATAAGTCTCCCAACTCCGCGCCACTGCACACCTTGCCCCTCCCAGCATCACCCACCTAGGCCATGCTGCTTGCTCCTCCTTGGGGCGGGGCCAGACCCTCAGCCATGCGGTGCCCTGAGGCATGCTATACACACAGTGGCTAACAATAGTCCATAACTCCAGTTCCAGAGGATCTAATGCCTTCTTCTGTCCTCTTTGGGCATTTCCTGACACAGGTATACTTACATACAGGCAGGCAATACACTCATACACATAAAATAAAAATAATCATTCATTCATTAAAATCTATATTAAAAAGGATAAGTTCAGTTAAGTGTTGAGTATCTTTGCATTATAAACTTTACCATTTATAGATTTGCGTATTAGGATCAATGGAAAAGGCTATAATGTGTATTTAAGAAAAGCTCCATTCCTTAAACTCTGTATATCACAAAAAAATACAAAGATAACAAGTTCATAACATCTTATGAAAATTACCATTTAAAATTGATCCTGTTTGATAGTCCCCTCCCCCATAGCAAAATTAGCATATTAAAATTCAAAGTAGAGAAGAGTAGGAAGGAAAGTGAAGATAAAAGACATGGGCCACAGCAGAAGTAGTGTGTGTCTGGGGAGACTATGTCCTGCTGTGGTAGGGCTTGACTCATCCATGCTCCAGTGTCAAGCCACAGGGCATGAATCGGCACCTAAGTGATGACAAGGAGCTTCTGAGGAATGAGTGGAAAAGAGGTTGCTGAGAAGGACAGGACTGGTAGAGCCCTCTCAAGAAGCCTTCCCAAGTCCCTCAGGTCCGTGTCCTGATCTCTGAGCACTTGCTCTATTTCTATTTCCCTCATTCCAAACATACTTGAGGCATCTGTCCAGTGCTAAGTCCCACCCCAGGAAAGGACGGGTAGGCATTGGGCCCCGAAGCTTCACTGGAGTAGATGTGCGGGCCCTGTGCCCTTTGAGTGCTCAGTTGCTCTTCGCCCTTTTATGCTCCTCTGCACAGGCTCAGATGCTCCCTACTCCAGCCTCTACCCAGGCAGGAAGAGGAATGGTTGTAACTTAAATGGCATGTGGGTTATGTGTCAGGCCTGTTAGGTATTTTCACAAATTATATCCCAACTGAGATAAGACCGAGCGTAATCACACTGCCAGAAGCAGCTTGCTCTGCTTTCTCCAAATACACAGTGCGCATGAATCTGGTTTCAAACAGTGTTTTTAAAATGAAATGAAGGAGGCTTTCATTCTTTTTATGATGCATTTAGTGATTAAAGCACAAACACATTCCCTTGTAAGAAATCTGGACACCAGCCTTAGCACTAGGACTTTTTTTTTTTTTTTTTTTTTTTTTAGTCTTTTTGAGACAGGGTCTCCCTGCAGCCCCAGGTGTCCTGGACTCTTTGTAGACCAAGCTGGCCTTGAACTCACAGAGATCCACCTACCCTCTGCCTCTGCCTCTGCCTCTGCCTGAGTGCTGGGATTAAAGGCATGTGCTACCATGCCCTGCCTTTTTTTTTCTTTTTTTGTCTTTTTGAGACAGGGTTTCCCTCTAGTCCCAGCTGGCCTGGAACTTGCTATAACCAGGCCAGCCTTGAATTTACAGAGATCTGCCTGCCTCTCCCTCCCAAGTGCTGGGATTAAAGGTGTGAGCCACCATGCCCAGCTCAATCATTCACTTCTTAGCTGAGGTTTGAGAGGTATAATCTAGCTGAGCTAATATGACGGGAGTGAAAATACATATTAGACCTACACAAATCAAAATTTCCCCTTACCTACTGTTTACTATAAACCTAAATCTGTTCCATTCCTACTACGAAAGGCTTGTATTTATTTTTACCTTAGTGATTTTCAGATGATATGCTAAATTAATTGAATATAATGTAATCCTGATATTTTACAAAATAACAGAGAAACTAAGAGGTTAGCAAAGGTCCTTGAAATCTATAGCGATCGACAGCCATTTGTCCATTAACTATTAACCAAGATGCAGCTTATCTTTTGATAATAAATATCCAAATAAACTAGTTTGCTTTTAGATTCTTAAGGTTTTCTTTCTTTGAATATGAAAATATATGTTACAGGCTTAAAACATATTTTATAATTAAATGAAGGTAAGTAAGGATCAGGAAGGGACTCAAAGTCAAAACCTAGAAAGAGATCAAAAGACTCATATTGGAACTATGGATACAATTGGATAATATTATGTTGTCCAAATATAATCCTCTGAAAGAAATATATAACTAAAAAATTAACCTCTCTGTGTTAAATATTATTTAAAACCAACAAATATAGATGGATCTGCCTTCTTTTCTGAAACCTAGAATCAGAAGAAATTCCACAAGATCATTGCCACAGTCTATTTTGCTCAAAAAACAAAAACAACTAAAACTAGTTATCCAGTGGCACAGGTGCAGGTCCATGGCTTCAATCAGACACCTACAAAGGGAGACATGTGCCTTTTCTGACTTGAGATATTATGGTCTCTTCACCTAACATATCTGATACAGCGTTCATGTGACTAACCACCACAACTGTCCAATCTCTTCATTTACTTGGCTCTGAAGACCTGAGGAGGAACGTGAAGTCATCTGCTCGTTGGCCTTTGCTCGCTACACCATGACCCCTGGTCTTTGGTCTGCACACTGCTCATTTCTTAGTGACTAAGCATTCTCTGAGGTAATAAGTAACTCCAATGACTGATTTAAAGTCTTCAGGGAGGACTTAAAAATGATCCTAAAACATTGATTCAAATTCATCTTGTTTTTCATTCATAAAATATTACTGCTACTTCCACTTTGACTTCAGAGTAAAAATTATCAAACTCATTACTGCTTTTGGTCCACTAAAATTGTGTTTCTGTTTCAGTTAAGAAAAAAAAAAAAAAAGAAAGAAAAGAGGACTAGTATAATAAAAGGGAAAATATTAAGACTGAAATTTTTTGGTTTTGTTTTCATTTTTTTTTTGTTTTGAGAAAGGGTCTCCCTGGCCCCAGCTGGCCTGGAACTTGCTCTGTAGACCAGGCTGCCCTTGAAATCACAGAGATCAGCCTGCCTCTGCCTCCAAAGTCCTGGAATTAAAGGCATGCACCGCCACGCCCAGCATAGGACTGGAATTTTTTTTCATCTTTCTTTTTCTTTCCATAGGAAAACAGAAACAATACAAAATGACAATAACAAAACAAAACAATAAGAACAAAAAAAAGGGGGGGGGTTTCCAGTTCTTATTCTGGTGAAATAAAGAATTAATCTGCAGGGCGTGGTATGTGCTTCTCTTTTTTTTTTCCTTCTCTCTTTCTTTTCTTCTTTTCCTGCTCTTTTGGGGCTATCAGAAGGATATGTGTTTACTTGCTAGTCCAGGAAGCCTTGAGTGCTCAGTTGAGAAAGAGTGTAGTTAATTGGGGGGGGGGGTTCATCCCTAAACTGCCTTATCAGTTTCTAGCTCCTGTTTAGTTATGGTACCCTCTGAAAAGGGTCACTCCAATCGCCAGAAGGGAATCGGGACGCTGACCGCTCTGACTTCTTCCATGTTGAAAAGGGACGTTGGGCATGGCAACTGGGGTATTCCTCCATTCAGAGGAACTATATAAAGGACCCCCAAAAGGATAACTATAGAGGGAAAAAAGGTCCTTGACTAGTGCCCTTGAAAGTGAAGTGAAGGCTGGTCTACTTAGGTACATGGTCTAGGCAGGAGACCAGAACAAGTAACAACAGGGTAAATTTCAATGTCCAACTGAAAAGAACATTAGAGTTTATTGACCAGGAGTTTCAAAGCATCCATTTATTAGGTTTCTCCTTCTGTTCATTTGGCCATGATGTCTGGACTCAGGATCTGCTTTTTGGGCTTTTTAGTAGTCAGATGAGTTTCCACTTAGACAGTTGCTAGAAAGAAAGAGGAAATTTTATTATTGAGCATTAACAGCACTAGTGGAGCTGTCTTTTGGCTGCAGGTGACCCTACTCTGTTAATCAAGGCCAAGATCTAGGTTTTTATGCCTGTTTAACATTATTTCATATAACTTTATGCCCAATATATGGAGGCACAATTTTTCAGGCTTTAAAAGAAATATATTGACTAAATAGTCAAATAATTTATCTTTTGGTTATACTTTCCTCTTGGGTACTTAAGTCCACATAATTAGCCCAGATTAATCAAACTTCCTTTTCTCAAGGTCATTTGAAGTTCTGGTCTTCAGGGGGCACTTGGGTGTGTGTGTGTGGGGGGTGCCTGGCTCCTTCTGGCCATTCTTAACCAGTTCCATCTACTGAGGACAAGGTGAGGTCTTGCTAGACTGGGCTTCCCTTGGAGCATAAGGCAACTTTCCTCTATATTGAGCTTCCTCTTTATAGACTGGACACTGGCAAGGGTTCTGTTAGTGAATCTCTAAGACCTCCCTGCACAGGAAGCCTGGTGACTCACAATTGCAGAACATTTTAAGAGATCTCCCGTACAGAGTCCCCTGGGACCAGAGGGCAAGGGACAAAATTGTCCCTTAAATCCCTTGGCCAAATTGGCATGGGCTTTAAGTATGGGCATTAAGCATCCAAAAAAGTCGTTACACCAATCTGGTACTTTTAATTACTGTATCATATTTAGATAAAGCTTGAAGAAAAGCCTAAGAAGCCTTGCATAAACATTGACTGGCAGAAATTTAACACCATATGATAAGCAGGGAAAGCCTATAAGAAAAATTTAAGCAATTTTAGGCATATCTTAAATATAATTAATTTACTACAAACATAAGTAGTCTCTTACTTTCCCAAACCCCATATCCTGGTTTGTAGTTTTCCAATAACAGGAAACATACCTGTTGACCAGAATTAAGCTGAAAAAATTTACCAAGTCTGTCCAAACTGTCTCCTTCTGGGGTGCATGCCACTAGTTCAGGGAAGTAAACCTAGATTTTCTTGAGTCAAGTTATCTTGAAATGGGCAGAACAGGTATCAAAAGTAACACTTACATAATAGACAGAAACTAAAAAAATATCTTTCAGTAGTCAAAGGTTACCCATTACTTGTCTGCACCCCTTTAATCCAAATCTACAACTGGAAGTCCAATACAAGCCAGGAATGGGCCAAAAACCAACCACAACCCTGTGTGGTTATAAACCCATTTAGGACATTAGTAAACTGGCTTTAATGTTTATACCACTCCACTCTAGAAACCACTTCAATCCAAAGTATCTTATTTTCTACTACACTTTGAAATATTTATGCCTATCTAGCCAAATGGAGCACTTCCCCCAAACATCACCATAAAATAAAAACCTTAAAGTGACCCTACAAGTCCCAGGGCCAGCTCCGACCAACCAAAACCTTTCCAGATGTTCAGAAATGCACCACATAGGGCTGGCAAAAAGCCTGTCTATCTACCCCAAAGATGTTCCACCTACTGCTCAAATATCCCCCACACAAAACACCACCAAAGGCCTTGAATTCTCTTGTCAAATATTAGCATAGTGACTCCTCTTTCTTAGTGCCATTTACTTGTATTATTTCTTACCCTCCGTTCACCTTTGGATAATATTTGTCTTTATTTTTTTTAAGGCAATTTTTATTGAAGCTTTGTGCATTTCATACAAAATTTCCAATCAAATCCAGTCCTGTGCCCCCTTCTTTGGACCCCCACCCCACCAGAGCTCATGTATTCTGCCAGACATGTTTTTCATCTGTTTCTCAGTCCCTTAAATTTTAGATGCAAAAGTTTACTCTTTCAAGCAGAAGTTCACTGTTTCAGTCAGTTCTTTGACCCAGTCTTTTTGTTGTTGTTGTTGTTGTTGTTCCTTTTGCATCACTCCAAAAGATACACATATGCATGCCACATATATCATAGGTTTTAGCATCTTCAGCTTATGATTTTTTTTTCTTTATTAGCCTGAAAGATGTTATGTTTGAAGGCTCCTCCTTGGCAAGCCCAAACCACCATCAGTTCTGCCCTTGTGCTCCACACTGGGGTTTTCCCTTTCCATGGTCACAAGATGAGGTCCAGTAAGCACTGCGTCCTATCTTGATCTTCCTGTACTGGTCTCCATGATACAGCCTGGGCAGTCCAACAATGGCAGTCTATACTCTGAAGAGGCTGAAACCCCAGTAGTAGCTCAGTCCACAAGCTGGATGTCTCAGCAGTCCCCATCTGGCACTGAAGGTTTGGAGGATTCTTGAGGAGACATGAGTCACTTGCCAGTAAGACAGGCAAAACAACTGTGTTTTTTTTTGTCTTTTTACTAAGATCTCAAGTTTTATACCTGAAGTACAATTTTTCAGGCCTTACTATTTATTTATTTCTGGTTTTACTTTCCTTTTGGATGTTTAAGGCCACACAGTTAGCCCAGATTAACCAAGGTTTTTGTTTTCTCAAGGTCTGTTGAGGATCTGGTCCTCGGGGGTCACTCAGGTTTTGGAGGGGGGGTGAGAGGGAGCCCCTGGTTCCTTTTGGATTTTCATTTACCAGTTTCATACACTCAAGGACCAAGACAGGTCCTGCTAGACCAGGCTTCCCTTTCTGAAGCATGAGCAGACTTTCCTCTTTATAGACTGGATGCTGGCTGAAGTCCCATTAGTCGATCTCCAAGACCTCCCTGCACAAGAAGACTGGTGACTCACATTTGCAGGACATTTCAAGAGATGCCCCCATGCATAGTCTCCTGGGACTTAGTTGACCTCTGAGGGCAAGGAACAAAGTTATCCCTTAAGACCCTCAGCCAAATTGGTATGGACATTAAGTATGGTCATTAAGCATCCAGAAAGGCTAAGTTACACCAGGTTGATACTTTTAACTACTCTATAATATTTTAGAAAAGGCTTGGACAAAAGCTCAAGCAGCCTGTATAAGAAATACTAAGATGCACTTCCAGAAAATAAATACTGTGGTTAGACACAATGTCATGACAAACTAGTTTTTTCCTCATTCTTTTGATCTTATATTACTCTAAATTATGCATACATACCCTCCACCCACATATCAAAAATTCCTAAGTCTGAAAATAAATGGTAGCTTAGTTCTAGAACCTGTTAAGGGATTCACAATATAAGAGCACAGTTGTTTTCAGATCACAAAGAATATAACATTAACGTTGCTCAGTTTGCCTTACAACTAGGTACTTGGTGCTAGCATCCACAGATGAGGGATACCATTCATCATTTGTTTTTCTGGAACTGTGTTACTTCACTTAACATGATATCTTCTAATTCCATCCATTTACCTGAAAATTTCATGATGCCTTCTTTCTTTACTGCTGCATAGAACTCCATTGTGTACATGTACCACATTTTCTCTATCCACTCGTCAGTTGAGGGGCTCTTGGGTTGGTTCCAGCTCTTTGCTATTGTGAAGAGAGGTACAATAAACATGGCTGTGCATGTATCTCTGTGGTAAGATGAGTCTTGTGGGTATATACCCAGGAGTGGTATGACTGGGTTAGGTGGCAAGCTCATTTTGAGTCTTTTAAGGGTTCTGCACACTGCTTTCCATAGTGGTTGTAGAGGTTACCTTTCCACCAACAGTGGATGAGTGTTCCCCTTTCCCCACAACCTCTCCAGCACTTGGTATCATTTGTTTTCTTGATCCTGGCCAGTCTTATTGGAGTGAGATGATATCTTAAAGTGGTTTTAATTTGCATTTCCTTAATTAGTGATGTTGAACACTTCTTAAGATGTTTCTCAGCCATCTCTAATTCCTCACTTGTGAAGTCTCTGTTCAGCTCTGCTCTATCTTTTGAGTGAGTCATTTGTTTTCTTTCTTCCTTGTTTTTTGAGTAGTTTATATATTCTGGAAATTAATTCTTTGTCAGGTGTATCTGTGGTGAAGGTTTCCTCCAACTCTGTGGCTTTTTCTCTTCACTTCCTTTATTGTTTCTTTTGCTGTACAGAAGCTTTTGAGTTTAGTGAGGTCCCATTTAATAATATTTATCTTTAAAGGTGAGGTAAGTTTCTTGGAGACAAGAAAAAAAAAAGATGGGTTTTGTTTCTTTTTTTTGTTTGCTTTTTGTTTTTTGGTCTTTTCGAGACAGGGTCTCTCCATAGCCCCAGCTGTCCTGGAACTCACTGTGTAGACCAGGCTGGCCTTGAACTCACAAAGATCTGCCTGCCTCTGCCTCCCAAGTGCTGGGATTAAAGGCATGAGCCACCATGCCCGGCGGGTTTTGTTTCTTAATCCATTCTACTAGTCTCTGTTTCTTAATTGGAGAATTCATTCCATTGATATTTAAAACTGTTGAGAGAATCACATTGTCTCTAATCATTTTGCTTTCTAGTACATTCTTACTCTAGGTTTTTATTTCCATAATGGTTGTATTATTTGTTTTCTGGTGTTGATTGGTTATAGTCATCCCTGCCCTCCACTCTTTGAATTGCTTGAAGTATTCTCTGCAGGTATGGCTTATTTGACAGGAATTCTTTCAACTTAATTATATCATGGAACATTTTCCTTTCTCCTTCAATTATGATAGACATGTTTTGCTGGATAATGTACTCTGGGTTGGCATCTATAGTCTTTTAGAACTGGGAATATTGTAGACCAGGCTCTTCTAGCTTTCATCATCTGCATTGAGAAATCAGCTGTAATTCTGATTGGTTTTCCTCTGTAGGTAACTTGTTGCATTTCTTTTGCAACCCTCAGTATCCTTTCTTTGCTTTGACCAGCTAGTGTTTTTACTATGATATGGCATGGAGAATTTATTTTCTGGTTCTCTCTGCTTGGAGTTTATATGCTTCTAATACTTGTATAGGTATCTCTTGCTTTAATTTGGGAAAATTTTCCTCTAAAATTTTGTTGAAGACCTGGGCCACATCACCATCCTGTGAGTTTTCGTCCTCTTCTATCCCTATAATTTGTAGGTTTGGTCTTTTCATAGTATCCCTCAGTTCCTGGTTATTCCATTCTTGTGTTTTTTTTTTTTTTTTTCATAGTCCTTATTTGATTTATCCAATTCTTCCATATTGTCTTCCAATCTTGATATTCTATTTTCTACTTCATCCATTCTATTATTAAGAGTTTCTCTCATCCTTTCCAAGTTGTTTGTGGAATGTTGCATCTATTTTTTTCATTTCAACTTTAATTTTCCTCAGTGATTCTATAACTTTTGTGATTTCATTCCAAAATTTATCGTTATCTTCTTTCAATTTATCCCTGTCTTCTTTTAGATCCCGGACTTCCTTGTTTGTAAGCTCCTTAAATTCCCTCAACTCCTTAATTTCTCTAATCATATTCATTATTGTTCTTTTGAGATCTGTATCCTGAGTTATATCCAAGGGGTCTTCATTAGAGTGTACTTGAATAGGGTTATTAGTGTTTGGTGGAGATCCACCTGAGTCTTTCATTGAGCTTTAGGCATGTGGGTAGCCTCTGTTGGGAGTGGTTCCAATGTGAAGCCTAGGTGCTTATTGAGCTGACACTGATGTTGGTTATACTCTTCAGGTGTTTGTTGACTTCCTTATTGATATACAGGTGTGGACACTCTAGGCTCCAAAATCTCAATTCTATCCTAACACTGTACAGACCAACACCTCACCCAGCTAGCAAACAGTTCGCCCAATGGACTAAGCCATGCAACACCCAAGTCAGCCCGATGCCCCCAGGCCTTCGAAACCCACACCCTGAGGCCCCCAGGCACTCCCCGTCCTGTGGGCTGGAAGGTCACAATGCTTCCACTGCAATGCAGCCAGAGTTCCCCACATCCAAGTGAAGTGAACCCCAATCACCTACCTGGTGAGATGTACTCACGGAACCACTGTGCACCACCCATAATCTACCAGCCAATCCTCCAGGGCCAGGTGCCAAGGTCTGTACCTGGGTTCAGGAGGAGAAAGGCTCAGCGGACATTGGGGCTTTCCCAGTTGTCTCCTGACGCCCTCAGGCGTTATCTATAGTGCCAAATTGTAGTCCCTAAGGATCCAAATGCCCTCGGACCACCTCCAATGCTTCCCAATGCTCTTGGGGGCCCCTAAGACCCTTCCCCAACTTTGCCCTTACCTGCTCAGAATGTACCCGCTGCCTCCGGAGCCACCATCTTGGAAGAGCCAGGACTGGCATTTTTAAGAACAACTTTACTCAGAAGGTTTTCCAGATGCTGTAAAGCTTTTAAAGAAACTCTTCAAATGTCAAATTCTCAACTATCATGGAGATGCTAGTACTGTGTGAGCAATTTTCTGCAAAAGAATTGTGAAAAAACTGTTAACAGTTACCATTTTATGATCTCAATAATCTGAATATACATTCAGCCACCAACATAGCAACCAGACAAAATCTTGAAGTCATCTGCTCAGTAGTAAAGTCACCTTCTTTTCTTGATTTAGGAATGGGTGAAGTACAAATTGTTAGTTATTTGTTTTAAAATTGCATTAGACAGATGGTTACATGATACTGTTAGGGACTTACTAGTCTTTTATGACTATATTTAAAAGATTGCTATGGAATTTGTTTGTATTCTGCCATGCCATCTAATTATTAATTTTGTATTAGTTGGGGGGGTCTTTTTAATTTGGGGGATTTTTTATTTTAATTGTGTATACGTGTGTCTGTCTGTAGGAGTTCAGGTGCCCACTGAGGCTAGAGGTATTGAATCCTCTGAAACCAGAGTTACAGGCTTTTGTGAGTCACCTGGATACTCGGAACCAAATTCATGTCTTCTGCAAGAACAGTATGCACTCTTAACCACTGAACCCTCTCTCCAGCTTGGATTTTATATTTTCACATACAGATGTCAGTGTAAACTAGCTTATAAGGACTCTTACCATGTGCCAAGTATTAGGTTATAAAAAGGGCCACGCTATCCCCAGCCCCCAGATAAAAAGGCACATGAGGCTTAAGTCATGCCAGGAACAAGATTTACTTCCATGTGGGATCACCAGCGAGGGTCACCTGCAGACACGTGGTGGAACAGAGCAGCATGGCAGAGAGAGAGATGGCACCTGGGGCCCACCCACTGATAGCCATGGGGCGGGGCCTCAGGTAGGAAGTGGTCAGAAGATTGACTGCCTCTGGAGGAAGTGGGCATCTGTGTCCCTTGGGATTCTGGGAAGCCCAGACCTAACACCAAGCATTGCTCTTAAGTGTTTTATCTGCATTAATATATGCTAACCTAAGAGCTCAATGAAGTACATATGATTTTCCCACTTACAGTTGAATCACAGAAGCAACTTTCCCAGAGTCATTTATCTAGCACGTGACATAATACAGACGTGAACCCAGGTATTCTGGGTCCAGAGCCTGTGCTCTCTCCCCTCCTGTCTTTCTGTGCGGTCTTGAAAGAAGAGAGAGTAAGAGCAGGAAAGCTGAGTGTGGAGGAGATATCACAGGAAATCTAGAATATGTGGCCTCCCTGAAAACAGAGTGATTGAATAACATGGTTTATCCTTATTTACTTTAATTTTTATTAATATACTCATATGCTCAGTTTTAGGTAAAAAATACAAAATTAATTAGTTCAGAATTCCCTTTATAATCAGGCCACACCCCTCAGCAAGAGGCCTTTGAGCTCTTGTGGTCAGGGGCCCTGGAATTACAAAGGACCATTGAGTAGTTCACTGTGCTTATCCATAAAAGTGCTACAGTCAATATTTGTTGAGTGCACAATTCTTACTTCCCCTTTCAATGGTAATAAGCCATATGATTAACAAAATGACAGCTTTCTCATAGTTCTGTTAAAGCATTCAGCATATTGTAAAATAATTATTTCTTTCTCTGTTGTTCCCTTTGTTGTGAGCAACATGAAAATAGGGATCCTGTGGACTCTTAAGGCCCAAGAATTTCCCACCTTAACTGACAAATGGTTGTGGAAAGAAAGGAAAGAATGATACAGGCAAGCTGATGGAGAGCTTTTATTGATTTCATTATTTGAAACTTTTGATCAATTTTAAAATGATTTTTCTTAGAAGCCATGGTGGTATACACCTTTAATCCCAGCACTTGGGCGGCAGAGGCCGGTGGATCTCAGTGAGTTCAAAGCCAGCCTGATCTACAGAGTGAGTGCCAGGCCAGCAGGGGCTACAGGGAGACCCTGTCTCAAAAAAAAAATTATTAGATTTAACATTGCTTCCATTGGGAAGAGGCCAGTGGTGATCAAACAATGGGTGCATTATGGGCTGCCCCTAGTACACCACCCAGTAGCGTTACTGTGTAATTATGCCATCCTCAAAGGGTTTTGGCTCTACTCTTGGTGAGTTTACCTGTAGTTAGAGATAAGCACATTTATTTTAGCTTACTTTATACAGAATCATTCTGTGAATGGCCCCAAATTACTAAAGCATCCACATTTTTGTTTTACACTGTAGATGGAGGACAGAAAGTCTGCTGGAGACATTATTACTGATTCTTTGAAACATACAAATTTGTGAGCTACTTGAGACTAACGTAAAGTTCACTCCCTGCAATATTAAATGTCGTATCTGTCCACCGTCCACTTCTGTCCCTCTACTCCACCCTGTGGCCTTTCATTCTCATTTCAGCCATATCTTAGCTCATCAAGTACTGTGTACTAGATACCATTATTGTTTCTAGAAGTTTTAAAAATTGTTTTCAGCTGGGCATGGTGGGACATGCCTCTAATCCCAGCATTCTGGAGGTAGAGGCAGGTGGATCTCTGTGAGTTCAAGGCCAGCCTGGTCTACATAGTGAGTTCCAGGACAGCCAGAGCTACAGGGAGACCCTGTCTCAAAAAGACCAAAAAAAAAAAAAAGTTTTCTTATATAATTCTATACTTGTTTTCAAATTCAAGTTAACATATATGGTAGACATTCTCACTTAGTTAACATGTGTGGTAGACATTCTCATTTAGTTAACATATGTGGTAGACATTTTCATTTAGTTGTTTCAGTCTTCTTTCTGCCCTGTCATTTTATGTGCAGAAGCCACTTTGCTCTATCAGAGATCTTCTAATCTGAGTGGTTGGGGGCTGGGAAAATGCTGCTGTCTCAGTGGGAACTTGAAAAGATTGTTCTTCGTGGCACCTTCTGGGGTTTCTTCTGCCTCCTGTACTCGGCTTCTCAGCTGCCGTCACTGCCTCGGGACAATAAGCACAGGAGAAATCTCACTGGATTTTCCCCAACACCCTGTGAAAGTCCAATATGAATTATGTTCATAGTCTATTATGTAACAAGTGGTAATCTACTGATAAATACTGGCCCCTTTTGCAGTCAGTTGTGGAACTGCAAATCACTTAATCTGCTGAGTAAATGAATCACTACTGCCCCCATCTTAAGCAACAAAAATGATTTCTTTGTTTAGAATATCAATGTACAAAACTCTGTGCAAAGTTCTCTTCCCTGCTTGTTGCACATTAACTTTTTTGGTTACTGTACAGTCACGATCTGAAGCTAAGATCTACTACTTACTAGTCACAAGACAGAGAATTATGAAACATCATACAGCCATGAACATAGCAGTTCACTGAGGTCATCGCAGTAGTAGATTTTCCGAGGAGTGCCTTGAAATTATTCTGATAAAGAAACTACTGTTTTGTTGCTTCCATGGTGATTTTCTGTAACAGAAACCCCCACCAACATGGATTACTTAGGCTACAATACTTTTTTAGTAATTTTTCTAGGGACTAAATATGTACTGCCATTTTAACAGCCTTTGCCAACACTTATAATGTATAAGCATCCATTTTATTCACTGATACTCCAGTTCATCTTCTTAGTTATCTGTATATTCTTTTTTTCTTTTCTTTTCTTTTCTTGATCTTTCTGAGACAGGGTCTCTGTGTAACTCCCCTATGTAGACCAGGCTGGCCTTGCTCTCACAGGGTTCCACCTGCCTCTGCCTCCCTAGTGCCAGGACTAAAGGAGTGCACCACCATGCCTGGCTGAATCTGTATATTCTTTTAGCTCTTCCACCATTATAAACTTGGGCCCTTCTCAGCTTTACATGTTTGTTGAAAGTCTGTCTGTCATGAGAAGACACAGCTCTTCAACCTTCCAATATGGACTGAAGACTCATGTCTCTCCAAGAATCCTCCAAACCTTCAGTGCCAGATGGTGACTGCTGAGACATCCAACTTGTATACTGAGCAACTACTGGGGTTTCTGCTTCTTCAGAGTATAGACTGCCATTGTTGGACTACCCAGGCTGTATCATGGAGACCAGTATAGGAAGATCAAGACAGGACGCGGTGCTTACTGGACCTCATTTGGTGACCCTGGGAAGGGAAAACCCCAGTGTGGAGCACAAGGGCAGAACTGATGGTGGTTTGGGCTTGCCAGGGAGGAGCCTTCCAACATGACATCTTTCAGCCTAATTAAAAAAAAAATCATAAGCTGAAGATGCTAAAACCTATGATATATGTGGCATGCATATGTGCATATTTTGGAGTGATGCATATTGAAAGGGACAACAACAGAAAAGACTGCATCAAAGAACTGACTGAAACGGTGAACTTCTGCTTGAAACAATAAACTTCTGCATTGAGAAATTTGAGAGAGACCGAGAAAAAGATGAAAAACATGTTTGGAAGAATGCATGAGCTCTGGTGGGGTGGGGGGCAAGGAAGGGGGCCATGGGTTTGGATTTGATTTGTGATGTAATTTTGTATGAAATGCACAGAGCTTCAGTAAAACATTGGCTTTGGGAAAAAAACAAAAGTCTGTCTGTACCATTCACTCCTTCAGGCCCAGGGTTGAATGAGACAGTTCCCACTCTCAAAGAATTGAATTTCTCTGGGAAATGATTGTCACTGAAACAGGTAATTTTCACACCATCGAGTAAGCACTAGGAAGTTGGTCCTCGCCAGGTATCATGGAATCCTCCATAATTTAGCCATTTCTTAGCATGAGAATCAGATGGAGTTCTTGGATGGTACAAGATCTTTTCCAAGTATGAGGCTGCATTTTATTTTATTTATTTTATTTTTTTTTAATTTTTTTTAATTTTTTATTTATTTCTGTATGCGTATGAATGTACTCTGTCTGCATGCAAGTCTGTGCACCCGTGTCGTGCAATGCCGCGGAGGTCAGAAGAGGGTGTCGGACTCCCCTGGAGCTGGAGTTCTCCTGGAATTGGAGTTTCAGACGGTTCTCAGCCGCCATGTGGGTGCTGGGGATCGAACCCGGGTCCTCTGTAAGAGCAGTCGGCGCTCTTAACCGCTAGGCCATCTCTCCAGCCCGAGGCTGCATTTTAAAGGACACTGTTGTTCTAGGCAGAGGAAATGGTGTGTCTGCCTGGGAGTGCATGGAGTCTGTGTATTGGGCTGTAAAATAGCATTAGAGAAATGTGGATGAGCACAGGAAGGCTGAGGCTGAGTCATGTGGCTGTTTCATGCCATACTCAGGAATCCGAAATTCATCCACAGATTTAGGTTTGGAGGTTATTCCCTGAAACTGTTTTCAAAATGTTGTGAATATATCGTGTCTTGAAAAAGGGATTCATTGGGGCTGGAGAAATGGCTTAGCGGTTAAGAACACCGACTGCTCTTGAAGAGGACCAGGGTTCGATTCCCAGCATCCACTTGGCAGCTAAGAACCGTCTTTAACTCCAGTTCAGGGGAATCCGACACCCTCTTAGGACCTCCGCAGCATTGCACTACACAAGTGCACCTACCTACCTACATGCAGACAGTACGCTCATACACATAAAAAAATAATAATAATTTTTAAAATTTTATTTATTTTTTTAACCGCTCTAAACTGCCAGGCCATCTCTCCAGCCCCAATAATAAATTTTTAAAAAGAAAAGGGGTAGCTGGGCGTGGTGGCACATGCCTTTAATCTTAGCACTTGGGAGGCAGAGGCAGGTGGATCTTTGTGAGTTCAAGGCCAGCCTGGTCTACAGAGCGAGTTCCAGGACAGCTGGAGCTACAGGGAGACCCTGGATGAAAAAACCAAAAAAAAAAAAAAAAAAAGAAAGAAAAAGGGATTCATAGCCTTTATTAGATCTCATATCATACTGGTCCACAATCCAAAAACTATTAAGAATATTTGCAGTGAAAATCTTAAAGGGATGACATTGTTCACTAGTTAGGTTGAAGTGACACATTACAATTAAGGAAGGTTTTTTTTAATTTTATTTATTTTTATGTGTACGAATGTACTGTCTGCATGTAGGTTTGTGCACCATGTCGTGCAGTGCCGCGGAGTTCAGAAGAGGGTGTCGGATTCCCCTAGAACTGGAGTTAAGACGGTTCTCAGCCGTCATGTGGGTGCTGGGGATCGAACCTGGGTCCTCTGTAAGAGCAGTTGGTGCTCTTAATTGCTAGGCCATCTCTCCAGCCCCTAAGGAGGGTTTTTTTTTAAATGAGAACTGATGAAATGCTTGTCAGCCAAGAAAGAAGGTGAAGGTAAAAGATGTCCAGTGGAAAACAGCATGTGTGAGAGCCCTGGCTAGCGCAGGGAAGAAAATGTGCATAAAGTACACTGGGAGAAGGGCGTGAGATGACCTGGAAGATTGAAGCTGGACCAGGAAGAGCTCTGTGGGAGCTTTTAAGGAAATACTTTTTTTCTCCTAAAAGCAGGAGGCAGTCAGTGGTGGGAAGGGGGACATTCTGGCATGATCAGGTTTGGGGTTTTTTTTTCATTGTTGTTCTTTGGCTTTTTGTTTTGTTTTGATTTGCTTGTTTGTTCTTAAGAGATTTCTCTAGTTAACTTGGAAGTGAGTTGAAACGGGTCAAGTCAGGATTTACTAAATAACACATTAGTGTAGTTACTGGCAATTATCTATACTGTGCATTTTAGTCTGGAGCTTGTTATAACTTCAGAAAATGTGTCTGCAGTACCATCCCCTTGTGACACGAGCTGGCCTAGGGATCTCCAAGCCTCAGCCTCCCTTCAGACGAGCTGAGCTAGGGCTAGGGGCAGCTCATGTTTCCAGTGAGGCTCCAGGCTCCAGAGAATCATTGGGTTCTAAATGGGCCCTGAGCTGACAAAAGTTGAGACTCCCCCCGACTAAATCTCACACACTGCTTGATTTTCAGGTTTGAACAAATCAGATTCTAATCCAACCTCGTGCTTTCACCAATGAGGAGAATATGGCCAAGGAAGGAAAATAGCTTGCCTAAGACCACAGTACTTCGTCCCAGAGCTAGATCACAGGGCTGATGATACAGAGTCTCTTAACCAATAACCCTAGATTTTCCCACTACACCAGGCTTTCTTCTATACTTTCTCTATATCCTTTGAAAAATTAGCATAATGAGTTTTGTTTTGTTTTGTCTTTTTGAGACAGGTCTCCCTGTAGCCCCAGCTGGCCTGGAACTCACTATGTAGAACAAGCTGGCCTCAAACACAGAAATCCACCTGCCTCTACCTCCCAAGTGCTGAGATTAAAGGTGTGTACCACCTTTAAAAGGTGCTTTTGTCCTTTCCTTTAGTTATACACACAAATGCACCATATTCTTTTTGATGACTGGTAAAAATGTATTGTATTGTGTTACCAAATGTCTTTTTACTAAAAATCGAAGCCTGAACTAAATTCCCAGGAGAACAAAATGTCTTACTCTGGCCATATTGCAAACAGTGCAAGCTGCATGTTTCTAAGAAAGGCCGAAGTCTGAGCACACAGAAGGAATGGGTAGGATTTAGCTGAGCCTTTAATGACTTGAACTTGATTTGAACTTGAGTTCAAAGGGAAAAGTGTAAAGTCCCGAATCAGTAAAGTAAAAGATTGAATTTGAATCTTCTCGGGGGAACTTGATTTCTCATAGCCTTCATTAGAATTCAAAGCATGAGGAAGGCCCAGGACTAGGAAGGATCCTAGGAACACATTATGGAATGGGGTGACCTGAATTTAAAATCTCTAGATTCCCCCCCCACCTACTTTGTGAAAAATTACCTCACCCAGACTCATTTTCCTCACTTCCACAATAGAAATAATGGCATTTGCAGCAAGAACTTAACAATAGCACATCAGAGAGTGCGTCCTTAGAGTTCAAAGCCACAGTCCAAATGTGTTCTTCAAGAAGAAAGTGATTCAGTGCAAGGGTTAGGATATAAACACAGTACTGACTTCTCACTCACAATGCTGTCACCTGGATCCAGAGGTGGGCAGCTCAACCACAACTATTAGCATGACTGCCTCTCACAACCACAAAGCTGAGTCTAAAATTGCTACTACAAATACACAGTACTTTTGTGACTTGTTTGCCAGCACCATTAGAGAAGAGGCTAGTTAGTAGAGCCCAATTGTAGCAAGAGCCGCAAGGAACTCTGGGAATATACTTGTAGCTTTCCAGCTACCAAAGAAAAGGAAAGTAGAATGCAAAGTGAGTGGTCCAACCTTAATGTCTGCCAACAAGGGTGTAGCCTTGGTTTTGGCAGACACCAAAAGTCCAAAAAATGAAAGTTGATTTGAGTCTCTCTCTCTCTCTCTCTCTCTCTCTCTCTCTCTCTCTCTCACTCTCTCCCTCTCCCTCCCTCCCTCCCTCCATCCCTCCCTCCCTCCCTCCTCCCTCCCTTCCCTGCTACTATTGGTTTAGCAGTAGCAAGAACACAGATAGCACATACTGTCTATACATAATTTACTTTCATTAACCTAAAGAGGTTGGCTTGATTCCGTTCCTAGGGGAACAACTAAATATGCAATTAAATCTAAATAAATCATCATCTTTGCTATGAATCCTATTATGTATAAGATCCTCACCCCAAGACAGGTATATATACTGAAGCTAGTTTTTATACATTTTCTATTACATTATTTATTTATTTATTTATTTATTTATTTATATTTATTATTTATTTATTTATTTATTTATTTATTTATTTATTTAGTGGGGGTGGGGAGGTCACTTGCAAGCCACAGCACTCAAACAGAGATAAGGGGGCATTTTTCTTTCTCTCTTTTTTTTTTTTCATCTTTTCGAGACAGGGTCTCCCTGTAGCCCCAGCTGTAGACCAGGTTGGCTTTGAACTCACAGAGATCTACCTGCCACCACCTCCCAAGTCCTGGGACTAAAGGCTTGCGCCACCACGCCCAGCAGGGGACATCTTTCAAAGGAGTCCTATCCCATGATACCCCAGGTTGCACGGGGCAGCACGCACCTTTACTCACCTAGCCATCTTATTGCCCCACATTGCTAGGGTATCAATAACAGTACCTTGCTTTCACTGCCAGTATTTTGGGGGTTTTTTTTTGCCTCTTTTATTAATTTATTTGTTTCTGTGTATTTCCTTTCACTCTAGTAAACCTCTGGCACCTAGATGCCTTCTCATCTCTAGTCCTTACTCTTTGATGCAAGGGCACCTGCCTTGCAGATAGCTCATTGAACCTAGATGTTCGTAGGTTGAACTTTGGTTTAAAATCAATTACAGGAATGTGTACCACTCTGTTAGCTCACTGAATGTACTTAGAAAAGTAGTAGGCATCTTACTTGTCTTTTGAAGGTCAAAGGTTAATGTAATGTGGTTTTCTCTTATTTTAGCTTGGTAGCATATCTTTTTTCACATCGTGTTTAGTTCTGAATTTTGTGTTTGTTAATCTGTCAAAAAAGATGCTTATATTCAAGTCAATATGTGAAACAAAATTTAAATATTTAGATTCAGCAGAATTAAAAACATCCCTCATTAATATTTACTTATTCCGAAAAATGGTCCTGGAAACTATCTACATTTATATATGTTTGCTTTGTACTATTTTTGTTTCAAGATTTCTGTGGGGCGTATTGCTAAATTAATCAAGCATGATCTATTGAGTAGGAATTAAAACATAGTTTTTCTTGGGGGCTGGAGAGATGGCCTAGTGGTTAAGAGCACCAACTGCTCTTGCAGAGGACCCAGGTTCGATCCCCAGCACCCACATGGCGGCTGAGAACTGTCTTTAACTCCAGTTCCAGGGGAATCCGACACCCTCTTCTCACCTCTGCGGCATTGCAGGACAGGGGTGCACAGACCTACATGCAGACAGTACATTCATACACACACACAAATAAATAAAATAAAATAAAAAAACATAGTTTTTCTTTAGTAATCAAATCTCCATATCATATCTGAATAATAAATTCTTGGATTGTTTATGACCTAAATACTGGAATATTTAAACAGCACCAGGTCATGGATTACAGAAATTACCTGCGCTCCTTTGTTACTATACCCCAAAATCTCACTGAACATCGAAACCAGCATTTTAAGTTTGGTGCAGTCTAGTTCTACTTGAACCCAGTGTTAAGAAATTTTCTTGGACTGCTCACTTGGGCATCACACATGCTAAAACTGGAACAATACAGAGAAGATTAGCATGGCCCCTGTGCAAGGATGACAGGCAAATTTGTGAAGAGTTCCATATTTTTGTGACCTGGGGATCAGTCTGTGTCACCGTTTACAGTAAATAATGAAAGTTTACTTTTGCATACCAAAAAAAAATTTTCCCTGTGAACCTTTGATTGTCGAGTCATCCAAACGAGGAAAAAACATACAAAATAACATAGATTTATAACTTAAAGAAAATGAAGCAAAGAATTTTTTTCTAGCCATGTGCCATATAAGATTTTCACTAGTCCCTTGGGAATGGGAGTAAATCAAGTGATAAACATTTTTACAGTTAGAGATTTTATGACTAATTTACATTCCAAGGGAAGGAATAAATATTAGTCTTCCTTGTTCAAGCACTTAGTATTTTAGTCATGCAGAAATTGGCATGCTGGTCTATTGGGCATTTTTCCTTACACATTCAAATAGCAGATCCAGGCTGCCCAAATTAAAACTGCTCTTGCACACTTCAGTCAGAAAGTCTACACGAAAACCATAGAGTATGTCTCATGCTGGTAGATGGCATTTCATTTTATTATTTTGAATATTAAGTCCCAAATTAGAAGCATTTAGTAGAGTTCCACATAGTATCACCAAAAGGCTCACACGTTTTTCTCTCCATTACTAACTAAACTTCATATAAAGGGAACAATAAATTACATTAAATTGCAGAATAACATAGACTAGTGGTTCTGTTACTGTTTTATGATTACAACAACTCTCAGGACTAATTTGAAGTATAGGATATTTAATCTCAGCTTTTCAACCTTTAAACTTTAAGCAACATACATGTTTTTATAGCACTGTAAGGATTTAAATATTTGGAAATGTAAAAGGTTACGTTATAATACTAAGATTTTTATGGTGTGATTTTTTTTTTATTAAAAAGCACCTTTCTCTGAGTGCACAGAGCTTAGATCGGGGATTTCCCAGGACCACCTGAAGCACAGGAAGCAGCCCAGTGCTTCAGCCAGGTGGATTGTTGGATAATTGTCATTGTCCTGTGTGGCTGAGGGGGCAGAGTTGCCCTGCTAGCTGGTATTAAAGGTGGGCCTGTTGCCACTGTGAGACTTGGGTGCACAGAGTTTAGATCGGGAATTTCCCAGGGCCGCCTGAAGCACAGATTACCAGGTGCAGGCTAAGCGAGGCATCCCCTGCCCCCAACTGGAATTGCTGAGGGAATGTCCAAGTGCGATCACAGTAGTGATTCCTGGTGCAAGGCAAGACAATAAATGAAACAGTGAACCTGAGACACCTCTAGTCCCTCATCACCAAGCCCTAGAAACAACGTAGAAAAACTGGCTGGCAGGAAGCAGAGTGAGCACAGTGCTCAGCAGGGTACGGACTGGGTTGTTCCCTACCTGATTTTTTGGAGAACCTTCAGAACAGAAAGGGAAGAGTGAGTTAGACTTCCAACATATAAAAATTGAAAGCCTGAAACCTAGACAAGTCAGCACTCCATAAACAAGGAGAAAAAACAAAAACAAAAACACAAAGGCATCTGAAGGAGGCAAGCAAAGCAAGCCTTCAACACAGTGAAGAGGCATTTGGGATTCACATCGGAATACAGGCAAAGGGAAACTCACATGCCAGGGACACAAAGAAGGGACAACATGGGAAAGGTGCAGGATAATTGCACACCAAGCTCTACCAACCCTGTGGGAGATTCCTACAGTGGGATCCCCCTGGGGATGGCCCAGGACACAGATCTTAGAGGAACAATTGCAGACATATTCAAAAGAAATAAAAAGCACCTTTCTCGCTGGGTGTGGTGGCCCAGCACTCGGAGGCAGAGGCAGGCGGTTCTCTGTAAATTCAAGGCCACCCTGGTCTACATAGTGAGCTCCAGGCCAGCTAGGACTAAAGGGAGACCCTGTCTCAAAAATACACACACACACAAAAGCACCTTTCTCGGCCAGGGATGGTGGCGTATGCCTTAAATCTAGCACTCAGGAGGCAGAGGCAGGGAGATCTCTGTGACTTCAAGGCCAGCCTGGCCTACATAGTAAATAAGGCCAGCTGGGGCTACAGGTTGACCTTGTCTCAAAAAGACCCTAAAAAATTTAAAATTAAAATAAATAAATAGATAAATAAATAAATAGCACCTTTCTTTCTCAAGGCTGCCATGTGGTCCAGCAGTGGACATACGCTCAGTGTGTGGACGTCCCTGTATTCAACCATTACAGTGACAAAAACAAGCAAGATGAAACAAAACCCAATCCAAACTTTGTCCTTTAATCTTCTATATTTTAAACTACAGTTTTCCCTTTTCTTTCCTTTTTTTCTTTTTTTGATGTGTGTGCATGTTGTGTGTGTGTTATATAAGCACCTGTGTGTTATATAAGCACATGTGCGTGCTGCGTTGTGCATGCTTGTGAGTCCATGGAGGCTGTAGAAGGCCATATGGTATCTCCTCTATCACCCTCTTCCCTGTGTGTGTGTGTGTGTGTGTGTGTGTGCATGTGTATGTTGTGTGTGTGTATGTGTATGTTGTGTGTGTGTGTGTTTGTGTGTGTGTGTGTGTGTGTGTGATAGGCCATCTGGTATTCTCCTCTATCACTCTCTTCCCTGTTCTTCTGAGGTAGGATCTCCCTGAATGTGGAGCTCATGCTTTGCTTTTTCAGCCAGGCTGGCATCCACCAAACCACAGCAATCCTGTCTCCATCCCCCACAGCACTGGGTTACAGCCATGCACAAGGCCACTCATGTGTGCTAGGTTCTAAACTCATGGCTGTGCAGTGGGCACTCTCAACCACTGAACCATCTCTCCAGCCCCTAAACCACAGTTTCAGTTTAATATTCCTTGTTCACTAAGAGATTATTTTTAAAACTTTGGATGAGTAGATTGAGTAAGGTCTTGTCTTATCACTCAAATTATTTGCTCTTGGGAATCAGGCCCACTATATAATATAGTCACTGGCTACTGTTTAAATTTCCTTTTGGTTGACTTTTAAGACTTGGAGTACCCAGTTAGTTAGTCTCATATATTCCTCTGCTTATGTATGTCAAGAACATAGGAGGTATCTTGAGAAGCAAAGGTCACTGCAACTCTTTAAAAAAAGTCACAACACAAATAAATAAATTGTGCTTTGGGCCAAAAAATAATCATTTCTCCAGAGTCTTTTCATCACTCTGACTCACTGTGTAGACAGGCCATTTACCAAGACTTGACACTCTTGTACGGGAAGGTTGGAAATTTCTGTGATGCTAAGAAAAAGGAATCAAGAGGGTGGTAGTTAACTGCGCACTGTTACACACTGCTCCTGTATAGGAGCTGTGCTTCACAGAAGTCAGCATAACTGTATCTTAGATGAATTAAAACTGGAAAATCCTGAATGCCTCTCATTGGGGGCTGACATCATCCTTAAAAAGGATGGATGGCTAGCCCAAAATAGCAAGGCATTTTATTTTTTGTTTATATTGTAAGGTGTTTTAAAACTTTCCACAAAAAGCATCCTAAATAACAGCATCTGATTCCTTCCTGTATTGCTTCAGAAGTGTTAGTTTTATGTTTTGAGTTTTAATTCTTTTTCCCTCTGAGACCAATCAGGCCTAGAATTCAGTCTTTTTGCCTGAGTATCCCGAGGACTGGGATTAGAGGAATGAGCTGGAAGCTTTGTTTTCTTTTTCTTTTGTGTGTCCGTGGATGACCGTCAGAAGTCTAGTTCCCTAAGCACTAAGTCCTGTCTCCATCGGCTAGATGATCTGTCCAGATTCCTTTCTGTTCTCTTCGCTGCCCACATTGACTAGTGTCTCTCTTCATCTTTTTTTTGTAGTAGCCACGTTCATTTGCTACAGCTGTCCTAACAAACCGCAGGTGACTGCGTGATATAAACAATAGAAATGTGTTTCTCTCCATTCTGAAAGCTAGAAATCCAAGGTGTTGATTTATGTTTTGAAATTTTATTATACAAGGTCACCTAAATCCGTTTTCATACAAATGTTTAATTGCTTTGCTCACATTCTCTCTACCCTGCTGCCCTCCCTTGCTTCCCCTTCCCCACGCCCTTTAGCCGCCTTTGTCCCCCAGTTTTACTTCTACTTTCATGTCATCTGTACATGTGTGATTTTATGTATCTATAGCTTATGACCTACAAATGAGAGAAGACACGTGATAGTTGTTTTTCTAACTTAATCTAGTAATTCATTTGCATCCATTTTTCCTACAATGAAGAACATAACTTCATTCTTTAAAAAATTCAATTGTATGTATAAAATCACAGTTTCTTTATTCCTGTTGATGAACATCTAGGTTGGTTCTGTAACTTCACTATTACAAATAGTATTCCAATAAAAATTGATGCGTAAGCATCTCTGTGATACTGTCTTGAGAGTCTTCAGGGGTAAATGCCAAGGAATGGTATATCTGAATCATTTGCTAGGTCTGGTTTTAATTTATTGAGGGACCTCCTTACCAGTTTCTGTAGTGGTTGGACTAGTTTCCATTTCTACCAGCACTGTACAAGAGTGTGTGTGTGCGTGTGTGTGTGTGTGTGTGTGTGTGTGTGTGTGTCCATGTGTCCCACCAGATCTTTTTTTTTTTTTTTTTTTTTTTTTGAGACAGGGTTCCCCTGTACCCCCGGCTGTCCNAAAAAAAAAAAAAAAAAAAGAATGCATTCGTATCCTTTACATCCCCCCCCCTTTTTTTTTGAGACAGGGTATCCCTATAGTCCCAGCTGGCCTGGAACTCACTCTGTAGATCATGCTGGCCTTGAACTCAGAGATCCGCCTGCCTCTGCCTCCTGAGTGCTAGGATTAAAAGTGTGCACCACCATGCCCGGCTTAAAGACGGTTCTTAGCCACCATGTGGGTGCTGGGAATCAAACCCAGGTCCTCTGCAAGAGCAGTCAGTGCTCTTTAACTGCTGAACCATCTCTCCAGCCCCTGCATCTCTTCTAATAGTTGTGCAAGGGTTCCTTTTCTTCAGACATTGGCTTATACTTCATATCTTTAGTCTTTTTTTTCCTTATAGAACAGCTGCTTTCGTTGTATTTTTTCTATTACTTCTTTATTTTTTTTTCATTTTTTAACAATAAGTAATAATTTATGAGTACAAGCATCCTTCATATAAAACCAATTTGCAAGCAGTTGTGCCCAAACTCACACAGCCCAAGGGTCCCACCATCCAGCTGGGGGCGGCTTGTATGTACAATCAAGTTGATCAGATAAGAGTCCAGTCTGTATTGCTGTAGTTTCACCTGAACTGATGTGATACCTCACTATGGACGATTTAGTCATAACAATGAGTGAACTCCAGTCATTTGTAGCATGGATTTGGAACTGGAAATCATTATGTAATATAGATCAAACCAGGCACAGAAAGACAAGTACTGAACATTCCTACCTATAGATGAAATCTAACAGAGCTCATTGGTTAGAACTGAGAATAACCATGGTGATTATCAGAGGCTGGGGGCTACATGAGAAGGAGAAAGGATTGGCTCCTTGGTAATGTTACATTTATGTAGGAGTGAGCTCTGAGGAGTAGGGCATGTTGGCACATACCTTTCATTCCAGCACTTAGGAGGCAAGGGCAGAGGCAGATAGATATCTGTGAATTTGAAGGCAGCCTGGTCTACATAGTGAATTCCAGGCCACCTAGGGCTACAGGGAGACCCTATCTCAAAAAAATTGGGGGGGGGTGACTATAGACAACAGTAATGTATTACACATTTTAAAATGCTAGAAGAAAGGATTCTAAACATTTTACCATAAAGAAATAATATATTTTTGATGAAATAAATGTTACATCTGATTTAAACATTAAACAATATATAACTATACTACTCTCTCAAAACAGTACATGATATCCCATTAACATGTATAATTTTATTCTTTTTTTTTTTTTTTTTATCTTTTTGAGGCAGGGTCTCCCTGTAGCCCGAGCTGGCCTGGAATGCAAAGAGATTCGCTTGCCTTTAATCCTAGCACTGGGGAGGCAGAGGCAGGCGGATCTTTGTGAATTCAAGGCCAGCCTGGTCTACAGAGTGAGTTCCAGGACAGCTGGGGCTACAGGGAGACCCTGTCTCGAAAAGACCAAAAATTTAAATAAATAAATAAATAAATAAATAAATAAATAAATAAATAAATAAAATGAAGATTTTTTTTCACTACCTCTTACATGCCGATATATATATATATAAATCTAATTAAATCCTGAAACTAGTTTTACATGATGTGAACTGCCAGGGCTATAGTCTGTGCTTTTTTGCCTGTGTCCTATCAAACAGGGCCACAGTCTCCTAAGGGCTCAGCTGGAATAACAAGTTCAAGATTGATCCTTCAGTGTCTGAAGTTTGGGCAGAGGAGTACTAGACATGTGTCTTAGTGGACACAGCCCGGAGTCTAAGCTCAAAGCTTCTCTGAGCCCATGTAGGTCTCTGCAGCCAGGAAGCTGCTACTCCTTACACAGCATTGCCTAGGACTGCCAAGAGGAGAAGCTCTTGGCCATCTTTAGAGTTTAGTCCAGTAGCTGGTGCAGCACCCTTCCACTGATTCTCCTGCTTAAGATGAGCCTCTGGCTTAGGCTAGCACATTAATTGTAGAAATATGAAAGATGTGACTCACAGGGGCCATCCTTAGAGACCGGCTATCATTCAAAGCTTGCTAAAGAAGTGGGTGGAAATGCCATTTACTACATGCTGAATATGGAGGGATTTATCAGTTCACAGGTCAATGGCGAATAAGTTGGAATGTCTCATAAACGAAGAGCAAGATTGGGGGGAGGGTAATATTTAAATGATATCAATGAAAAAAACTTAGAGAAATGCAGTACATTTAACTCTGTGGAGCAAAGTTTCCTGGAGCAGAATCAGGCTGTTCCGTCCCTGCAGCACTTAGTCAAGACTTGGAAAGTTGAGGACTACAGCAAGCACACTTCTCACTAGGCCACACTCCATGTCTTTGTTCTCGATAAGCTACAGTTAATAGACTTTGAACAGTAATTAAAGTCACAGTGGGCTTTTTGTTCCTTCTTTATTCAGACAATTCTCTCTCTCTCTCTCTCTCTCTCTCTCTCTCTCTCTCTCTCTCTCTCTCTCTCTCTTTTTTTTTGTCTTTTTGAGACAGGGTGTCCCTTTAGTCCTAGCTGTCCTGGAACTTGCTATGTACACCAGGCTGGCTTTGAACTCACAGAGATCCACCCACCTCTACCTCCCTCCCGAGTGCTGGGATTAAAGGCATCCACCACCACACCTGGCTTCAGACAATTCTCTTATAATGACATATAAATAAATAAAATAAGCAAAGTAAGAATCATGAAAAAAAAATAGAGCCAGCCGGAAGGTTCAGCAGGTAAAGGCACCTGCTGCCAAGGTTCAGCAGGTAAAGGAACCTGCTGCAAAGCTCCATGGCCTGCTCCTGGGGACCAATGTAGAAAGAGAACTGACTCCCACACCTGGTCTTCTAACCTCCATGTGAATGCCATGACATACGACACATGCATACCCACACACATGCACACACATATGAAATAAATATAATCCTGAGTGCACAGAGCTTAGATCGGGGATTTCCCAGGACCACCTGAAGGATGATAGGAGCTGAACAATTCAGCCAGGAGGATTGTTTGGTTTGATTCAATCATCTTGTTGTGGCTGTGGGGGCAGAGTCATCTGGCTAGCTGGTATAAAAGGTGGGCCTGTTCCCACGGTGAGACTTGAGTGCACAGAGCTTAGATCAGGGATTTCCCAGGACCACCTGAAGCACAGAATAAACAGGCATACTCCCCCACCCCCCAACACCCCTCCAGCCCCCAACGCCCCCCCCAACTGGAATTGGCAAGGGATGAGTTCCAAGTGGATTCTTTTTGGAGAACCTTCAGAACAGAAAGAGGAGAGTGAGTTAGACTTCCAATAGAAAGCCTAAAACTTAGACAAGTCCACACTCCATAAGCAAGAGAAAAGGAGAAAAAAAATCCATCATCAAAACAAACGAACAAAAACGAAGGCATCTGAAGGAGCAAGCCAAAGCAGCCTGCATAGTGGAACATTTGAGGATTCCCTTGTCAGAATCAGGCAAAAAAAAAAAAAAAGAGAAACCACATGCTACGGGAGACACAAGAAGGGACAACATGGGAAAGGTGCAGGATAATTCCACACTAAGTCTCTCCACCCTGTCGGAGATTCCTACAGTGGGATCCCCCTGGGGATGACCCAGGGACACAGATCATTAGAAGAACAATTGTGAACATACTCAAAGAAATCAAAGACTGTCAAAGAACAAGTCAGAGAACTAAGGAAAGAGAATGAAAAACTCAAGAAGGAGCTAGAGAGGGAGAGAGTGACAAACTCTGGAAGGAAGTGGGAAGACTGACAAAGAAACATGTTGAAAAAGAAAAGGAAACCAACCAGCGAAGCAAAGAGCTACAGGAAGAGATTGAGAAGCTCCAAAAGGAAGTGGAAATACTAAAGAACCACAAGATGAAATGAAAAAGAAATCAAACACTCATCAATCAAGAGTAAAGGAATGGAAAAAAACCTCAGAATAGAATGGAGGAAGCAGAACAAAGAATATCAGACCTGGAAGATAACAAAGAACAACTAAAAAACCTCAAGTAAGATTATTGAAAATTTAAAATACACAAAAGTGGAACACAAGGAACTGTGGGACACTATGAAAGATCAAACCTCTGCATCATAGGAATAGAGGAAGAGAAGAATCCACAAGAGAATGGTATCCATCCAATCTTCAACAGAAATAATAGATGAAAATTCCCCAAACTAAAAAAAAGACAAACGTAATACAAATACAAGAAGCACATAGAACTCCAAACAGACAAAAACAAAAAAAAAAAAAAAAAAAAAAAAAATAAAAATAACCCAAAACAAAGACAAAATTCTGAAAGTCACAAAGAAAAAACAACAAGTTACATATAAGGGAACCTATCAGAATTAACACTGACTTTCAGTGCAAACTATGAAGCAAGAAGAACATGGAGCAAAAGATTCCCAGTGTTAAGGACTATAGCGCCAACCCAGGTTACTCTACCCAGGAAAATGTCGTTTATAATTGGAAGGAGAAGAGATAATCTTCCATGACATAAACAATGGAAGAATACATGTCCGGGAAAACAACCTTCAGAGAATACTGGAAGCAATTCAAAGGACTGAGAGAAGGAACCAACTATCCCCAGGCACCTAGAAAGAGAAATTAATAAAAGCATAACTGGCAAAAGTAGAAACCAAGACCAAAAATGCAAATGGATAATAAGGTGAAAGGAAGCAACACACATTTATCAGTTATAACTTTAAATATTAAAGGACTAAACTCTCCAATCAAAAGACATAGACTGGGAGATTGGATTAGGAAACAGAACCCATCTATATGCTGTCTACAAGAAACCCATCTCAATCCTAAGGTAGGCACCAACTTAAGGTGACGGGATGGAAAAATAATATTCCAAGCAAATGGTGCCAAAAAGAAAGCAGGTGTTGCTATTTTAACATCAACAAAATAGACTTCAAAGTAAAAGAAATCAAAAGAGACAAAGAGGGCCATTACATCTTTATCAAAGGAACAATTGACCATGAAGACTTCACAATCATGAATATATATGCACCAAACTCTGATGCACCAAACTTTATACAGACAATTCTCCAGGACCACAAGGCACAGATTAACCCCACTACTCATAGTAGGAGACTTCAATACCACACTGAGACCTTTGGACAGGTCAACCAGACAAAGAATAAACAGAGAGACATCTGAACTGAATGATACAATACACCAAATGGACCTCACAGACATCTACCTAATATTCCACCCTAATACCAGAGAATACACTTTCTACTCAGCACCCCACGGAACATTCTCCAAAATCGACCACATACTGGGACACAGAAGAAACCTCCACAAATACAAAAAGATTGAAATAATTTCATGCATTCTATCAGACCACAATGCAATAAAGCTCATTATCAAACCAGGATAAGCCCTATTATCTACAAGAAAACATGGAGACTAGACAACAAACTCCTGAATAATGAATAAGTCAAGGAAGAAATAAATAAAGAAATAAAAGCATTCCTGGAACTGAATGACAATGATAATACAACTCAACAAGTCTTATGGGATACTTTAAAAGAGGTCCTAAGAGGTAAGTTTATAGCCCCGGGTGCCTACATTAGAAAAACAGAAAGAGCACAAGCGAATGTTCTAATACTGCAGCCAAAAACACTTGAGAATCACAACAGACAGGAAGAAATAACAAAAATCAGAGCAGAAATCAATGAAATAGAAACAAAGAAAAGAATATAAAAAATCAATGAATCCAAAAGTTGGTTCTTTGAGAAAATAAAAAAGATAGACAGACCTCTAGCCCAGTTAACCAAAAGAAAGAAGAAACAACTCCATATCAATATAATCCGTGATGAAAGGGGAAACATCACAACAGACAATGAAAAGATCCAGACAATCATATGGGAATACTTCAAAAACCTATACTCTACTAAGTTTGAAAAACCAGAAGAAATGGATGAATATCTGAAATCCTGGGAATCACCAAAGCTCAACCAAGAAGAGATTGACAGCTTAAATGGACCCATAATATATGAAGAAATTGAAGACGTAATAAGAAACCTCCCAACTAAAAAAAAGCCCAGGCCCAGATGGTTTCACAGAATTCTATAAATCATTTCAAAAAGACTTACAAACATTATTACTCAAATTGTTTAGAGGGATACAAACAGAGGGAATTCTCCCAAATTCGTTCTATGAAGCCAGCATCACTCTAATACCAAAACCAGGCAAAGACACAACCAAAAAGGAGAACTATAGACCCATCTCATTAATAAACACAGATGCAAAAATTCTAAATAAAATACTTGCAAACTGCATACAGACCCACATCAAGAAGATCATCCATCATGACCAAGTTGGATTCATACCAGAAATGCAGGGATGGTTCAACATAGGAAAATCAATAAATATCATCAAACATATAAATGGACTGAAAGACAAATCCATACCATCATCACAATTGACTTGGAAAAAGCCTTTGACAAAATCCAGCATCCCTTCATGCTTAAAGTCCTAGAGGGAATTGGATTGGAGGGATCATTCCTCAATGTAATCAAAGCCATATACAGGAAACCCACAGCCAGTATCATCCTAAATGGGGAAACAACAGAAGCATTCCCTTTAAAGGTAGGAACTCAGCAAGGCTGCCCCCTATCACCACTCCTGTTCAACATTGGGTTTGAAACATTTACTAGGGCAATAAGGCAAGAAAATGAAATTAAAGAAGTACTAATTGGAAAAGAGGAAGTCAAGCTATCCCTTTTTGCTAATGATATGATTATTTACTTAAGGGATGCCAAAAACTCCACCAGAAAACTCCTAGAAATGATTAAGAGCTTCAGTAATGTGGCAGGATACAAAATTAACCTAGAAAAATCAGTACCCTTTCTTTACACCAACAACAAGCAACTGTAGAAGGAATTCAAGGAGACCTTCCCACTCACAATAGCCTCAAAAACAATAAAATACCTAGGAACAAACCTAACCAAAGACACCAAAGATCTCTACAACAAAAAGTTTAAGCCCCTGAAGAAGGAAATTGAAGAAGACATCAGAAGATGGAAAGACCTCCCATGCTCATGGATTGGGAAAATTAATATAGTAAAAAATGTCCATTCTACTCAAACTCTTGTACAGATTTAATACAATCCCAATTAAAATCCCCAAGAGTTTCTTCACAGGCTTGGGGAAAAAAAAAGTCCTTCATTTCATTCGGAAAAACAAAAGACCCTGAATAGCCAAAACAACCCTGGGTGAAAAGAGCAATACAGGGGGGATCTCTATACCAGACTTCTAAACTATACTACAGGGCTATAGTCATAAAAACAGCTTGGTACTGGCACAAAAACAGACTTGTTGACCAATGGAACAAAACTGAAGATCTAAACTTGAGCACATACAATTTCAGCCACCTCATATATGACAAGGGGGCCAAGAAGACACAATGGAGGAAAGACAGCATCTTCAGCAAGTGGTTTTGGCAAAACTGGATCACCACTTGTTGAAAAATGAAATTAAACCCCTACCTCTCATCCTGTATAAAAGTCAACTCCAGATGGATTAAAGACCTCAACATGAAACCCCAAACTCTGAAGGCGATAGAAGAAAAAGTTGGCAGCACACTATAAGACATAGGCGTGGGAAAAGACTTCCTAAATCAGACAGCAGTTGTGCAAGAATTAGGGTCAACAATTGACAAATGGGACCTCATTAAACTCAAAAACTTTTGTACATCAAAAGAAAAACAATCAAGGAAGTGAAGAGAAAACCCACAGAGTTGGAGGAAACCTTCACCACAGATACATCTGACAAAGCATTGATTTCCAGAATATATAAACTACTCAAAAAAACAAAGAAAGAAAACAAATGACCCACTCAAAAGATGAAGCAAAGAGCTGAACAGAGACTTCACAAGTGAGGAATTAGAGATGGCTGAGAAACATCTTAAAAAGTGTGTTCAGGGGCTGGAGAGATGGCCTAGCGGTTGAGAGCGCTGACCGCTCTTACAGAGGACCCGGGTTCGATCCCCAGCACCCACATGGCGGCTGAGAACCGTCTGAAACTCCAATTCCAGGAGAACTCCAGTTCCAGGGGAATCCGACACCCTCTTCTGACCTCCCGGCATTGCACGACACGGGTGCACAAACCTACATGCAGACAGTACACTCATACACATACAAAAATAAATAAAATTAAAAAAAAAAAAAAGTGTGTTCAACGAGGCTAATAATTAAGGAAATGCAAATTAAAACCAATTTAAGATATCATCTCCCTCCAATAAGACTGGCTAGGATCAAGAAAACAAATGATACCAAGTGCTGGAGAGGTTGTGGGGAAAGGGGAATACTCATCCACTGCTGGTGGGAATGTAAACTGGTACAGCCACTATGGAAAGCAGTGTGGAGAACCCTTGGAAGACTTGGAATGAACTTACCACCTGACCCAGCCATACCACTCCTGGGTATGTACCCACAAGACCATCTTACCACAGAGATACATGCACAGCCATGTTTATTGCAGCTTTCTTCACAATAGCAAGGAACTGGAACCAACCCAAGTGCCCCTCAACTGACGAGTGGATAGAGAAAATGTGGTACATCTACACAATGGAGTTCTATGCAGCAGTAAAGAAAGATGAAATCATGAACTTTGCAGGTAAATGGATGGAACTAGAAGATATCATGCTGAGTGAAGTAACACAGTCCCAGAAACACAAATGATAAATGGTATCCCTCATCTGTGGATGGTAGCACCAAATTACCTAATTGTATGACAAACTGAGCAATGTCAATGTGATCTGAAAACAACTGTGCTGTTATATTGTAGAAGCCCTTAAAAAAAATAAACAAATGAAAATATATATATTCCTGTAAATTATGAAAGAAACAAAAATAAGCTGTATAATGTACTAATAATGAGGTAATTGTTTTCCCTTTGGAATTTAATTGGCATTACCTTTAGAATTTGTTAACTACTAGATATGCATTTGATATAAATATGCATTTGATTTCATTACCCAGAACATTCAGCAATCCTTATCCTAAAGTTGGCCTCCAAAGGTTATTTTTAGTAATAAATTTTAGATTTGGGGTGTTTAACATGAATATATTGCACATAGCAAGTGAGCCTTATGAGAAAGTATCTTCTGTGTGTGAGCAGTATGATTTTACTATTTAGTAAATGGGAAATTTTGTGTTTTGTTAACAGCTAGAGATATCTGTGCTATTTCAACATATCCTGATTTAGATAAGAGGCTGGGAAGCTACCAGGCATTAGCTAAATGTGGCCAGCCCACTGCCTGGATTTGCAAGTCAGTTTATTAGAACGCACCCACCCATTCACAGAAGGTCTAGATCTGTCTTCTGGCCAAGTGGAATAGTTCTGACAGAGACTCTGTAGACTACAATATTTATTGGCTTTAACAGGAAAAGTGTTTTGTAGTCTTTGGTTTCGATATTTAGCCTAGATATTTATGTTTTATTTGTTTGTTTTTGTCTTTTTGAGACAGGAACTGTGTAGTCCAGGCTCACCTTACTGCCTCTGCCTCCTGAGTGCTGGGAAAAGGCATGTACTACCACACCCATCTTTTGCTCTTTTGGAGACAGGGTCTCCTTTTAGTCCCAGCTGGCCTGGAGCTTGCTATGCAGACAAGGCTGGCCTTGAACTCACAGAGATCCGCCTGCCTCTGCCTCTAGAGTGCTGAGATTAAAGGCATGTGTCACCATGCCCAGCCATTTATCAGTTTTTTAAATGCCCCAGAGGTTCCTGTTTTCTGTTGCTCAGTTAGGGCAGAGATTCTCAAAGTGTAAACATGAGGATGGCAATCCAGGAAGAGCCTGGTAGACAGAGGAGCTGGATGTGTAAAAACCTAGAGATGCAACAGAAGACAGGACATTCTGATAACTGAAATTAGAGTAACAACCAGGTAAAATCAATAGGGAATAGGATAGAATTGGTAGATAGTTATATAGAATTTGGATTCATTTCTTATGTTCAATTTTTTTTTTCATTTTTTATTTTTCTGTGTTGTTTGTTGGGTGGGAGAAGTATATGTGACTGTGTGTACATAGGCATGCAGATGCACGTGAGCATGTGAGCATGCATGTGGAGGCCGGAGGTTGATGGTGTCTTCTGGGTTGTTTCTTCCCTTCTCTTTTCAATACGACCTCTCTCACTGAACCTGGAGCTCGCTGGCTGGCTAGGCTGGCTGCCTAGTGTGCTCCAGGCGTCTGTGGGTCTCTGCTCCCATCATCTGGTGCCCCCAGCTCTGCAGTCACAGGCACGTGCTGCTGTGCCTGGCTTTTGTCCATGGGTGCTCGCGATCCACACTCAAATTCTCATGCTTTCATGATAGACATTCTAACAACTGAGCCATCTCCCCAGATCCCTGGACTTTATTTTCTAAGAAAACTCTAGTGGTTTTCTTAGACTCTGCCAGAGAATGAATTGGAGGAGGTCAAAAGTAAGAGAATGGGTAGAAAACTGATATTTCCTTATTTACTTGAATTTTGCCATAAGTATCGCTAATATCTCTGATTTTACCTGCCCAAAAACATATTTTCATTCTCTCTCTCTCTCTCTCTCTCTCTCTCTCTCTCTCTCTCTCTCTCACACACACACACACACACACAAACATTTTCATTTTAGTAAATGGAAATGGCATAACCATATGCGCAGTTTATAAATCTAGGGTGTTGTAAGTCTATGGATATCTCCCCGGCACCAGCTTTTGCATTTAATGCCAACAGTTCTGGCCCCCCCTCTGCATCTTGATTGTCGCTTCTAGTGCAGCTGCGTCATTCCCTTACCTCTACCTCTGTGGACTCCTCCATTCAAGGATCCATCTGCTACTGTCAGCATTTTGTTGACAGCGTAGCAAGCACTGATCTGGGAACCAGGGATTCAGTGCCAGCCTGCCCCTCCTTTGCCCATAATGATCTATGTTCTACCACAGCAGGAAGCATAGGCCTGATGATGTCATTCTTCTCCTTAAACATTGTGGTGGCGCACGCCTTTAATCCCAGCACTCGGGAGGCAGAGGTGGGTGGATCTCTGTGGGTTCAAGGCCAGCCTGGTCTACAGAGCAAGCTCCAGGATACCTGGTACTAAAAGGGAGACCCTGTCTCGAAAATACCAAAAAAGGGTAAAACTAAAAAGAAAACAAAAAGCCACATTTTGTTTTATTTATGATGAAATCAAACTCCTTCAAGGAATGATTTGGCTCTTGTCTTATTCCCCTGAGCCTAATCTCATGCCTGTCCTGTTTGTGTGTTTTCTGTCTTCCAGGTGTGAGGAGATTCTGTTTACTGTTAGCTTTCTTTCCTTCTCTCTCTTGATCACACAAACTCATCCTGAAGTCTTGCGGCTTGTTAAATATTCCTTTTATGAGTACTCGCTCTTCAGTGCTCATTCACTTCATTCATGAATTTCTTGTTTCTTCAGAGAAGTCTTATTTGACTCTTTTTACACAACACATAGATATCAAACCAGGCTTTCCAAAATATTTTTCAAAGCATTAATAGCACACATTAGGTAGTTGTTTTTTTTTAACTGCTGCTGCATTTTGGTTTGGTTTTCTTAGTAGAATATAAGTGGCCATGAGAGTTGAATCCTTACCTATCTTATTATTAGTTATGTTGTTAGGACCCCACACAGTACCAAGCACATTAGTACACAAGAAAAATGTCATGACTGAAGGGAAAGAAAGAAATGTATAACCCGTCTCTCTAAAATAGCATAAATATTTATAAACATTATAAAATATTCTTCCTTTTCCTCTAATTTTCCATAAGTCTGGCATTGACCTCAGTGAAGTAAAAATCTTAAACTCCAGTGCTGTCTTGAATTACTCAGCTTTAAGAAATTAAGAGGGCATAGAAAGGAGAAAGTGATATAATCAACAGGACTGTACAGGATCCTCTTGGGTCTCCTTCTGTTCTTAATCTCTGTAATTCTGCTTTTGCACACTATTAACTATCAGCTGGCCAGAGTATCAGTGTCCCAAGTTTCCTCCATATTTACTGTTATGTTCTGAATGAATCAGAGTTCTTGTGTGAGTTCCATCAATTTGTGCACTTCGTATATGTTAACAGTTGTAATAATAAGGATGGGAAATGAGCAGGTGCAGTCAGAAAGACCATTCTGTGCCTGGGACAGGCCACAGAAGCATCCCTAAGGAAGCAGCATCTGCAGCTTCAACGTTTCCTGAAAGTCGCCCCATGGGTCCTGCCACACTCATAGTGTACGTGCACTAAAATGATCACTGATTTGGGTACCAACTAACTCCCTTCATGATGACTATATTAGTTACTTCTCTTGTGCTGTAACAAAATACTTGATAAAAATCACAGAAGGGGGGTGTATTTTGTCTCATAGTTTAAGGATACAGTTCATCATGACAGAGAAGACATGGCAGATGGAGCTTAGAGCAGCTAGACAGATTGCATTAGGAAGCAGAGCAACAAGTGTGTGTGCTCACCTTGTGTGCTCCTTTTTTGTTCAGTCTGTACCTGAGCCCAAGGAACTACCACCCACATTTAGGATGGGCCTTCCCCCCTCAGCTACCTAATCTCAATAGTCAGAGACATGCCCAGAGGCCAGCTCCTTAGTGATTCTAGAGCCTGTCAAGTGAACATTATCAACCATCACAGTGACTGTGAGAATTGAATGAATTAATGAAGACAGAACACATCTCAGACTCTTAGAGAGGGCAAGGCCAGGCTGAAATTCTTGGGCTGATGACATGTAAGGAGGCACAGACAAGCTCAGGGTGTCTGAAGCCTCACACAGGGAAGGCTTTCATTCAAGAAATGTTTAATCTGCCATCATTCTATTCAGATGACTCTGTATGTTGGAGGTGTCTGCATTAGAGGTGTCAAAGGTGGCAGCCTGCTTAGTGTAAAGGGACTAGCAGTGGAAAGCAGACACACACCCAGAACCTTTACTGTGCTCCCTGCCATCTCATTTTAGAAGTTAGAAGCAGCATAAAGGACTACAATGAAAATTAGGTTCCTTGGCTTCTAAGCTAGCTACAGGGACCTATACTTCGGTTTGTTCAGTGGTCATACAGAGATGATAGAGTCAGTGAGTAGTCATGAGATAATGAACCCCACAAAGCATTTACTAATATTACTGTTACCACTGTTTTTCTGCTTATGTGACTTGCTTCCCTTTTGGATTTGGCTACTCAGATCAAAAATGCCAAAAGCAGAACAAACTGGAAAATTTCTTGTCATGAAAAAGAAGTCAAGAGGTAGGCTGGGCTGGCATTGGTTCAGCAGCTCAGGAATTAGGGTCTGACGTCTCTGCATCGATCCTTACCTTGTTCTGTGACGACCTCTGAGTTCCAGAGTGGCTGCTCTGGCTCTAGCGTTCTGTGCTCACTCCTGGTAGAAAGACTTCAGGCTAACAATGCAAGAACACAACCCGGGGCTGGAGAGATGGCTCAGTTGTTAAGAGCACCGACTGCTCTTGCAGAGGACCCGGGTTCAATTCCCAGCACCCACATGGCGGTTAAAAATTGCCTTTAAGCCAGGTGTGGTGGCACAGGCTTTTAATCCTAAGCACTCAGGAGGCGGAGGCAGGTGGATCTCTGTGACTTCACCAGCCCGGTCTACAGAGCGAGTTCCAAGCCAGCTGGGGCTATAGGGAGACCCTGTCTCCAAAAAAAAAAAAAAAAAAAAAAAACACAACCCACTATGTGTACTTCCATTTAAGGAACATTCTTGAATGCATAACATTTGCTTACAAATTATTCACCTCACATTAGTTACAAATGAGTCTCCTCCCTTATAATAAAGGCTGTATGAACTTTGTACTTTGTCACCGCCAAGTAAACAAAAATGATTGCGAAAAACTAAAAAGGAGAATGCCCACCACCAGCCTCTCCCACTTTATTTTCCCAGTTCTTATTGCTGTTGCTTCTGTTATCTAGAAATACTGCCATCATGCTGGGCGTGGTGGCACATGCCTTTAATCTCAGCACTCAGGAGGAAGAAGCAGGCGGATCTCTGTGAGTTCAAGGCCAGCCTCGTCTACATAGCGAGTTACAGGTCAGCTGGGACTAAAGGGAGACCCTGTCTCAAAAAGATCAAAAAAAAAAAAAAAAGAAAAAAAAATACTGCCATCTTTTCTCTGGTTTAAAGTTCCAAAAGCGGCCGGGCGTGGTGGCGCACGCCTTTAATCCTAGCACTCGGGAGGCAGAGGCAGGCGGATCTCTGTGAGTTCAAGGCCAGCCTGGTCTACAGAGTGAGTTCCAGGACAGCTGGGGCTACAGGGAGACCCTGTCTCAAAAAGATCAAAAAAAAAAAAAAAAAAAGTTCCAAAAGCGTATCCACACAGAAAGCGTATCCACACAGAAAGGGTATCCACACAGAAAGCGTATCCACACAGAAAGCATTCCCCTATTCTAAAATACCCCTCAAATCCATCAGCATTAATCTCCCAAATAGCAGCAGGGAAATATGCCAATGGTAGCATCACCTATATTTTAATCGATTGACTTGTTTCAGCCTTTGATATTATTATTCTATAATGAATAGCTTAAGAGAATTAGCTGACGTGAATCGTCGAGATTTTAGTAAGTCTACAGCAATTATTCATTCAAAATAAAACTGTAAACTATGAGAAATGAAATCTAGAGCTGCCTCTGGCTGTCCCCATTAGCACAAGCTTGTCCTTCTCACCCTGCTCAAGGCTGTGTGCAGTGTCATCTCATCTCAGCACTCCACCCCTAAGAGCCTGCCAGTTCCCATCTCAGTCACTGCACCTTTCCCCTCGGCTTCCCAGATCTTCTGGATTCTCACTGCTTACTTTAAAAGCCAGCAGTCTCTTTCAACCAGTGTCCACTCAGCCACTAGAACAGCCAGTGCTGCAGTGGCCCCCACATAGGGTCCATTGGTGTGGTGCAATACGAAAATGTGGCCTTGTGTTCAAAACCCATTAGGAATTGTCAGTGACAGAACGTTAAACCAAACACAGGGCTTCTTTAAGCATGTGACCTGTGTCAGAGCTGGCTGTGAGAGCATCACGTGAGTTAAAAGTTGGTTCTCCCGGGGCTGGAGAGACGGCCTAGCGGTTAAGAGCTCCGACTGCTCTTGCAGAGGATCCGGGTTCGATCCCCAGCACCCACATGGTGGCTGAGAGCCGTCTTTGACTCCAGTTCCAGGGGAATCCGACACCCTCTTCTGACCTCCGCTGCATTGCACAACACGGGTGCACAAACCTACGTGCAGACAGTACATTCATACACATATAAGAATAAATTAAAAAAAAAAAAGTTCTTAAAAAAGTTAGTTCTCTTGGGGCTGGAGAGATGGCCTAGCGGTTAAGAGTGCCGACTGCTCTTGCAGAGGACCCAGGTTCGATCCCCAGCATCCACATGGCAGCTGAGTACCATCTTTAACTCCAGTTCCAGGGGAATCTGACGCCCTCTTCTGACCTCCGTGGCATTGCACTACACAGGTGCACAGACCTGCATGCAGACAGTACATTCATACACATAAAAAAATAAATAAAATTTTAAAATAAGTTGGTTCTCTCTTGAAAATATGGATACATTTAAAACTCAATATCATATTATTGGGAAATTAACAAAACTGTATCTGTATAAAATTCAGACTGAGTAGATTTTACCTGCAAATCTATCTCGTGTAGTAGCACAAGCACACGCTGTTTCACTGCTGCAACACCACAACAGTGGGATAAAGAGATTCCCTAAATGTGTCAGATAAAGTCCTGGATCATCTGTTTTCCTTTTTTTTTTTTAATAGATTTTTTTATTAATTTTATTTATTTCTGTATGTGTATGAATGTACTGTCTGCATGCAAGTCTGTGCACCCGTGTCGTGCAATGCTGCGGAGGTCAGAAGAGGGTCTCGGATTCCCCTGGAACTGGAGTTTTCCTGGAATTGGAGTTTCAGACGGTTCTCAGCTGCCATGTGGGTGCTGGGGATCGAACCCGGGTCCTCTGTAAGAGCGGTCAGCGCTCTTAACTGCTAGGCCATCTCTCCAGCCCAAGAAAGGCAAAGTTGCCATTAGTAATCTTTTTTTTTAATTTTTTTATTAATTTTATTTATTTCTGTATGTGTATGAATGTACTGTCTGCATGCAAGTTTGTGCACCCGTGTCGTGCAATGCCGCGGAGGTCAGAAGACCGTGTCGGATTCCCCTGGAACTAGAGTTCTCCTGGAATTGGAGTTTCAGAAGGTTCTTGGCCGCCATGTGGGTGCTGGGGATCGAACCCGAATCCTCTTAAGAGCGGTCGGCGCTCTTAACCACTAGGCCATCTCTCCAGCCCTCATCCGTTATCCTTCTGTTTAAAAACAGACACAAAAATGACTCCACGCAGTCATACTGCCCAACCCAAAATTAAGAACCATTTGAAAATAGATGCTGTTCTAGTCTGCTTCTCTATTGCTGTGATAAAACACTAGCCAAAACCACCTCGGGGAGGAAAAGGCTTATTTTCATCTTACCCTTCCAAGTGGCAGGCAGGCAGTCCATCACTGAGGGAAGCCAGGGCAGGAACTTAAGTAGGAAAAGAACCTGAAGGCAGGAAGTGAAGCAGAGAACGAGGAGGAAGGCTGCTTCCTGCTTGCAGTCTTGGCCTGTGCTCAGCCTGCTTTCTCATACAGCCCAGGCTTACCTGCCCAGGGTGGCACCGCCCACAGTGGGCCGGGCCCTCCCAATCACTCCACAGTCAAGAAAATGCCTCACAGCCATGCCGGCAGGCCAGTGCAGTCTGGTAGAGATTCCCCGGTTGATGTTCCCTCTTCCAGATGTGTCAAGTTGACAACTGAAGCTATCCCGACCTGCATTTCACCTCCAAGCTTGACTCAGTAGTCTGTGCAGAAGCCCAGCCATCAGCTCCTCCAGACCATGAGGTGGAGGTGTGATGAGCAGGAACTCTGCACCTGTTTTTAGTGGTCTACACTCGGGCAAATTCAACACAGTCACAGGAGGCTTTTCATGAGCCTATTCTTGAAGTAATTACAGAAAATATACATGAATTTAAAGTGTGCTGTTAACAGATAACATTGTTGATGATTTCAACAAATGCAGAAGCTGCTCCTTGGGAGCAGTGGCTTAAGGTGAAAGACCAAGGCTCAAGTCTCTGTCCTGACAACTCAGCAAGTTCCTTACCTTCTTATAGGGAAGATCGTTTTGAGTTTCAGGATCTTCCTGGGTAAGGAGACAAAGGGACCAGTTTTTCAGAGCGCTCATGAAGGAGATGAAATTTGATGATGAAGTTACACAGAGTATTAGGGTAGTGCAGCTGTAAGGTATTGCCCTTATGTAAATCCAACAGTGAGATAAATGGCCTTCAGATTGGTCTTCTAAATAGTTCTCTACTGCTATCCATTGCCATATCAATTATCAGGCTAAATTTTAGTGTCAAATGTAATTCATCCTCAAAACTGAAGTTAAATGTTAACCCTCTTCATGAAGTACTTTGTGTTCCCACTGATAATTATTCCCATTTCTCTCAGTACACTGCAGTGATTTATATTCACTCACATGGGTTTTCCTTGTTCCACACTATGAACTTCCTGAAGATCAAGTCTTCCTCATCTTTAAATTATGGATAATAATAATACATGCACAGTATGTTCATCACATGAATGGTTGACAGGAGGAGAGGAAGGAAGCAGATACTTCATCTAAAGGCAAACATTTCAGAGAACAGAGACCTTATGTCCAGACACTCCCGTCCCCCAGTAATCAGTGCCAGCTACCTGACAGATGACACCAGAGCCCCCCGAAAAGGAAAGACAGGCCAGCTCCAGGCAAAGGGATCGGCAGTCAGACTTCTCATATCATTGTTCTTTTCATTTTCTCTAGTCCAGCCCCCAAAATGTCTCTTCCCCAGCCATACACTTGCGAGAACTCCCCAGGCTAATTCTAATTCAACCCTGGTCTAAACCCCTGCTCCTCATCAGGCCCGGCTCCTGTTCCCAGTCCTGTAGGACTGTTCTTTGTTCCTCCACTACTTGCTAATGTAATGACTATGGATCCCTAGGCCAGTTATGGGCACTACAGAGCCACCATTTACAGAATGTTCCAGTCACAGGATAGATTTCATTCCTCAGATAGACGCAGTAAGAACTTACAAGCTCTTTGGCTGGGTGTCAGATTACCCCTGCTGCTTCCTTCATGGCCCATTTTGGGGCCAACCCTTGGAAAGGATAGCCCTTCCTGGACTGCAGGTAGGACTCCAGATTGTATAATCAACATGAATAAAGGGCTCTCGGTGGAGAAAGCTGAAGATATTATAGTTGTATTACAATATGGCCCTTTTTAAGGTACCGAATGTGTCATTAAATAAAATGGCAGGGTTCTCTGAAGTCAGTCCCTCAAAAAGGACTAAATCTCAAGAGAACATTGGAGAACTGGGATACTAGCCTTGTGGTGACACAAGAGTGCTTGTTTCATGCCGATTAGGATGTGGTACTAGTGGGGGTCATGATGTGGTTACTATTTCTTGGTCAGCTTTCCCAGTGCAGAGCCCAGGATTAAAGGCAGCAGATGTGGTTAATGCTACCTTCCACTGAGAGAAGAGGAGAGAGCCAGGTTTTCTCAGCTGAATTTGAAACCCAAATCACTTTACTCACTGGATTAAAACTCTTCCTGAATGATCCTTATATAGCTGTCCCTGTATGCATAAAGTCTTTGGCCCTGGAGTTTCAAAGCAACCTCATTTGATTCTCCACCACAGGCAAAATACACACAGACATGGAAGTGTTCCTAATCTTTTAAAAGCCAGTTTGAGCTATTATTGAGCTTTGAAAGATTTTGATAACCAGACTTTTGTCTCTGATCACTGATAATGTTTTTAATTTAAAGTTGGCACAGTTCCTTCTAGTAGTAAGTATAGCTTGAGCAGACAGGGCATGCTATTGTTCTAAAATTGACAGGGTTCAAATTAAATTTTGCCCAAACAAGTACACCACTGAAAATGTTGGCTTCTGTGAATCCTGGACTTTTGTATGCTTGGCTTGACACAGCCGTTTTTTGCTTCCACAATTTCGACCATATGTAAGTGGCAACCTGAGATTTTCATACCATTTTTCCTTAAATCTATTTCACTAGTCTATATGAATAAGTTTATTTTACTACCATAAATGGAAAACTACTATACCCTGGTCTTAGAGATAATAAAAGACAGTGAAAATAAAAGTTATTGAATTCTAGCTAAATAATATTGCTTGCCAAAGTTCTGAGCTCAAGACCTGCCTCCATCTATTTGAAAAGGGAATTCACCTGAGATTGGCTGTCACTGCCAGGGACTCTGATGGGAGGGAGAGAGAAAACTCTCAATCATTTCAGTGCCAGCCCATCTTTGAGAAGCACCACCTTTAAAAAACTCATTCCCTTTATAGTTGACTGGCTGGATTTGTGTGCAAGAGCCTTTCTTGCATGTGATAGTGGAGACAGCTGGCCCTCTGCATACACCTAAGAAATGTGTCTTGTAATAGCGTTGGACTATACTAATGTGAAAATATGAAAAAGCCCAGTATGGGGGCTGGAGATGGCTCAGCAGTTAAGAGCACGACTGCTCTTACAGAGGACCCTGGTTTGATCCCCAGCACCCACATGGCATTAAGAACCGTCTTTAACTCCAGTTCCAGGGGGAATCTGACGCCCTCTTCTGACCTCCGCCACATTACATGACATGGGTGCAACAACCTACATGCAGACAGTACACTCATACACATAAAATAAATAATTAAAAAAAATTTTTAAAGGAAAGAAAAAGCCCAGCATGAATGTAAAGAAACAGAATGCTAGAAGTGTGCAAGTTCCAACTCTGGAATGTTGCTACAGGGAGAAGGCTGTCTGTTCTATAGGCTGGCCCACAGGTCTGCTGCTAGAACACCTGGCACAGTACATGTTAAGTCAAAGAATGCAACTACACTATTAAGGCTCTCAGCCCTGATACGGTCCTAAGGATCATGGGTGGGAAATGGACTGACACAGCCTAGGAGGTTATGGGAAGCAAGATTTGGAAAGAATCTTGAACAAGAGAAAATCAGAGTATGTGTTTTCCCATAGACACAGTAGTACAGAACATAAAGTGCACAGGATCCATGAAAACAGTTGGTTTGTGTCACCAAGGTTGACCTTTGAATAGCCTTGCAAACTTCATATCACCTTCCAGCTTGAATAAATTCTCCCGTGTCCTGGGACCTAAAGCCCCCTGCTCCCCTTGTCCACAAACATGAATTTTAAGATTCGTTCACATCCTAAAAAGTGAGACAAACTACCTTCCATTCCAGGAATGAGACCTATTTTTTGGTTACAAGTGTGAGAAACCCAGCATCATTTTAAAGATACTGTTAGTTACAGCTTGTGCTGTATTTCTGATACTTTAAGTTAGGCTGTTGTGTCATTTACCCAACCTGTCTTTTGCTACATTTTAAATGGATTCACTGTTCTTCTGATATTAATTTGCCATCTCATAATTTACTGCAGTAGTGAGCAAAGTCCATATATGAATGAGAGACAAGGTCTCAGCCTTGGCCTTGATCTTGTGGCTCCCGAGTGCTGGAATCACACAAGTGAACCACCACTCCTAGGGGAAAACAAAACTGGGAGGTGACCACGGGATTTTTAGTATGGAGCAGTGGGCAGGAACTCACTGCTACTAGTACTTGCGCATTAGCTGCACAGTCACAGAACCCACCCAGCCTGGGCTTGCATCGTGAAGAGGGAAGCACTCCTGCAGAGCTGGGGCCAGTTGACGTGGAACTAAGTTCAGGACTGACCTGAAAGGTAGGAAGGACTTGAGCTGTGCTTGCACAGACCTTATGAAAGGTTTCCAGCTTCATAAAAATGTCCATCATTTTAATTTGCTTATTTTCCATACTGGCAGTACAAAATCTTCAACTCTGTCATACCTGAAAAAGGTTGTTCAGAAGGTAGAATATGTCTTGTCTCACATTAAGACTAATTTTTACACATCTACATAAGAACTTCGGCCAAACCTTGAACAAAAGCAAGAGATGAGCCTTTTTTTACGGAGCCTCAAGCTTAAATTATTTTTTTAACATTATTGCTAGCAACTTTGACTTTTTAAAGCATTTACCCAAGTAGCACTGTTAAAATATTTCTAAAATCAAATGTCAAACTGATAGATTTTTCTGCCTCTTTTAAACTTTCTCATGTCTTTGGGAAGGGGGTGTGCTCTGGTTCAGCGGCCAGTCCTGACCAAGCTTTGGGGTTGGAAAGCCCAACTTCTCTGTATCCACTAAGGAAATCCTGTGTTTGTCTTTCAGGTTCAGTATTTCTTCAAGATTTTGGATAATTAACTATATATACAGGAAGTAAAGAAGACACGGACTGAGACGTTTAGACGAGAGTGACTCACACACTTGAGAAATGTGTTCATTCTTTTATTGTCCATTGTTTTAACCTGACTGATACAAGATCAACAAGAGCACTGTACTCCTGGCAATTATTACATATGTTAGAACATGGATTTGCACTGTAGACAACATTTAACACCAGTCTATGGGGTACTGCATTGCTTTTTATAAAGTTCAAAATAAAGATTTATTTTCAAACAAGTGACTTTGGTTTATTTCATACATTACACTTTTTCTTGCAGAAAAAAATAAAATTGTACAACTGCATAAATATAAAATTCTTCCACCATGAAAATGGTTAAAACATTCATAAAGACACAGCACCAGCATGTGATGCCTCCAGAGAAAGGAAAAAAGGAAAAGAAAATGTACAAAGCAAATTAATTAGCGCCATCACTAGCCAAAGTGACAGGCAGATCCAGATCTCAGACACAGCTTCAGAACACACCGGAGGGCGAGGGAAAGATGGCAAGACAGCGTTCAGCACGAAGCACGACACACCCAGCACAGCACAACCCGTCACCTTTTTGTGTTTTTCTGTAGTGTCACTTAAAATTTAAAGGGCAGTTCCCCCATGACAGCCCACCCTCCCAGCCCCAGGAGTTAAAGGAAAAAGTAAAGACCTAGTACCACAGAGAAGACTATGGAGTGTGTGTGTGTTAAAAATGCTCATGATGGGCCATTATCTTCGAAATTTCAGAGCCAAACAAAAAAGAAGAAAGGAAAAAGTACCATGCCAGTTTTATTCCCATTGAATATTTACACCTTGGACAGCAAACCTTGCTCACATAAAGTAGAAAACAGATATGATAAAACATGGCTTGAAAAATGACCAGAGTGTGCACCTATAGTACTGTACACTAAATAAAATACACAAGGCAGCAATACTTAGGGGCCAGAAACACTGCTTACTACAAGTCAGTTATGGAATCATAATTTACAGTAAAAATGGGCACGTCCCAAGGCTCAATTTTTATTTTTCTTTTGTCATTTACAGTAGAATAAATATTTTGTTGCTATTGCTACACTTTAAATTTACATTCTAACCTATTAAATGCAGAAGCTAGTGTAAAGCATAGAGATTAAGTGTAGGTCCCATACGTATGACAGTTTGTTCAAGACTAGTAGATTTTGTATCTTTTTTAACTTATTAAATGGCTAGTGGGAAGGATTTGTGCTTGTGATCAGCTCTTAATTTCAATTTTTACCTCAAAGCGTCCCTGAAAACGGTCTTTCTCACTGTACCCAATGTTCTCACCATATGCCTTACACTCAATGCGAATTTCAGTGTCCATGGTGAGGTTGGTGAACTGTACGGCCAGCAGAGGCTGCAGGTACTTGGGCTGCAGGAGTTTCCCGTAGTAGGGATAATACTGCAGGGGGAAGCCAGTGAATCCACCCATTCCAAAATACTCTATGTTTCCAACCTTTTCCTTATCTTCATCTCGCTAGAGAGAGAGAGAGAGAGATGCAGTTTTAATGGTACAAGTCATGGATCATAATGTCCTCGTGTACAGCCCTCTCAACCCCACCAAGCAGTCTGCTAACTACTGCTTTGGGAAAACAACCATCTTCCGACACGCCCAGCTCAAACCTCGCCCAGGAGGAGGACCCGGGCAGCACTGGGAGCACAGGTAGGGGCACACCCCACAAGAAGAACATGCATTCGTTCTAGTCCACAGCAGCCCTGAGAAATGTTCACTCACAAATGGAGGCAGTTCTCATTCTACAAATGTAGAAACTGAGGCAAAGGCCAATTAAGCATGTCTCTAAGCCAACAGAGGTTCCTAGGGAGAAGGCCACAATGAAAAGAACTCCCAGGGCGGCTCTAGTGGGTGAACCCATTTCTTTTCTTCATGCCAGAGCACTAATTTTTGGCACTCATTAAAAGAGGGAAAAAAGCTGGCCCCCAGTTTTTCACACATATCTGGGCTAGAGACAAGCGTGTCTGTAGACTACTTACCTCGTGGGTCTGTAAACCAACATTCTAAAATATTTGTTCCTTTTGCCAGTGAAGAAACTGGCACATAGTTTTATTGCTACCTCTCTTCCAGTATAATTTCAGTAAAACTTTCTGAGAGAAATACCTAAGGGTGGTGTTTCTTGTTTTTTTGCATTAAAACTATCCCTCTAACTGTAAATAATCTCATTCATTTCCTTGGCGTCCCACTGTCCTGCCTACCCTCAGGAACCTCCGTGCCTTCTTACCTTGCCAATGCACTGAACAGGCAGGACGTTGGAATTATACTTCAATGTTGGGGAAGCCTCCAAAGTGTCATTCTTGGGAGGCTAAAAATAAAAACCACGTTGGTCAACAAAATAGAATTTTCTTTTAACTTCCGAAAACTAAAGATAGTTTGTAGACCAAACACTCTTTGGCGATGACAAGCCACTGAATTAATCAAACGCGAGAGGGGAACAAAATGAGTGAGCCAGCCTAGCACAAAAATGAACGTCTGATGCCAACCTATTACAAGCCTGAGTAGAGAACAAGACTTGAGCACTGGCTAAGATTAGAGTCATCACATGGGAAAGTCAAACAGGGGGACTTTCCTCTAGAGCTATGGATAAATACGTGAACTTTTCCTCAGGAATGCTGTCTTCAAGGCGGCTTTCCTTCTTTTCTAAATTTGAAGGCAGAGACAGTATACACCTCCAAGGAGGGTTTCTGTCTAATTCTGTGAGGTAAGTCCAATATGTAAAACAGGTCAAGGCAGCACTGCCCTACAGGATGAGTGTGATGCCTGGGTGAGTCTGACAAATGATCCAAAGTACAGACTGAGAACAACTGCTACAGTAAAATACACAGAGCCTTCCTTCTCACACCCCTAGTTCCAATCTACCCCCAAAGAAGTGTCATGAGCATGAAGTTTTGTAAGCAGCCACTTGCCACTCCTGTCAGCATAGCATCTGAGCCTTGACATTAAGAAAGATACAGTCTTAATGCCTAACTGTACTGACAGTTCTGTATAACAGCAAGGAATTAGTATTTTGGTACTACTTGTTTGGAATATAAGAAAATTATTATCTCGATTTGATTCTTTGGGGTACCCAAGAATATATTGGGTACCCCCCAATATATTTGTCTTGAGAACTTGGAAGGCAAGATGGTTGATCGAAGACATTGCCGGAATCTAGCCTTGAAAAAGGAAACAGGCACACCAAGATACTGGGGGACTGCAATCACTGGAGTGACAGGAATAACTGCAAGGACAAACGAGGAGAAGCGATGGCTGATCAGCTGAAGACCAGCTATGAAAGAAGGAAAAGGATGGATGAATGACGTAACAGAATAGGGCGGTGTGGGAAGAGAAACCAGAGCAGGTCAGGCTCTGCTTCTGTATAGCAGCAGTGCCACTCAAGGTCCAGGATGAGGAATATTGAGACCCAGAGAGCAAGGTTAGCTTCAGGCTTCCTTCAGCTACACTACACCAGCTCCTCCGATTGCTATACATGGCTGCTTGGTTTGGGGAGAGACGCCCTTGCAAAGTGAATGTCAATTTCTGGTTTTTAATGATGAAATCATTACTTGGGGAAAATTTTCTGATTAGTAGACAGTTTTTGTTTTGTTTTGTTTTGTTTTTTGAGACAGGATCCCCCTATAGCCCCGGCTGGCCTGGAACTTACTATGTAGACCAGGCAGAGTTCAAGGCCAGTCTATGCTTCCTGAGTGCTAGGATTAAAGGTGTGTGAGGCACCAGACAGTATTTTTGAATACTCTTGTGGCTCCATGAGGATCCAATCAAAACCAGACTGTAACCAAACTTTATTACCAGGAGATTTTCACAATTAACAACATCATCTTCTCTATTTCCTTTGTAAATACATGTTACAGAAGCTTGTATCTGGCCATTAGGCAGAAGTATTAAGAACAGGACTGCAGAGCTGGATGTGGTGGTGTACACCTGTTAATCCCAGCACTGGGGAGGTGGAAGTAGGAAGACCAAGACTTTAAGGTCAACCTCAGGTACATAATGAATTTGAGGCCAGCCTGGACTATGTGAGATCATGTCTTAAAAATCAAATCAAAAGGACCAGGGCCACAGGACTTACTTCAAAAGTTGGCTCTGCCACTCAGAATCTCCCTAACTGTAGAAAATGAGTTTGATGCCCAACTCCAGGAATTTCAGAGCAGATACCAAAGTTCTTGGTGTTCGTCTGGTGACAGCATGTCAAAAGTAGCAGTGCCTATATTTTAAACTTCCTCATAGTGTCTTTTCGTATCTGTTAAGTACTTGATTCAAAATGTGAACAGCTATATACATCTATACTGGAAAACATGACTTGCCTTAGGTTTGAAACCTAGAACTCGGTTGAGCTTGATGATGATGCAGGGCTTGCCCTCTTTGTAGCCATAACTTTCATCGTTTAGTCCAGAGCAATTTCCCAGCCAGTCAAGTTTGAACCTGCAGACCTTTCGCTCTCCTCGTTCATGACTCAAGTCTCCTCGCTCCTTGGGCTCACTGGGCACACCTATGGAATACAAGCGCCATTTATATATGCTGTGATATCCATCCATGCCACCGATGCTCTCAGCACTAAGAAAGGAAAAGAAAGTTTTGGCTCCTTGCCATGAATTCCCATTTGAGACAATACTACTACTTTTCATGCGATGCATGGTCTATATTAAGCAAGGGTTCCACTGAGTTATCTATCATTTCTTCACAGAGAGTAAAATAGTAGTGACTGCAGGCAGTGGTCGGGACAGGACTCCACGTCAGAGCTGCTTACTACCTGTACTTCATGATCGCATATATCTGGCCTCTGGAAGTCTAACTCTAAATAATAGATGGGTCAGCTCTTTAGAAGACTGAGAGGAAACTGGTACAGGCTTCTGCAGCAGTAGGGCTTGTATAGGTCACCATGGCTGAGGTCAGGAATAGGTACATTCTAATGAGACCATGAATTAAAAGGATCGTCAATAATTTTTAGAATTAGAAGACTTCTGGTGGGAATTTCCTGGAGCTCTGCCCCTAATTAGCATGGTAAATCGAAAAGGAGTGAGAAGGAGATGAGTTTTGTTTCTGTTAATGACCACTTACTCAACTGAATGCTATAAATTATAGATCGTATTTCAAATATACAGTAAAATATATGTTATTCTAGCACTTTTCATACTTCACATAAAGAGCCAAAGAAAATGAAATGAATATAGAATTTGGTTTGGCAGAAAAGTTACATATATTTTACTGTATATTTGAAATCAATCTATAATTTATAATTCTTATTGTAATATAAATTTCATTAGGTATTTTGCATTCAAATATTAAAGATCCTCAATTAATTCTGTGTAATGACTAACCCTTGCTTGTCCTTTATGCCTTTTTTTTTTGGTCTTTTCAAGACAGGGTCTCCGTGTAGCCCCAACTGTCCTGGAACTCACTCTGTAGACCAGGCTGGCCTTGAACTCACAAAGATCCGCCTGCCTCTGCCTCCCAAGTGCTAGGATTAAAGGTGGGCGCCACCACGTCCAGCACTCTTTATGCCTTTTTAATTACTGCAAAGTAAGGTTAAAAATCTTGTACAGCCTGGTGCTGTGGCGCATGCCTTTAATCCTAGCACTTAGGAGGCAGAGGCAGGTGGATCTCTGTGAGTTCAAGGCCAGCCTGGTCTACATAGCGAGCTCCAGGCCAGCTGGGACTAAAGGGAGACCCTGTCTCAAAACAACTAAGGAAACAAACAAACAAACAAACAAAAAAAAAAAAACCAAATATACAAATTCTAATAAAAGTTTAGTGACAACATTGCTTTTAGACTACTGAATTAATCAAAAATGGCTTTGAAGGAGCTGGAGAGATGGCCCAGCAGCTGAGAGCATTGGCTGCTCTTACAGAGGACCAGGGTTGGGTTCCCAGCACTCACATGGTAGCTAACAACTGTCCCTAACTCCACTTCCAGGGGATCCGATGCCCTCTTCTGACCTCCACGGCACTGCATGACAAGGATGGACTTGCATGCATGCAGGTAATATATACTCATACATATTTTTTAAGGCTTAAACATGGCAGCTCTTCCCATAGGTGACCAACCCAGTCTCTCTGTGAAAAACTACAGATTGTAAATGCTTGAACTGAATCTGAAAGGACGGTATCACTCAGTAACTCAGACAGGGACTTTTGGGGTATGTAGGAGAATCTTAGGCTAAAAATCTATAATCCAGGTAACAGAGAGGACAGGCATTCACCCTACCCCCTCGTGCACTCTTTTCCCCCAGGACTAAGAAATGAGGTCATAGCCTTCCAAATATTAAGCAATCTCTCCATCCTTAAACCATGCCCTCCCACCCATCCCCACAGTTACTCCCCCTGTATAATTCATCTCCTTATCCATAAGGCTCAACTGTCTTCACATGTAGCTTGTTATCAGTTCCAGAAAGAGCAATCGATTTCACTCCTTACTCTGTATCAGTATGATTTTAAGGTAATTATACTGAAGAGTGACTGGTGACAGAAAGCCTGTGTGGACCTTAGTAGAAAGACCTTTGCAGGAGGATTTGGAAATATACAGTTGTACTTAAAATGTGCAAAAAATGAAACTATAGTCTTTGGATGTGAGTAGACCCAAAAAACCACAAGTGTCAGGAGTATTTTTAAAGTAAAACATCTTTCAAATGCTGCAAACTGTAATGCTAAGGGCTGTGTCTCTTTCATTCAGCAATCTTAGTGGAATCTTCTCAACTTAATCTTCTCAATATGATCAGAGTTCAGTCATTCGGTTACTTGGGAAATATCTTGATGGCAAACTCAACATGAAAACAGAATTAGTAAAGTAAATCCACAAACATCTCCACGTCACTTACTGCCACAATCCTCAAAAATCATGTCATCCTTCTGGGCCGAATCTTTGTACTTTTCCAGGAACCTGACGATGTTCACCAAATAGGCCTCGTAGCTCTTGGGATCATTAGGACGAAAGGAAATTTCAGTCTTTTGGATCTGAGGGATCTGTGTTAATCCTAGACCAGGGAAGAGCCAAAAGGACAAGTCATTAGTGGGAAGCCAGCCAGAGACTGCAGAAGCAAGCTTTCTGTGTATAGACACACACCCTGCTCAAAGGAATGGGTTAAATTCCTGCTTCCCTTTGTGAATTCGATCTGATGGCATTTAGATTATAAGTACCTAAGTACAAGGTTGATGATGTAATATCAGATAAAGATATCATTCAATTTCCTTGCCAAACGCTTCTCAGTAGGCACAAACTTCACTTTATGAACGAGAACACCACATGCATTGAAAGGTTAAGGGTTATGCTCAAGGTTGCAGGTAAAGCAACAGAACTAGACCTCCAGCCCAAGCGCACAGTACTCCAAGTCCTGTAATTTCTCTAGTACTTTCTTTCATGTGTGCTCACTTTTAAAACTGCATTGCTAGCAGCCTACAGCCTCCCCCGTAAGGGAAGCCTTGAACAAAGGTCTGCCTTTATTTATACTCCATGTCAACAAACTATAAAAATTGCCATTTCCCTAACCTCAGGACTATGCCACAGAGACACTTCTTTGGCTCTTGTAACCTGTTAAGCTTATAATGGGGAATTTCAGATAGCTGTGTGTGTGTGTGTGTGTGTGTGTGTGTGTGTGTGTGTGTGTGCGCGCGCGCGCGCGTAGTTGCCAGTCCAAAATGTCTGAGCATGTCAATATCTATCAGAGTGAAATTCAACCATGGGTTTGCATTCTTTGTTACTAGTCTTTAATGTTCCAAAGGCTGTGCCTTCGCAGGTTTCCTAAAGGACACTTAAACAACTCTACACAACTCTGCTATACCAGGGTCAATGGCTGGACAGGCAATCAGTCATTCCACCTCAGGAATGCCAAATCAAAGGCTCCCAATTACCCTCCAGTTCCAGATAAACGTCAGGTAATTCTTTAGTACGGACATATTTACACCCCAGAATTATTTATAATTATTCACCACATAACTGAAACTCAAATATAACCAGCCATTGTGTATTTTTGTGGTGATATATAGCAACCCGATTCCAATCGCCCTCTCCATCCCCAGACCTGCCCTTGGGGGGGGGGGGTGCCACTGATCAGGAGCTATGCCCAACCTCCTTCCATTCCCTTCCAAAAGGTGGGAGCACCCACATCACCTTCCTCAAGAGCTGGTTAAATAGGCAGCCTCACAGGCTCCACTCCAGACCTAGCCAGGCACCATCTGTTAAGGACATCTCTTTAAGGAGTGTGAAGGAAGCCTGCTTCACAATGGCCACTCTATGGAATGTGAATCCAAGAATGGCAAGGGCAATACAGACATAAAGACAGGGGATAATTAACACAAGTATAACTGGAGCACATTAATTATTTAGCACCACCATTTGTGGCACTTGAGAACAAAGCTCGAGCAGAAACTGGAGTAGTTATTTTTTTCTAGTCATGGTGGACAGCTTTGAGCTTCGACAGTGGCTAAGTGGGGTGGACCCAGCTTCCCGGACTCCAAGAGCTCGGCTTTCTCAACAGCAGCTACCTCTGTGACATCAGGTTGGAGCTGGCACTCCGATGAAGCATAGGGCAGCAAAGCAACACAGGGGACTCTACTGACCTCTGCAAAGAGAAAGCAAACAGGCCAGAGCAGAAGCTAGCGCTGGAAAGCACAGGGGACACACACACGCGGCCCACTGAGAAGGAACAGGTAGCCAGGGAGGGCCACTCCTGGTTGAGAAGCAAATGTAAGTCGAGGTGGTCTACCCGGCCCTAGGGAAGTAAAGGACCGCAGTCCATGCCTGAGTACAGAAAGGGGAAAAATGAGACATTTTCTCAGAACAGCCCTTGGATCAAGACAAAGTCAAGTCTTGAGAGGCAGTAAATCTGTCAGGGAGAAATAGACAAAGAGAACTATGTGCATGACATTAGTCAGCTTTCCCGACCCAGCAGAGAGGAGTGGTGCACAGCTAGCAGGGTGGGGAAAGCAAGAAGAAGGAATGTCAGAAACCTGGGGGCAGCCCTTAGCCATCCTTCAAGACAGCCAGCTGATGAAGGGTCCTCGGTACTGTACGCAGTAATACAAGCTGTTGTCTGCCAGCAGAGCAGGTGACGCAGCAAAAACCAAAAGTGCCACCAACACAATCTGGTCTGTCCAATGTGAGATGCCCAGTTTCACTCAACAAGCTGCAAAGAGTAAAGTAACCCTAGGTCATGCTGAGAATCAACAAGGTTGGTCCCAGATTGCAAAGCAAGTTCATCAGGGTCCGGGTCACCTGTCCTGCCTTCAGGCGGCCTCTGCAGCATCGGCTCTCACCCTCTTGCCTGTCTCTGTATTCTTTCTATGGCCACTCAAGGTGCCGGTTCTTTGGTGTTTGTGTGAGGGCCAGTGACGCTGCTTCTCAAAAAGAAGCAAAGAGAAAAGGAAAGGGAGGAACACCCCACTTACACGGGGGCTTTTCATCCCCTCACTATGCCAAACCCAGGTCTCCAGGATTAAGAGACACCAGATGGCAGGTGCCAGCCCCTCACACAGTTCCAGAGAGCTACGATCAAGCAGACCCAGATGCCTATGCCAGGCATAGCAAGCACATCTGTTATCAATCACCTACAATATGATCTGTGAAAACTGTATGTTATTGTTGTGTGCAATGGCACCACTGGTCCACAAGAGTTACACACAATCATGTCTTCTAGTTAAAGCAAATGATGAAATCAAGCAATGGAATCACACAATTTCTTTTTTTTCAGTGTTTTTTAGACAAGGTCTCCCTGAAGCCCCAGGTGGCTGGCCTGGAACTCCCCCTGTAGACCAGGCTGGCCTTGAACTCAGAGATCCGCCTGCCTCTGCCTCCCGAGTTCTGGGATTAAAAGAATCACACAATTTCTATCTCAAGATTCAAATCCACCTTCCATTTGCTAACTGCAGTTTATACCAGCTGGTTCACCCAAAATTGGAGGCTTTGAGCTTGTACCTCTCGCTGCCTACCCAAACCAAAGTTGTTGGTAATAACTGAATAAAGGTGAGTCTTTTCAGCAGTGGTAACTCCCAGAGGCCAAAGGACAGAACATCTGATCACTGCCTGTCATTCTGACACTCCCTGAGGCAGAGCTAACCCTTTGTCCCATGGGGTTTTCTGAACTTGAACTTTACAGTAAGCAGATTAAGCTCTACACAGCTTTGCTCTGCCAGCACTGCTTAAACTATTTGTTATTATTTAATAAAGTCACCTAAAATAATTGAAACAATTATTTGAGTAATGTTTGCATTTTAATAAATACTTCAACTTTACATAAGATTTTAAACATAAACTAAAGACTCTGGCTTCATACTTGCCCTTTGCAGATGCACTTGCCCTTCCTGCCCCCATCTCCTGAGAAACAAAGGAGGAAATTACCCCCACCCCTGAATTTAGTGGCTCTTCACAGGAGAGAAGGAATGAATAAGGGCAAGACTAAAGAAAGAAAGAGGCTTTTTCATAACAAGCATTTTGTTTCCAGCTAGGTCTGTCATGTAGCAAGTTTGTGATTTCTCAATCTTCTTGTGAACTGAAGTCTTTAAAGGAGAATACAGCCATTTTCACCTTGTGCCAAGTTCCTCAACTGAATCCCAAAGCACAGCTGTCTGGACCCGTCACATAATACAACTGATGAATCACAAGCCTCGTCCTCTACAGTTTCCTCAGAGAAACTTCCAGTACAGTACCCGTAAAGGGCACAGGAAGCTAAGAGAAGCCTTTGCATGAAGCCATGCACAGGACTCCTACACAATCCAGGTGGATAGTACTTTCCAACTAAAAAAAACTGAAGAAAGGGAATAGGACTTATACATACAAATATATTGTGTTATTTTCTCCCTTTAAATGCCACTCCAGAGTCTAAGACTGTTTACTATTAAACCCATGGGTTAGTATCAACTTACCAAGTAATAAACGGAGGGAGGGCGGGGGGGTGGGGATGGGGAGTGTGGCCACTGTGCTTTCTGGAAATGAGTTCCCTTTGACTTACCTTTTGCCTTGGAGTCAGCATGAGCTGGATTAGCCTTCAGGCAGAGTCATGTCTATACCCCATCTACATCCTGACACCCTGAATCTGCTTAGCCGTCCCTACAGTCTTCCTTGGGTGTCCCTTCTAAGCTAAATGCCACAAACTCTGGTTAAAGTTTCTTTGCCATTTATAGAATTATCCTCTTCTGGAAGTTGCATATTCATTTCCAGATGAACAGAGAAGGAATCACTAAGTGTGGAAGTTCTATCTTTAAAAAGTACATACAGGCTCACAGGACATTATTGTTAGGCATTTTGGAAAGCTTACTACAATTGTGCTCACTCCCAACACAAGAAAGTGCTGAGATTCTAGAAGGGAAGTACGACAGATAAATTCCAGCATCTTATGCTATGCTCTTTTTGTTCAAGGTCAAACAAAGAACAAGTGAATAAATGACTTGTATAATCAAAACATAGTACTTGCTAAGTAACCAATATCCTGAAAGAAGACACTGTAGTATATAGGACATTGGAAGAGGCCTATGCGTGCAGGAATGTGGGAAAGGTGCACTTTCCTGGTCAGAAGCTGTTGGGTAACATACCCTGGGATCCCTTTCAGGGCCCCAGCTTCTCTGGAGTCTCGTTTGTACCAGGCAGAGTGTACCATGAAATGGTCACCGGCCACAACCAGTCCAACCCTGTCTGATTCTAGGTTGGGAGAAATGAGGGAGGGCTGGGGCACTGCCAACTCCCAAGGTACAGTGCTGTTCTTGGGTGACTACTACTACAGAAAGCCTGAAAGGAATCTTGACATATCTAGCTCTTTGGTGTTTTTCCTCACAACTTCCATCACTTTGTTAGGTCACTCTACTTAGCGAAGTTCTCAGCTCTGCTTACTCATCTTCAAATGAGTAAGACCCACTTTTCTGGCAGTCTAGGCTGACCTAGAATTCTACGTGTGGCAAATCCTGTAGCCTCAGCCATGAGTACTGAGATTAAAGGCATGAACCACCACACTTGGCTTTCCAAAAACATTAAGCTTCCTATATACCCAAGAGACTTCAGAGATAAATGGGACAGGTGAGTTCTGGAAGCCGGGGATCTTCCTCTCTAACAGGTGGGGAGCAGCCTCTGCCTCCAATGCCAACTCCTCTGGGGACAAGCTGGCAGGATACGTCTGGAGTTGAGAAGAAGGGAGAGGGAGGAGAGCGGCATGTGTCAGCCGAGAGACAGCCCACGCTAACAGGAAGTGGCAGAACATCACCTAGAGGAAATGTTCCTAATCCCACCTTTGAAACTGGAATGAAACTCACACAATCAAGTTTTTCTGAGACTGACATAGTCAACTCTCAGGAACTTTACTGAAGCATGCTGGGAAGTGGGCTACGATGACCTGTGCCCTTGGAGTTGAAGATTAAATTATGTCCCTTAAACAAACATGTAATTGAAAGTGCTGATGGTGCCTGTGCAGTCCGCTGATGTGCAGCCACCCACCCTCCTGCTGACTCTGGAGACTCAGGGGCCAAGAATTTGACTCTCTTAAAATGAGGTCTGTCCTCGCTGAGCCATCTATAAGAGTGGGGGAAAGGGGGCTGGAGAGATGGCCTAGCGGTTAAGAGCGCCGACCGCTCTTGCAGAGGACCCGGGTTCGATCCCCAGCACCCACATGGTGGCTGAGAACCGTCTGAAACTCCAGTTCCAGGGGAATCCGACGCCCTCTTCTGACCTCCGTGGCATTGCACGACACGGGTGCGCAGACCTGCATGCAGACAGTACATTCATACACATACAGAAATAATTAAAAAAAAAAAAAAAAGAGTGGGGTAAAAAAAGCCTCCGAAACTTACTTTAAGAGGAAGAACAGATAATATATTATTCCTACTTTCACACCAGGAAGCAAGCCAGGTGGAACTCTGTGGGCTCAGGGATTGACACGCAGTGACCTTCAGCTCACTGCACAGTTCCTGAGCCCGTGCTGGGGGAAGGGCAGCAGTGCCTGGGAAGTACAGCATGGGGCAGATGGTAGGGTGAGCAGGGTCAGAGTGTGACCCTATGAGCGTGAGCGTGAATACATGTGGGCGAGGTGTATATGTGTGTGTGCACAAGTGCTTGGCTCTGCAGCACAGCAAGCAGCAGTGTCTCCCCCCCACGTCCCCACCCCCCCCCCCCCCGTCAGCCTTATTTACGGAGAGGAGACTTTCCTCTAACAAAAGCTTAAAAGCTACCTGATATGACACATAGTCGTCTGCTAAGGGAGAGACTGAAGAACAGACACCATTTAAGTTCCCGTGAAATTCTTTCTCAGAGTGTTTCCTAATGTAATTCACTTAAGTACTGTTCAGGGAAAGCTGAGGTTTTGTTAACACCGTGAAAATGTAAGTATGCAAAGCGCTGCTGCCCTGCCATTTGCAGCTCAGTTCCTTTGGAAATTCAGAGCCAGCTACTTCCAGTGGAAGGCGGGACATAAAAAAAACAGACTGCTGTCAAAAGCTACCCATTGGGCTGGAGAGATGGCTCAGCGGTTAAGAGCATCAACTGCTCTTACAGAGGACCCGGGTTTGATTCCCAGCACGACGTGGCAGCTAAGAACCGTCTTTAACTTCAGTTCCAGGGAAATCCAATACCCTCTTCTGACCTCCACAGCACTGGTGCACCTACCTACATGCAGTACACTCATACACATAAAATAATAAATAAAAATTTTTTAAAAAAGCTACCCATTGTGTGTAGTTTTACCTCTACAAAGTACTATCTTGTATTTATCACCTCATTTAATCAATACAGGATTATTCTATACACAAGGAAACCGAGGCTTGATGTGTTTGGTGGTATTAGAGTGAGGAGGGCTGGTTCTGACTCCAAAGTCACTATTTTTCCTTCTTAGGCCAATACACTTTCTTTTTTTTTTTTTTTTTTTTTTTTTTTTGAGACAGGGTCTCCCTGGAGCTCCAGCTGTCTTGGAGCTCTCTATGTTGACCAGGCAGGCCTTGAACTCGGAGAGATCTGCCTGCCTCTGCCTCCGAAGTGCTAGGACTAAAGGCGTGCGCCACCACACCTGGCAGGCCAAATACACTTTCATGAACCTATCTCAAATAGCTTTGAGCCTGGGGGCTACTTTAATATGAAATTGCCAGTAATGATTTTTGAGCTAAGAAAATAGCAATTTTGGTACTAGAAAGATGGCTCAGTGGTTAAGAGAACTGACTGCTCTTGCAGAGGACGAGGGTTGGATTCCTAGTACCCACATGGTGGCTAACAACCATCCTTAACTCCAGTTCCAAGGGATCCAACACTCTCTTCTGACTTCCACTGCTACTGCATGACATGGGTTCACCTATCTACATGCAACCAATATACTCATAAGATATAAAATAAAAATAAATAAAATATTTTTAAAAAGAAAATACCAATTTAATATGTCTCAAAATCTCAGGTAAGCCTGTTTTGTGGAAGAAGTGAAAAGATTAGTTGTAATATCCCACAGCGGGAAGACCTTTTAAGGAACTGTATCCACATTCGCAGCCACCATTGTTCTGAGCCAAGAGACCATGTTACCCAGTGCTCCTTAAACTCCATTCCATTTTGTAGCTTCATTCTCCAATCCTGTATCTGCTGTGACCTTCCCATTTGGCCTATCAGCTTATCCAATATTACAGAACCTGAAAAATAATAGCATTGCACAACTGGTACTGCTGGATCTGTCTATATTCATATATGCTATTTGGAAGAGCTCTAGTTACAAGGTATTTGAATGTGTAAAAGGCACTCAAAACCCAACTGGCCATATTTGTACTGATGCCCCAGGTTTGGATGACACAACCCTGCATTCTTTAATTGCTACAGTCCTGCTCAGTTACCAGTTCCATCTGACTTAGAACTTTCCTTCTTTAACCAACACAAAAATGGAGGCTTGGAGACATTAGTTTGAAACCAAAAACTGATCAGGGTATTCTTCTGGGCATTTGTTTAGTCTGTAGAGTGAATGAATCATTAATACCTTTTTACTTATATATAATTCATACATATATAATTTATATATATGTATATAAGCCTCTCTGTATATTAACATCTGCTCTGAAAGATGCCGAAATGAGGGCCAGTTAGGGTCCCTCAGAGGATACAGGGTCCTCAGGGACTGTCCAGGTCTATATTTCTATATTTCTTGGCAACCACTGCTCTGCTGACCTGGTTGCAAGTTACCATCATTTTCTAAGTGTCAGTTAAGGGCACAAAAAAAACCCACAGGGGTGGGGCCAACAAGTGTCTAGAGTCTGCTAATAAAATGAAAAGTAAGGACAAGGCAAGACAGAAAGGGCTAAGACTAAGAACAGAGGAGACAACTGGGAAGGTAAAGGACTGAAGACTCTGCCTGTGACTCAGACAAAAGGACAGGAATGCATACTTTCAGGATGAGCCACTAGCATTCCTTTGGAAAAGTGACAGTTTGTCAGGTCAGTCCCTCTGCTGTGAGACACTAAATATAGGGACTAAGAACATGTATGTCTTTTAGAAAGCGTGACAGAAGGAAGGAGTGGATGGGGGCACTGAGTACCTCAGAAAGTCAAGGCGAGGTCACGTGCAAATCTTTACTTACAAGGTCAGGAATTTTGGCAATTTATTTTAGAAGACAAAATTTCTTTCCAACAAAGAACTTGAAGAATTTTTTTTTTTTAAATTAAAGGCCGACTCTCCAAAGTTTATACAGTCAAGATTCTTTTGTTGTCTTCTGTCTGTCCATTTGAGACAGACTCACCCTACAGCCCCAGCTGGCCTACTCGTTATGTAGACCAGGCTGGCTTAGCTCTTAGAGATCCCTGTGCCTCTGCCTCCCTGAGATTAAAGGCATGCACAACTACATCCACTAAAAAGAATTTTTTTTTTTTTGGTCTTTTTGAGACAGGGTTTCCCTGCAGCCCCAGCTGTCCTGGAACTTCCTATTTAGAAACCAGACTGGCCTTGAACTCACAGAGATCTGCCTGCCTCCTCTGCCTCTGCCTCTGCCAAGTGGTGGAATAAAAGGTGTGTGCCAGCACACCCAGCAAAATGAAGAAATCTTAATTTGGAAAATAAAAGATGACTTTGTGGTCAACTTTTGCTTTAGCATAAATTATTATAAAATAGTAACAGGATGGAGGAACTTTTTTTTTTTAATTTTTTTTTTTTTTTAATTTTATTTATTTCCGTATGTGTATGAATGTACTGTCTGCATGCAAGTTTGTGCACCCGTGTCGTGCAATGCCGCGGAGGTCAGAAGAGGGTGTCGGATTCCCCTGGAACTGGAGTTCTCCAGGAATTGGAGTTTCAGACGGCTCTCGGCCGCCATGTGGGTGCTGGGGATCGAACCCGGGTCCTCTGCAAGAGCGTCGGCGCTCCCAACCGCTAGGCCATCCCTCCAGCCCCGGGATGGAGGAACTTTTAAGTGGCCATCAAAAATAAAAATAAAAGATCTTCACAAATTTAATTATTAATACTAGTGCTGCTGTACAAATTCTAACAGACAGGGACATGAAGGCATACTTTATTATCACCGAAGTCTGTGTGAAGCATTTAAGATTTCTCTCAACAACAGAACCTTTCCAAAGACCCACCTTTTGGGACAAGAGATGCTGGAACAGGCTTAAGTCCTTTTAAGCACTTACGTGTTTTGTTTTCTTTTATCACTTTCTCACTTTATCTCAAAATCTCCCGGGATTTTCCTGCACAGGAGACTATTTGATGGAGACAAGAAGACAATTTGCCACCTTCATATTCTACATTTTCTTCTTTCCCATATCCAAGAAAAGTGGGACCTGTCTCCAACGGGCACCGGCACTTGATCTAATCTGCTCGGTGCCCAAGCATACAGCCCCAAGACTGGCATCTACTAAACAGATAGCTGCTTCTAAACCACACACCAGCCCAAGAAGGGACAAGTTATCCGCACCTCCCAGGAGCAGGCTCAAGGTCCTTTCTAAGGTGAGAATCCAAGTTACACAACAGTCTCCATCTCTCCCAACTCTGTCCTCCAGGCAATGAACTTTTAGAAGAACCAGATAGTAAACTTGTGTTGACTGTTGCTTTGTTGCACAGTCCTTTAGTCCCCAGGCTTATCGCAGTGGCCTTCCCTGGTGTGTGGGGTGTGGCATTCAGGACGCTGACAGTACCCATCGGTGCAGTGCACTCATGTGCTGGCTTGCATTTTCTATGGTCTTTTTGTTTGCAGCAGTTTTTAGCACTAACAGGCACAGCTAAACTGGAAAGAGAGCTCACGGAGGCAGTGAATGAGCTAGGTACAAAACAGGTAAATGGAGACATGGAAAACTGGCTTTGTTCAAGGTCAAAAGGCAAATCTGCAGGCTGGAAAATGGCCCCTGCAGTCCTGGCTCCTCTTTGTGTGTAGGAGGCTCTGAGGCCCACAGGAGAGTACAATAAAACAAAGTTCAAAATGATGTTTTCAAAGATTATATGGGGGCTGGACAGATGGCTCAGCAGTTAAGAGCACCAACTGCTCTTGCGGAGGACCCGGGTTTGATTCCCAGCGCCCACGTGGCGGCTGAGAACTGTCTTTAAGCCCGGCATGGTGGTACATGCCTTTAATCCTAGCACTTGGGAGGCAGAGGCAGGCGGATTTCTATGAGTTCCAGGCCAGCCTGGTCTACAGAGTGAGTTCCAGGCCAGCTGGAGCTATAGGGTGACCCTGTCTCAAAAAGACATAAAAAAGATCATATGAAAGCAGGGCATAGTGGTGCACACCTTTAATCCCAGCACTCAGGAGGCAGAGGTAGGTAGATATCTGTGGGTTCAAGGCCAGCCATCCTGGTCTACATAGTGAGTTCCAGGCCAGCTGGAGCTACAGGGGGACCCTGTCTCAAAAAGACCTAAAAAATAAATAAGTAAAAATTTAAAAAATTTACATGAGTGATAGTCACCAAGAAAGTGAAAGACATGTTAGAGCTCGTAAGGCCCTAGAAGGATTCCCACTGACAAAGCCCTGGAGAACTAAGACTAAGGGGACCGATGTCCTCAGTAGACTTGACGTCCTCAATCATGTACTGATGTCCTCAGTGGACTTGATGTCCTCAGTCACGTACTGGGGCTGTCTACGGGCCCCTCACTCCCCAGCGGTGTACACAAGACGTCTGCAACCTCCTGGAGCTCAGCCCACACGACGGGCAGCAGATCTGGCCGCAGAAGTTCCTATTTTTCCTTTCCATGCTTGATTTAAAACTCTATGACAGACCATTTTCTGAAGGCGTCTTCTCGGTTAGAAGGGTTACCAACCCCTTTCATCTCTGGAAGGGAAGCTATTCCCCTAGATTTTACCTGGCGGGGCCACCCGGTCCTGGTATGTGGGCTTCAGTTCACTGATGGTGAGCAGCATCACCTGGATGGTTCCAATGAAGATGCCAGCTAGGCAGCCATAGAAGATCACGTAGAACAGAAGGATCTTAACTGTGGAGAGAACAGGCGGGAGAGCGGGGCTGTGATATAGTCACATGGTTAGAATCAAAGCCTAACCTTCCCAAAGATGACCACACTTCCTTCCTGGTTCCTCTCCAGAGCTTCCTTTTCCAACACTAATCAAAAGAGTGAATCTCAGTCTTTTTCAGAGGGCAGAAGTGGAGGAGTTTAACAAGAAGAATCCATGGCTATGTCTGTTTACTTCTGCAATGCAGTTAAAATCTGACAGTACTCTCCCTCAGAGACAGGTTTCCAGTCCCTGCTTATTCCCTGACATTAAATACAAGTCAAGTTCTGCTGTTTCTCCAACACCGAAAAGCCTGAGAGCTTTTGTGACGGGGGGACAGCAACAGAAACCCAGAGATACTCTTGTCATTGCCCCCACTCTCGATGAAGAACATTGCCAAGGGCCAGGACGATGGGCACCAAGCACAAAGGAAACCCTACAGCACAAATGGCCGGCACCATTTTACCTCATCTTCTAACTGGCACCAGAGTACGAAACTCTCACAGTTAACAGAATGGAGGCTGAAGCAGGTGCAAATGAATAAAAGAAAAGCAAATGAACAAAAAAACTACTGTTAACCAATATGAAGCCCATAGACTGGCAGGAGGCTATCAGTTACTGGCTTATAAGGATTAGCTCCCCGATTAGCTGCATAGTAACAGCCCGTACTAGGCATCGCCTGGCAGTCCTGTGCCAGCCAAATAACTCAACTAGAAGAAGGTAAAGTGAAACTAAGTGATCTGTAAGGTTATCAGAAACACGACTGCTTGTCACTTCTAAAGGGTCCATTTCCCAGACATTAAATGCTAGGGTCCCTGGGAAAAAGCCACAGAACCAAAGGATTATTTAAAAGAGTGTATGAAGTACCAGCATGGTGGGAAGGGATCAGGGGCAAAGAGGGCAGAGAATTGTGGAAATCAGCCATGCAGCCCTCTGTATATGTTAAAAAAATGCCCAACTTTCCCCTCAGGAATAGGAACAGACAATCACACTACAGAGCTGTTAAAAACAAAGCACACATAAGAACCCCCACAAAATGCACTGAAGGTAATAAAGACATTGCTCCTCTATTAAAATAACAAGAGAAAAGACAAAGACAGAAGCACAGATGAGAGAAAAGGCTGCATGATCTAGACCAGCAACCTACTTCTCCATCCTTTCCTCCCAGCGTGACAAGGGTTAAGTGCTGCATTTGGTATCCAGGCAGCAGTAGGCAAATGGCAAGGCTGTGACGTCAGGGGATCTGGAAAATTTTTCCAGTGAATGCCCTGAAGAGGTGCAAGAGTTGGTATAATCCAGTCAGCTAGAGCCTGCCATGGCTGTCTCATCTTGCTGCCCTCCCAATGTCATCCTTGGTGCTCTTAGCTTAATCACATTCGCCTCTTTTAACAACTGCCAACCTCCCCACTTCTGCCCTGGCCTCCAGATAGCTAACACTAACCCAAAAAGGCACTGAATTGAAAATTCATTTAAAAAAGAAATAGATGTTAAAATAAAATCATTTTGCAAGCACGATGATTAAGCTCAAGAACAAACAGCCTTTCCACTCTTCCCACAGAACACCAAAGGGAACTGAGGAATTTTTTTTCTTCCTGATGCTAGAGATTTTTACTAAGTCAATCTCCCCAGTCACTGCAGTGAAGTGAGCTGGTTAGAGGACAGCATGCAGGTCGGATGTGCTTAGGCAGTGGGCTCCCCAGAACCAGGCCACCAGAGATTGTGCAAAAAAAAAAAAAGTCAGACAAGTCCCACCAGCCACCTGGGTGGCATGATATAGGGGGTGAGGATGAGGATTGGGATGGGATATAAGCTTAAAGCAATTTTTTCTTATGTATTTAAAAAATAAGGAATGCAGAAGTTTTCAGTTAGGAACATATATACTATATATATATATATATATATATATATATACACACATATATATGTGTGTGTGTACTATTAAACTGCCAAAGGAAGTAGAATCAACTACAAATAGAAAAACCTACTAGGGCTCGTAGTAACTTAATCAAAAGGTACAAAGCACAAAGTGATTTGCAAACTGTGATTTCTCCAGCAGGTGACAGGCTCGAGTCTCCTGCCGTCCATCTTGGTGAAAAAATCTACCTAGAAGCAAAACGGAGCCAAGGGCATCCTGCCCTGGTCCCAAGGGCATCCATGTTGGGCCCAGAGCTGGAAAGGGAGAATTTCTCTATAGGAGACAGCGAGTGCTGCCACATTCCCTGACTCAGAGGAAGTCTGCCATTTCCTCCACTGCCAGAAAGGAGCAGACTTATCTATCAACACAGAATACAAACTGGGGTTGTTTAGCTTAGCACCTATACTCTGGAAAATGGAAAGACTAGACAAGCACTGACTTCTGATGGCTACTTTTGTAAATCAATTGCTACCTTGCTAGATGTGATCATCAAGTCAAACACTCTCTCCTCTCATGGAGGTACAGCCGCATTAAATGTCGGCTTAATAAACAAGCTGTTCTATATAGCCTTCCTTACCCTCTAAAGCAAATATTATTCTAAGAGGGAGCATGAAATTGGAATGAGGAAAGAAATATATTTAAGAAGGAGGAAAACTCTAGAGGGCAAATTTCACAAGGGAGCAGGAGTCAGTGCTGTCCCTGGCTCAGGGATGCGGCAGAGACCAGACCTCCATGGAAAGCAGCACAGCTAACCTGGGAGGAGGCACGGGTCCGCAGTGCACCTCCTAAGGCCTCATTTAAGTTACAGGGAGTAGCTGGGAAATGGCCCTGGCTGTTCATCCTGTATACCTCACGTTTCTTCAGGTTTTCCCTTCCATGTTAAGAAAACACAGGAACCCTATGACCACAATCCTACTGAAGAAGTCTCCCTCAAATAAAATGAAGCACAAAGTGAATCAGATAAGCCACTCATTTCATGAACTACACTCCAGGGCTCAGGAATACTTATGCCTTGGAAGCTTCACCTTGAGTAACCTTGAAGTATGATGCATTATTAACCCTTTATTTTGCAGTCAAGAGACTCCCAACTCTTTTTTTCCTTTCAAAAAAAAAAAATCATACATTACAGCTTCTTCCTTTTCAAAATGTCAGCCAAGCTGTATTTCACTGACTCATTCCTCCTTCTTCAGTCTATTCCCACAGACCCTCCCCACACAGGAACACTGCATCGCTGGATTTTAGGGTTCCCTTAGTGACTGCAGTGTTGGTGCTGGGGGGGGGAGTGGTCGCGGTGGTGGAGTTGGCGGTGATGACACTGGAGGAGGGGGCAGTGATGCAGCAAAGGGGAGTTCCCTCCCTCCCTCCCTCCACCAGTCACGACTCATAGATTTGCCTACAACTATGCCCTTCAAAATGACCTTTCTTAAAAAAAAAAAAAAAAAAAACTACCACCTTTCCCGTGTAAGGAGGCAGAAAACAAGTACGCTACCTAATTTTCTCTGGGGCATGAGGAGTCCCGCCACTAAGCAACAGGCTGCACGAAATCCAAGATGACCTGTTTCTGCATTCGTACCATTTACTGAAATCAATCCAAGATACTGAAGTGTTTGTCTGTGACCACCTTAAAAACATCAGACTTTGCCATGTGATCTAGCCAAGGCTTAGAAAGGGTCCTGACACGGAGCTCCACTGGCCATCTCAGGGCTGTGATGACTCCGCGGGAGGTCTCTGGGGTGAACCCTAGATGCGGCCATGAAATACTGCAGTGTAGATGCTTTTCTGTTCCCGGTCCTTGTCCCCATTCTAGGTACATAATTAAGCTAGAAGATGCTGTAACTGACATGCTCCCCGGCATTAGAACCGACTGGCTCCAAGAGGTGCTTTCTCAGCCCCAAATCTCATTTTTCTAAGGTCCTGGGAGATGGAGATGGAAGATACATAGATCGTTTCCCGGCACCTGACCGTTCCCAGGTTAGATCCCTACCATCTCGGTTACCCTCTGTCTGGAGAGCTCCAGTCTCCACCCGCGCCCCATCCTGGAGACCCCGCACGGGTCGCGGCACGCCAAGCTCAGGCTCCCGCGCTCCGAGCAGCGCAGATCTCGCGATCCCCCGACAGCCCGGCCAGCACCGTGGGCGCGGAACTGTCCGCAGAGCCCGCGCATCGGGGTGATGCGCAGCCCGGGAAAAGCCCAGGTGCGGGGGCTCGAGAGCCTCGGACCCGGTACTTACACCAGCTGCCACCGGTCCTGCCCAGAAACTCCTTCTTCTCCGAGTTCCAGATGAATTTCTTCCAGCTGCCTTCCTCCTTGGCTTTCCCGCGGGCCATGGTGGCTGATCAGCGGCAGCCGAGGATGAGCGTGGGTGAGTGCGGCGCGCGCCCCTGCGTCCTCCGGGCGGCTCGGCGTCCCAGCCCCGCTGCCTCTCCGCAGGCGAGACGCGCCGCTGCCGCTGCGGCTCTCCGAGTGCGAGGCGCGCGGCAGAGCAGTCGGGGCAGGAGCGGGAGGAGGGGGAGGCGCGGCGGGGGCGGAGGGAGGAGGGCGGAGGGAGGAGGGAAGAGAGCGCGCGCGGGCTGGGCGGCTCCGAGTCCCGCACCTCGCGGTGGGCGCGCGGCCGAGCACGGACTCTCCCTCCGGTCTGCCGCGCGCGGCGGTCGTTCTCCCGGGCGCTGGGCGAACCCCGCAGCCGCCGCTCCAGGCAGTCGCCGGGAGCCTCCTGTGACCTCTGCGGGGACAGGCCAGGAGCTAGGAGAGAAAGTCACCGGGCAGGACAGGAACGGCGGAGCGCGGGCCGGGCACACGCGCGCGCCGGCCACGAGCCGAGAAATTGGCTGAGGGCGCACGCCCTACCTTTACTATATACCGCGCCTCAGCCACCCGGAGCCCCCGCCCACCGGCGACGCGGGGGACCAATCGCGATTTCCGAAGGGCGGAGTCTGAGGCCCGAAGGGGCGGGCACGGGGCTGGCACAAAGGAGCCCGCTGGGCGAGAGGGGCTGAAGGGGCGGCGGGGGCACGGAGAGGGGCGGAGGGCCTGCCGGGAGCGCTCCCGCGGCTCTGCGCGCCCCCTCCCCCTTCCCGGCGGGGCGCGCACCGCTCCCGGGCTGGCGCTGTGAGTGGCCTGCACCTGCCTGGCTCGCTCCGAGACTCGGGGACCCCTGGCACACCGTCCTGACCCCGTCCCTTCTTCATGTCCGCTCTCCCTCGTGCGCTCCCCGCCCGAGTTTGCTGCAGGTCCACCTCCCCTAGGCCCTGCCTGGGTCGGGGAAGGTCACTCTGGAACGCCTGTGACTGCCCAGCTCAGCCCCGCCTCTCCGCTCCTGCACCTGCCGCCCCCTTGCACTCTCTGCCACTGCGGTCGCAGTTCCGGCCCGTCCCTCTCCTTGCAGGCCAACCCAACCGGCAGCCCCGGTTCCTGACTTCTGGGCTGTGCTCCTTGTGGGCGGCCTGAACCACCTCAAGCCGGACAATTGCCAAACCCACCCAGGGTGGTAGCAGGAAACCGGTTGTGTCTCACGCCAGTCTAGACCCCCCCCCCAACAATCTCTGCACGTGACCTGGGCAACCAGGACTTTCTGGCCCTGGTAGGTGGCCGGAGTTCTCCCTGGTGTACGGTTAAGCCTCCTTGGGGGCAGCCCGGGAGTTACCGACCACTTCCCTCCACTGTAGAATTCTTGGAACGAGAGCACACTTTGGAAGCCCCAGCTCATATGTCAAAATCTTGCCTAGCACAGCCTTGAAAGAGGATCACCTGCTTCCCATCCTTTATCCATCCGACTGAAAACCCACTTTGATTTTCATCCCCCTCCACAGAGCCCCTGAACAGCTTCCCCCACATCTCTCAGGGCAGTGACACAGCAGAAAACATGGCGATGCTTCCGCAGTGGTTGCAGAAAACCAGTCCCTAGGAGTGACCTGGCTCGCTGTGGAAAGAGCTAGCTTCTTATCAAGCACCTTCCCAATACAAAGAATACTTCCCAAGCCTCCCTTCTGTCTCAAGGTCAACCTTGCAGGCCTAAGGACAAGCTTGATAAGGGATGCAAAATGGGCTCTTTCTCACTAATCCTTCTCAAAGCCCACTTTAAGTCTTGAGAAAAACCTGAAAATTCCCAGGATGTAGGGGGAGAAGCAGCCAGGTAATGCTGCAGCCCACAGGGGCCTCTGCAGAACTCTGTGAAGGGCAACTGTGAGAAAGGCTTGTTGAGAAAAGAAGTCACCCCCTGCTTTGCCCCTGCAATGTGTACCTTGGAAAAGACCCAAGTTGGTGGTTGGTGACTATTGGAAGAAGCTGTGCCCGTGGATGAGATGCTTCAGGTCCCCATACAGAAGTTACATGATAGAGGAGCTTCCAGCAGGGCAGGTCACTGGGAAGGGTGTGTGTGTGTGTGTGTGTGTGTGTGTGTGTGTGTGTGTGTGTGTTATATGTTGAGTGCTCACATCAGAACACTGCCAGACGAATGGGGGTGGGGTGGAAAGAAGTCCCACCAGAGCATCAGGGGCTGGGGTGTAAGGTAGCCAACCCCAAGAGGAATGAGGCCCAGCAAGGGGCTGATGGTTTATACCTGTAATCCCTGCAGTCTGAAGACTGGGCCAAAAAGATTACAAGTTTGAGGCTAGCCTGAAGCTGCATAGTGAGTGCTGGGCTGGCCTGAGCTACAAGGGGGGTGGGGGAGATGAGGTGATGGAAGAAAGAAAGGAAAGAGAAGAGTAAGGAGGCCCTGGCTGGAGGCTGTGGTGCCCTTCCTTGTGCCCACTGTTTTCCCATCCCCCACAGGCCTTGTATTCCTCACCCACCCTCCAGCCTCCTTTATTCTTTAAATGAAAGAAAGAAAAGCTGCCCATGGGTGTAGCAAATGCCAGCTACTTTTGGATCTCACCCCCTCTCAACAGTGAGTTCCCCAGCTCCCCTATTTGTCCCTCCCCTGAAGGATAAAGCCTGGGGGTCTTGCCTGCAAAGCCAGAACAGCTCCCATCCAGGCCTAGTGTTGCTGCTGGAGAGCCTGATCTCAGCTCAGGTATGTGGGAAGCACATTTCTGTTGGTGGCTCACCTCAGGCCCCACCTGCCCAGCCAGTCTAGACCATCTGGAGCTGTCTCATTCATTTCACCATCTGGCCACAGAGAGCAGCCTGGGAAGAAGATAGAGCTGCATTCACAGTCTGGTCTTAGGACCTGCCAGCTGCATGACCTTGGCCAAGTCACTTGTTCTCTCCAGAGCTGTCCTTTCTGTTGTAAACTTGGAGCGATACATTGTAGCTCGATTAAAAGAAGGATATAGGAAAGTGTTAAGCACAGTACATAGCAAGAGCTATTAAGTAGCTAGATTAATTATAATTCCTTCCATGTGACCTTGTCTAACCTTGAAGCTGTTACTGTGACTTTATGATGGACTATCTCGCTCTGATACCTAACACCTTTCCGACTCTGACTTTCCCTTCAGGTCCTGCAAGGTCACCCTGACTAATTCCCCACCTTCTATGCCACCTTTTGCCTTGCTTCCCAATGTGCTTCCTGCTCTGTGACCTTAGCTAACTCAAGTAATGAATAACTCAAGCACATAATGTCCCTTTGGATTGTACTGGGCTGGGCTTTTGTTCCAGGGCCCCTTCTGTGACGGGTGCTGCAGCAGCAGGTTGAAAGCGAAGAGTGTACAGTACTCCAGAGGGAGGGGTGCCTCTGGCAGGTGCAGTGTGTCTGGGTGTGGACCATGGTTAACTAAGAAAGCTATTCCATAGATACCTGTAGAAGTGCAGAGAAAGAAATCCTGCAGCTCAGTATAAAGACTCAGGGAAAGGAGAGTGATGTTTACTCCCCCTTTCCAGGCTGACTAGGGAAGAAGGATAGTTCTGGTGTCCTGTGATTGGTTCTGCCCAAGGTTAATGTTCTGTGTGGGTGGAGAGAAAAGAAAGAATCAAGCTGAGTTGACAGCAGGCAATTGAGAGGGGTCAGGTAAGGATGACAGATTCCAACTCAGAAAACAGCCAGATGCTGTTGTGATTTGATGCATCATATACGTGGGAGTAGAGACAGGGTCTATCAGATAGAAACAGGACAAGGTCTACCTGTCTAGCAAGATGGCCAGCTGGAAGCTAGGCTGAGGGAAGAGACAGGACACAACCCCCAACCATAAGATGCTTCTGCTCAAGACCAGAGAGTTTAAAATGGAGGTGCCTGCAAAAGAGAGGGAACAACTTGCCAGGCTGCAGAAGAGAACCAGAGCTGAAAAGCAGAACTCCCTGGAGCGGCTGGCTCTCTAAACCCCTCTGCCAAACATAATGCAGTCAAACTCTGCAGAGGGCTGCAGAGGGCTGAGCTGCCAATCCCACGTTCACACACTCACACATGTGCTTACACACAGCAGGGTTCTTTTCGGCCAGCCCCAGAGTATTTTAAGTACAGAGTGGAGGGGCTGAGGGGATGTGTTGTAGGGTGACTCATCCGGCAGCAGAAGCTGTGTGCACTGCACAGGAAAATGGCTCAATGGTAGGCTGTGTTTGCAGTAGAAGGCAGCCCGAAAGCATAGCTCTGCAGTGGAGGGACTGATTAAGGCTGAGGGCTGGTCAGCGTGGCAGGAGTGTGGCTGGACATTTGGGTAACACCTGACAAGTGGGTGGGCTGAGGACCCCCTAACCGTCCATCACAGAAGGAGCCTGATCACGCCACAGACCATCACTCTGATTCATAATGGACCCCTCATGTTTAACAGAAAAAACAAACAAACTGTTTTCTGAAATAGTTCTGGTTTCTTGAGGAGACCAGGAACCTCGAATGGGTACAAATAGGCATATTTCTTCACTATTTTTATCTGTGGTCTTTCCTGTACTTTTACTGGGTCTGGAATTGAATCTATGTCTTGTATGAGGACCTTTTAGGCTGGGATGTGTCTCTGTTAGTAGAGGGCTTAGTTAGCATGCTTGAGACCCTGGCTTTCATCCCCAGCACCACATACACTGGGAACAGGCAGTAGCTCACACCTGTAATCTCAGTGACCCAGAAGTGGGACAAGAGGATAGAAGTTCAAGGCCATCGTCACTGCATAATGAGTTTGAGGCCAGCCTGGGATAATGAGACCTTGTCTCAAAAACCAAAGGGGCCCTTTTTAACCTAGGATCCTTGGTGAGTTGGACTATTACCATTAGTGGGAGGAGCAGGATGCCACAGGTCCCCTTGGGTACTGGGTCTCCACTGGTAGACTTCTAGTAGTTGTTTTCTGCTGTACTGGTGAATCCACACAACATCTGTGTAGTGGGATATGCTGAGGTTCTTATCCGCTAACCTCCATATTGGTGTGTATATAGTGGAGGTAGCCATAGCTGAGAGAAGAGGACAGGTAAAGAATGGTATTTGCTTGGTTCTGGCTGGACCATAGAGATTTATGTTGTCTGTTAAGAATCATGACTCCTTTGCACCATTGGGGATGGTAGGACAGAAAGCCACTGGGGAGGTGGTGCTGGACTGCTGGTGGGACATCCAGAACCAGTTTACTTGTTCCTCTCTACTACTCTAATGGGAATAAATTGATTGACTTTGGAAAATTTGTACCAAGGAAGGTATCTTCTCTAAACTTAAAAATAAAGTTGCTGGGCTAAGCATGGAGTTCAGTGGTAGACCACTTGTCTATAATTTGCAAAGCCCTAAAACTGGGGATGGGGATCAGAGAGGAGGGGAGCCAAGGTAGCCCCAGTTACTAAGGAGATTCAAACACAGGAGGGTTGCTTGAATCTAGGAGTTTAACCCCCAGGCAGTACCTTTCTTCTATCTATCTATCTATCTATCTATCTATCTATCTATCTATCTATCAATCATCTATCAATCAGTTAATTTCCAGAATATTCCATCTGTTTAAAAAGAAATTTTCTGAGAGCCTAATCTGAGGGAAAGAGTAGTCCTTCGGGGCTGGAGAGATGGCCTAGCGGTTAAGAGCATCGACTGCTCTTGCAGAGGACCCAGGATCGATCCCCAGCACCCACATGGCGGCTGAGAACCGTCTGTAGCTCCAATTCCAGGAGAACTCCAGTTCCAGGGGAATCCGAGACCCTCTTCTGACCTCCGAGGCATTGCACGACACGGGTGCACAGACCTGCATGCAGACAGTACATTCATACATATAAATAAATAAATAAATAAATAAATAAATAAATAAATAAATAAATAAATAAAAAAAATAAAACTTAAAAAAAAAAAAAAAAAGAGTAGTCCTTCGACAGCATTCTCTTGTCAGAAAGGCTCCAGAGACAAAGGTGATGAGATGAAAAGCTGGGGTATTTTATGACCCTCTTCATGCTGGAATATTTGAAGTCTTTCAGAGATCAAAGCGAATGTCTCTTTTATGGTCAGCTTAATCTTCAACTTACTGCAGTTTCAGTCAAAAGTCAGGAAGAAACAGTAGAGATTGTGTTTAGTGGAAAGATAATGTCAGAGTTCCTCTAGTTCAGACTCCCATCCGCTGGGACAAGGTCAGTTGGTCTCTAGTTGAACACTTCCAGGAATGTTGAGCTCTTTACCTCTCAACAAAACATCCTGTGTTTGGGAAATTTCAATCTAAAATCTAGCACCTTGTGACTTCTGACCAAACCCAGGTGCTCTCCACTTGGAGAAGCAAGAAGCAAAATGATACATTTCTGCATATACTGAAAACCTCCCTCTTTTTACTTTGTCTGTTTTGTTTGAGATATTGTCTCATTATGTAGCCCTGACTTACCTGAGATTCACTATGTAGACCAGGCTCAGCTTAGATTCACAGAGTTCCACCTGTCTCTGACTTCCAAGAGCTGAGGTCAAAGGTATGTGCCACCACACCCAGCCTGATGTTCTTACTTAAGCAGATATTCTGATTCCAAGGAGTATATAATGTCCAGTGAGCCTTACATCTGTTATGAACAAAAAATGCTATTTTAATCACTTACTGCTATCCATCCAAATTCTCTGTCATCATGATTTTCTTGAGCCAAAACCTCTATTTTTTTCCTATAATACATATCATTTTATCTAATTGCTTTTAAAATCATAGGAAGGAATATACATTTATATTATCTTTTTTTTTCAAAGCCAGTTTTTTATCGAAGCTTTGTGCATGTCATACATTTCCCAATCAAATCTAGACCCGTTCCCATTCCTTGCCCCCCACCCCACCAGAGCTCATGCATTCTGCCATATATGTTTTTCATCTTTTTCTCAGTCTCTTTTAAAATTTTTGATACAGAAGTTTACTGTTTTGGGCAGAAGTTCATCATTTCAGTCAGTTCTTTGACCCAGTCCTTGTTGTTGTTGTTCCTTCCAATTTGCATCACTCTAAAATATGCATATATGCATGCCACACATATATCAAGATTATGACATCATAGGTTTTAGCAGCTTCACCTTATTATTTCTTTATTATTTATTTATTAGGCTGAAAGAAATCATGTTTTCCTTAAGGAATTGTTTGAAGGCTCCTCCTTGGCAAGCCCAAACAACCATCAGTCCTACCCTTGTGCTCCACACTAGGGTCTTCCCTTCCCATGGTCATCAAATGAGGTCCAGTAAGCACTGAATCCTGTCTTGATCTTCCTGTACTATTCTCTGTGATACAGCCTGGGTTGTCCAACAATGGCAGTCTATACTCTGAAAAGGCTGAAACCCCAGTAGTTGTTCAGTCCGCAAGCTGGATGTCTCAGCAGTCCCCATTTGGCACTGAAGGTTTGGAGGATTCTTGGAGAGACAAGAGCCTTCAGTCCATATTGGAAGGTTGAAAAGCTGTGTCTCATGTCTTTGAAGGATGGCAAAAGCAGTGGAAGCCACAGGGTAGCTGCAATTGCCAGTAAGAATTGAAGACAGGCAAAACAACAGTGCTTTTTTTTTTCTTTTACCTGAGCCAAAATCTCTCTTAACACTGAAATCAGATACATGCTTTAAAAAAAAAAAGATCTTGCATTTGCAGAAAGCAGCCACCCCTTCCCTCAAAATCTAAATTGAGTAAACAGCAAGGAGCAGGGTTGGAAGTGCCCACATCAATTCCTGGGGGTGGAAGTATCCACACCAATTCATGGGGTTCAAGTGGCCATACCTGTTAGGTTCAGGTAGAGGGGAGACCTAGCATTCAGGAAGGAGAAAGATTCAGGACTCTGATGGAAAAAGAAGTCGGATGTATGGGGTGGGGATTGGCCTGCCTGTGTCAGGGTTGAAAGACCAGCAGTAGAATAGCCCCAAAGCGCCAGTTTTAAACCCAAGCATACAGAGAAGTGGGGCAAGGAAATTGGGGATAGGGCATAGGTGGATGTGTGGCCAGTATCAGAAAGAGCATCTCCATAGAAACTGAGGCCTGTGCTCTGGTGAGGCATGAGTGCAGGATGCTGCAGCAACTTTTCCCGGATTGCAGGAACACAGTCCAGGGTAATTCTTTCTCAAAACTTCTGCTTCGGTTGGCTTCCTGGAATCGCTGACTTAGGTGGGCTACAACCTTACATTCCACCCTTCTGTGTCATAGGGATGGGGGTGACATTTTCATTCTAGCTGCTTCGAGCTGATGGGGGATAATGAAGAGGAGGTTAATGACACAAGAGGGTGAGATGCTTTACACCTGGGTGTCACTGCTGTCAGCAGGGATACATTTCTATTTGTCTGAAGGGAAAGCTATTGAAAATTGATTAAACAAGATATCGAGCTATTACCAGGATGAGGCCCAAGGTTACTAAACGTCCAGTTAGGGGATATAGCCATGTGAGTAATGCGGTCTAGGATTCCCTACCCCAATGCCCAGGGGAAGACACAGTTTTTGGCAATCCCAGCCTTTGACACAGACAAGGCTGCTAAGAAACTCAAGAGCATTTTGGCTTCTAGCCGAGAAACTGGCTACTTTTTTGTTGTTGTTTTGTTTTGTTTTGTCTTTTTACTAAGATCTAAAGTTCTGGGGGGGCGGGTCGGGTTTTTTTTTTTTTTTTCTTTTTTGGCGGGGTGGATGAGACAGTTTCTCCCTGTAGCCCCAGCTGGCCTGGAACTCACCTTGAACTCACAGAGATCCACCTGCCTTTGCCTCCCAAATGCTGGGATTAAAGTCGTGCACCTCCACACCTGGCCTAAAGTTTTATACCTGAAGTACAATTTCTCAGACCTTAAAAGAAATATACTGATTATTTATCTTTGGTTATACTTTCCCTTTGGGTATTTTTGTTGTTTTGTTTTTGTTTTGGTCTTTTTGAGACAGAGTCTCCCTTTAGTCCCAGCTGGCCTGGAGCTCGCTATGTAGACCAGGCTGGCTTTGAACTCATAGAGATCCACCTGCCTCTGCTTAGGCATTTGCCACCACGCCCTGCTCCTTTGGGTGTTTAAGGCCACATAGTTAGGCCAGATTAACCAAGTTTTTGTTTTCTCGAGGTCAGTTGAGGATCCAGTCCTCAGGGGTCACATCCACCCAGCTTGGCAGTGCATGCCTATAATCCCAGCACTTGGGAGATAGAGCCAGGAAGATCAGAAATTCAAAGTTATCCTCCACTACGTAACAGGTTTAAGCTTGAGGTTTGGCTAGACTATAAGAGCTCAGATCTCAAAAACAAAAGCCAATAACAAGCTTAAACAGAACATCACGTTTGCCCCTCCCCACTTCTGCTCTGTGCTCCCTCTGCTGAACCAAGGCCACTCGGGCTGTATGATGCTATGGCCAGCAGGAAAGGGACACCTGCCTGTAGAGCATCCTGGTCTTAAAAGATAGCGCCTTTCCTCCTTGCGTTCCTCCCATTCTTTCTGGATGATATTTACTTAAGAAAATTTAGGTATGCTCAAAAGTGGCGTTTCCCCTAGAACAGGGCTTCACATGCTACCTGAATTAGACTGAAGAAACAGACCAGCCCTCACACAGGATGTTCCACAGACAATGCTCCTATTTCCCTAACTGTCGTGGGAATCTGGATGTGAGTAACAAGTACTGGTACTTGGAGGTGATTATTGTCACCCCTAGGGCACAGGACTAAGGAAGGACAAGTCATCCCTCCCTCAGCCATGGGTAGAAGAAAAGAACCGTCTCTCTCTTTCCAGTTTTACAGTTTTAATTTTTTTTTGTCTGTTTGGTCTTTTGAGGCAGGGTTTCACTCTGTAGCCCAGGCTGGCCTTAGACTCATGAAAATCCTCCTGCCTCAGCCTCCTAAGTGCCAGCGCGATGGGGTGAGCCACCACAGATGGCTTCGTCTTTGGTTTTAAACTGAGTACTCTTTTTAAAAAAATTTTATTTCTTTTTTCTATATGAACGCATTGCCTGAATGTGTGTAAGTGCACTGGTGTCATGCAATGGATGTCAGAAGAAGGTGTTGGATTCTATGGAACTGGAGATAGGATGGTTGTTAGCTGCCATGTGGGTGCTGGGAATCAAACCCAGGTCCTTTGCAAGAGCTGTCAGTGCTCCTAACCACTGAGCAATCTCTCCAGCCCCTAAATTGAGTACTTTTTCCCCCCTTATCAACCTCTTACCTATGATTTTCTCCTATAACACTATCAACACTATAATTTAAATGCACACTAGCAGGCTGGAGAGATGGCCTAGCGGTTAAGAGCTCAGACTGCTCTTACAGAGGACCCGGGTTCAATCCCCAGCACCCACATGGTGGTTGAGAACCGTCTTTGGCTCCAGTTCCAGGGGAATATGACGCCCTCTTCTGACCTCCGAGGCATTGCACGACATGGGTGCACCAACCTACATGCAGACACACATTCATACACACAAAAAATTAAAATTAAAAACAAATAAATAAATGCACACTAACTAGATTTCTTTCTAGAATTTGCTTGGGAATCAAAATTTCATATAGAAAAAAGAATTGACAACTCTAAATAAGCGATATGTGAACACACAACCTTTGGTAAGATGCAAGCTTTTCTCCTAATAATTCCCCTTGACTAGCCAGTTTGACACAGGAGTTGGGTAAGGCTGATTATGCTGTCTTAACTTAGAAACTATTAATTTGGGTTTTTTTTGTTTGTTTTTTTAATTTTATTTATTTCCATATGTGTATGAATGTACTGTCTGCATGCAAGTCTGTGCACCCGTGTCGTGCAATGCCACGGAGGTCAGAAGAGGGTGTCGGACTCCCCTGGAACTGGAGTTCTCCTGGAACTGGAGTTTCAGATGGTTCTCGGCCGCCATGTGGGTGCTGGGGATCAAACCCGGGTCCTCTGTAAGAGCGGTCGGTGCTCTTAACCGCTAGGCCATCTCTCCAGCCAGAAACTATTAATTTGTAAGACATGTTGACTATTACACCTGTAGTACCTACACACGACACTGAGGCAGGAGGATCCGGAGTTCAGGGCCATCCTAAGCTGCACCAGGAACAGAGGAGTTTGAGATCAGCCAGGGCTACAAGAGACCCTGCCACACTTCTCCCTTCCCTTCAGATCAATTAAATACACAAAAACAGAAAAAGAAAAACCCCCAGATGAGGAATGGAAACTCAGAGAGGGAAAATCACTGGTAAGAGGTGGCAGGGATGTTCTCTTCTCAGGCCCAGTCCCTGCTCATCTTACAGCACAGGGCTCAGCCCACCTCCTACCACCCCTCCTAGGTGACCCAAGATGGTGTCTAGATGCCAATCCTTATATCCTAGCTGGAGGAAAGGACAAAGAACAGGAGAAATACGAGTGCAATGTCACCTTATAGAAATTCCCATTCTAGAAACTGTCCCAGGACACTTCTGTTCCCATCTCTTGGTCAGAACTTGGTTTCAGGAGAAGGGTAGCAATGGAATATAGCTCTTATTCCTGGCACCAAGTGTCCAGGCAAGGAGAAGGCCTATCACCGCCTTGCCAGGAGGAGGCGGGAAAATATGACACTCAGTGATTGGCTCCTTTGTTCTTCAGTATTGTCCAGGCTTTTTCTTTTTCTTTTTTTTTTTTCTTTTTGAGACAGGGTCTCCCTTTAGTCCCAGCTGGCCTGGAGCTCGCTATATAGACCAGGATGGCCTTGAAATCACAGAGATCCACCTGCCTCTGCCTCCTGAGTGCTAGGATTAAAGGCATGTGTGACCACGCCCAGACTAAGACGGTTCTTAGCCACCATGTGGGTGCTGGGAATTGAACCTGGGTCCTCCAGAAGAGCAGTCGGTGCTCTTAACCGCTGAACCATCTCTCCAGCCTCTGTCCAAGCTTTTTTTCAAATACAAACCCTGAGAGGTTGACATGATCTAACACTTTCTTCTTCCGTGAGAAGATCAGATCCCTTTCTTTTGTGGTGAGAAGGACAACTCATCGCAGGAGTACCCCATCAGGGAAGCCCTGGCCACCAGGGTCAGGGGAGGTGGACCTTGATGCAGCCCTGCAGGATAGCTGGAAAGGATCCTGCAGAGAGATCGAGAAGCAGATGCAGCCAGCACACGGCACCAGCAGTGACTGGAAGTTGGCCCTATGGATGCCCTATGCCCCTGCCCCCACCCCCCACCACTCCACAGTAGGGATTCCAGTCTATGCCAGCTTCTTTGGGGGCCTGTGGAATTTAGACAGCTGTTGCTCATTCTTAGCACAGGCTGCAGTGACACAGGATATGTGATTTACTCGGACTAGGCATTCCAGTGGAAGTGTCAGGTTCAGGGTAACTGTCAAAGGGTCTTAGCACAGTTCACATTTAGCTGTGAATTAATTACTTTTAGCAAATCAATAACTCTCCAATTTTACTAGGCTTCCAGAGGGATGGGACTTTGGAGGGACCTCTGGAATCCTGCATGACCAACACTAGACACCAATGAACAAGGACACCTGGTCACTTCTGTCAGCTACTCAGATGCTCCAAACTTACGCACACAAGGTCTTTCCCTCTGCATCTAGAATGCCCAACTTTCTTCCTCTTGGCTGGGTAATAAGCAGTGAGCCTTCCTGCCTTTCCTTCCTTTCCTCTTTCTTTCTCTTTCTTTCCTTTCTTTCTTTCTTTCTTTCTTTCTTTCTTTCTTTCTTTCTTTCTTTCTTTCTTTCTTTCTTTCTTTCTCTTTCTCTCTTTCTTTCTTTCTTTCTTTCTTTCTTTCTTTCTTTCTTTCTTTCTTTCTTTCTTTCTTTCTTTCTTTCTTTCTTTCTTTCTTTCTTTCTGTTTTCTTTTGTTCTTTTGAGACAGGGTCTCCTGGAACTCACTGTGTAGAACAGGCTGGCCTCAGTCTCACAGAAACCCACCTACCTCTGTCCCCTCCAAATCCCTTCCCCTCCCCACATGTTGGGATTAGCACTCTACCTGGCCAGAGTTCAGATTCTTTCACTTCTGGATACTAATTCTTTGACTTTTGCAATGGAGGAAAATGCCTAAATCCAAGGTTGTACCTAGCGCTGTGCAGCTCTCCTTTGTGACATTCATCATTCTGCACTCACTTGTACGATTATTCACTTAAACTTTTAATTTAATGAGAACAGATTTTTGCCATGTTGCTGGTATACCAGATGCCCAGCACAGGGATGGACTCATAGTGTGCCCCCAACTGATAGAATTGAATGAATGAAGCTGCTTCTCCGAGCATCTCCAACCCTAACACAGCAGCATGATTTCTCAATATGAAAACCAGGAGAAGCTGGCATCAAATTTGCCTGGCTAACTTTATTCCAGTCTAGATGATCTAGAATCATGATCTAGAATCTAATGATCTAGAATCAGATCATTACAGTTCACAAATCTTCATGTGAACAAGCTTTTCAGGTAATTGGTTTGTTTTATTCTGTTTTACTTTATTATTATAGTGTTGGGGATCAAGCCCAGTACCCCACACATGCTAGGCAAGCCATCCCCCAGCATAGGCCATTATTAACTGCTAAGTTTGAGAAGCCTCCCTGTAGGATATGTGAGGAGGCAGAGAGACAGTCCTGCATGAGATTACTTAAAACCACACTCTGGCTGGGCATGGTGGTGCATACCTTTAATCCTAGCACTTGGGAGGCAGAGGCAGGCAGATCTCTGTGAGTACAAGACCAGCCTGATCTACATAGTGAGTTCTGGGCCAGCTGGGGCTACAGAGAGATCCTGTCTCAAAAAGACCAAACATAACAAAACAAACAAAACAACAATACAACAACAACAACAACAACACAACAACAACAACAAAGAAACATAGTCTGAATGAGTTTCTGGGATTAAATCTGTTGTAGTCAAGAGCTACCTCTGTATGTAAAAATTGAGAGAAAGGAAATTTGTAATACTACCTTGCACTCTTGAGAGTTGAAAATACCAAGGAAAGTTTGGAGATCCCTGTTAATTGAGTTTGGGGATCCAGGTTATTTGAGAAGAAAACAGTTTATATTCCTGTAGCACCTTGGCATAGGGAATTTTAAAGAAGTAGACTTGTTTGTTATCAGTAACTTTTTATCTCTCTTCTGGGCATCAGTCCCTTATTCCTGAAGACTGATGACTCAGTGTTCTTGCCTGGGACCTTCTGAACCCAGAACAGAGTCCTGGATTCTAGAGTATGATTTCAAGTCTCCAAATTGACTAATAGATATAGTTACCTGTAAAAAAATCTTTAAACCAGAGATTTTAAACTGGCAAATTTTAAACCTTGTTTTCTCAGAAAAAAAAAAAAAAATCAGGTATCCTGTATCTCTCAGCTGAAAATCTACATGGTCTAATATCTTACTTAACAAGAAAGGGGACGAAAGTCCACAGCGAGTTATGCCCAGTGCTTTTGTCTTTCCGCCTTCTCCAGTTGCTTGTTTCCCCTTTAAACTCCATTCCGAAGGTCTCTTCCTTTTGGGATATTTCTTGCCTGTCTCTGCCTCTGCTCTTATCTTTTGAAGATCACAGACTCGTTACCTCCCAGGAATTTTTCCTCCTTTCTTTCAGTGCCCTAGGATCCAGTTCCTTCTTAAAGAGATCTCAGTGGATGGATCTGTGGGTTAAAGTGATTACTGCCAAGTCTGACAACCTGGGTCCTGCATGGTAGAAGGAGAGAACTGACTTTAGTAAGTTACCCCACATGTTCCCACAGCATGCCCACACTACCCCCAAATAAATGAATACCAAAAATAAACAAGGAGTCAGCATGCTGGGCCCATGGGTAAAGGAACTTGGTGCCAATCCTGAAGACCTGTGGAGGGAGAGGACTGACAGACACAATTTGTCCTCTGAACTCCATGTGTATACCACTACCCTCACAATAAATAGATAGAAAAAAAAATCTCTGCTGAGTGCAGTGATTTATATACCTTTAATCCCAGCACTCAGAAAGCAAAGTCAGGCAGATATCTGTGAGTTTGAGACTAGCCTGGTCTATGTAGTGAGTTCCAGGCCAGTGAGACCCCATCTCAAAAAAAACCACACACACACACACACACACACACACACACACACACGCCTGGTCTATGTAGTGAGTTCCAGGCCAGTGAGACCCCATCTCAAAAAAAACTACACACACACACACACACACACACACACACATGCACGTGCAAACACACACACACACATGCACACACACACACACGCACACAAGCGCGCGCGTGCACGCACACACAATCTCAAAATCTTGGATATTCACTGCCATTTCTTTTTTACAGTTTTATTTCTTTGTTTTTTGTTTGTTTGTTTGTTTATTGTGGGGGGTGTGGTTTAGCCACAAGTGTGTGTGCAGGTGAATGTGTCACTATGCACATAAGGTAGCCAGAGAACATCAGGTATCCTGTTCCATCCATCTTCATCTTACCCCTTTAGGACAGGGCCTCACTAGATCTGGAGCTAAGCTGGTGATCAGCAGGACCCAGTAATCCTGTCTGTCTCTCTCTGCCCCTTTGTGCTAGGGTTCTAGGCACCGTATGATCATACCTGGCCTTCTATATGGATGCTGGCACCCGAACGGAGGCCCTTATGCTTTCCCATTGAGCCACTCCCATGACATCCTGACCACTGTCATTTCTCTTTTAAAATTCAGTCACTTTACTGGCTCACCAAACACCAGACTCCTATTATTTCATAGCTCCACTGAAAAGTGAAACACAGACATAAACTAATATAATTAAACCATGAAAACTTCGTGGTTTAATTATAAAAAATAAAAAAATATATAAAAAAAAACCCAAAATGTAAGAAAAATCACAAGAAGCTCAAGGGTAGTACCTTAAGGAAAACCAGAAAAAAAGTAGCTATATTCAAATTGTAAGCTCCCAGAGAGCAGGGGCAGTCCCACCTACCTGCAAACTGCATCGTCCAGCACAGTGCCTGGAACACAGGCCTTTTAGAAAACATTTATCAAGCAGGTGGAAAGGACCTTCCATTTCAACCAAGGACCTGCGGGCTTAGTGTATGGCTAAGCTCAAAGTAAACAAAGAGAAAAGCTCTGAATAGCAAATCACCTAGCCAGGTGTTCAGAAAATGGGTGTGGACAAGTTCTGAACTGTTGTCCCCTTGCAGTCTGGGATCTTCCTTCAGGAATCCTTCAGGAGTCTCTCAGGGTTATGATAACAAAGTAGAAACTGACAGAATGTAGGTTATTTCAGCTGAAAGTCCTCTTGAATTAGCCAAACATATTTCATGGTAGCTGTGGAAAGTACGTATGTTTTGGGGACATAGGCACTGGGTGTTATAGAAGTCACTTAACTATGTGAGACTGTGCATTCTCATTTGGTAAACAGAGATGATAACAATACTGCATTGTCTTTGTGGGAATCTGAGATCATCAATGTATAAGGCTTAATACTTAGCAGAAATTCAATAAATGATAGTTTTCTCCACTTAACATTTAAAGTAGTTAAGTTCTGACGTTTCTATGCTTTGTCCCTGACCAGCCTTCAGTGCCTGACTCAAAATAAATACCTATAAAATTTGCTAAATAAATTATTTGTTTGCTTACCAAGTTTCAGAGTGGAGATACACGTCAGTATTTTGAATATACTAAAATGCTCTGACATTGAAAGTGTTCATTAGCATCTGGTATTCAGGCTGTAGTGTGCTGGTGACAGTCACCTGCTATACACACATAGTATGGGAACAGAAGGTGCAAGCTACGTACCAGAGGATCTCAAAGTATAGTCTTCAAGCCATCAGCGTCCCCAGGTCCTGGGAATTTATTAGAAATGCAGACTCTCTTGGGGCTGGAGAGATGGCCTAGCGGTTAAGAGCGCCGACCGCTCTTACAGAGGACCCGGGTTCGATCCCCAGCACCCACATGGCAGCCGAGAACCATCTGAAACTCCAATTCCAGGAGAACTCCAGTTCCAGGGGAATCCGACACCCTCTTCTGACCTCCGCGGCATTGCATGACACGGGTGCACAAACTTGCATGCAGACAGTACATTCATACACATACGGAAATAAATAAAATTAATAAAAGTAAATAAATAAAAAAAAGAAATGCAGACTCTCAAGACTTGTTCAGATCTACTAGGTTACAGGTGAAGGCTAGTAGCTCATTTTAATCTGTCCTTTGCTTAATGGTGATCTACATCAATGTTTGAGGAGAACCTCAGGCCCATGCAAAACTCCCCTGTGCTATAATTGGAACGTGATACCCAAGAGGCAGCTTGCACCTACAATGCATAATGTATTGGAGATTTTAGATGGAAACCCAAGTTCCCCCCACATGTCACCATCACATCCCTTGCTGTGGTGGCCTCCTTTGCATGGTGGAGTGAGTCAGCACACAGATTTTGAGTTTAAATGCTCATCAGCCAGCTGCCCTCCTCATACAAGCTTCAGATATTGCTAGAAGTCCTTTTAGGCTGCTATTTTGATCAGAGTGTCTGGAATGGCAGAGTGGACAGAGTGGACACTGACTCAAGGGAAGGTCTGTTCATAGACTGGCCCATAATTCATGTGCTATGACTAAGCTGAGGTCACAGACACCCAAATGCCTCCAGGAAAAGAGCAGTTGTTTCCTCACATAACAGCCTACAGGTGAAGCTGATGGGATATGCTTGTTCCCCCACATGTCACCATCACCTCCCCTGTTGTGGGGGCCTCTTTTGCATGGCAAAGTGAGTCAGTAGCACACCTGCATTCCATCTCACTAAGCCCCTCAAACATAAGGGATATGGTCTTTTTGTTTCCTGTTATCTAGTAGTAAAGCTAAGGGTCAGGATGACAACGATTCTCCCAGTGTCAAACAATAAGGTTTGTCCATAACATAGTCTCCTTTTGATTAGCAAGTACATTTATTCAGGGGTCCCTATTACTCCTCTACTCTCTGTCCATCAATAAAAAATATGATTTAAATGGGCTGTATAACTTTTCTTTTTTTAAATTTTTTTATTTATTTCTGTATGTGTATGAATGTACTATCTGCATGCAGGTCTGTGCACCCGTGCTGTGCAATGCCGCGGAGGTAAGAAGAGGGTGTTGGATTCCCCTGGAACTGGCGTTCTCCTGGAATTGGAGTTTCAGATGGGTCTCAGCCGCCATGTGGGTGCTGGGGATCGAACCCGGGTCCTCTGTAAGAGTGGTCGGCACTCTTAACCACTAGGCCATCTCTACAGCCCCCCGTATAACTTTTCTTTCCTCCTCCTCCTCCTCCTCCTCCTCCTCCTCCTCTCCCTTTAGTCCCAGCTGGCCTGGAGGCTCCATCTGTAGACCAGGCCGACTTGAAACTCCCAGAGATCTTACTCTGCCTTCCTGAGTGCTGGGATTTTTTTTTTTTTTTTTTGCTAAGGCATAACAACAGCACTAATAGAAGATTCTTTACTCAAACATGTTGAAATTAACCTTTGAGGCCAGGCTTTAAAAACCAGGCAAACGGATTCTAACTGCCACAGATTACTTAGTAGTGTAGGCAATTACTTAGTCTTCAGTTTTCTCTGTTAATTGCTTTCCAGTTTATTTGAAGATGGAGAACATCTAGCAGTGTCTGGAATATAGTGGGCATTCATCTGATGACCCCCCAAACCACACCCCCTTCTTCCCTTCCTTTTTCAAGACCTAAGCTAAATAGAATGCCATGGGATTGTAAAGGTTTCACTGAAATGTGTAGTATTGTATGACTTTTATTTGGGGGGATGGATGTAAAGAAATATCTGTTTGCCCCACTAGAGGACTGGCAGTTCAAAGAAATTCCACTCAAGCCCAGCTTGAAGAACTTTACTGAAGTTACTTCCATGAACATGGTGATTCAAGGCAGCTGCATTGCCCTAAAATCTTACCCCAACATGGTGATGTTTTCACAAAAGAAAATCAAGGCAGAATCCCACCCCACTCAACCTTCCTTCCTATAGCATTGCCTGTAACCATACTTCTACCCCCAAACCATATGCAGCTGAGGGACAGGAAGTAGTAAATGAACTCTCAAGTGGTGTCAGATTGGTGCGGCCTCTTCTCTGAGGGGATGTTACCTTCATCACAGAAGTAGAATCCTCCTACTTCTCTTCTTGACATGATGGTGGGCCAAAGTGTTCCCAGGCTCTGCAGCAGCTCTTCTTCTCAAGGGTCCATGCTCACACCCTGTCTGGAGGAAATAGCTTTACTACAGCAGACATACAAATAACAGCCCATGGAAGAGTAAATGGCCCCAAGATAGAGTCAAGAAATCTGGACTAGACGATACTAAATCAAATGTTCAACAGAGTATGGTTAAACATTGGTTTTATTTTTACTTTTTTTTTAAAACACACAGACTTCATTCTTATTTTTTCTTTTAAGTGTAAAAAGTATCCCACTACAAATTTCTTCTGAGTCCCATAAGTTATTGTAATTCTCTATTAAATATAGGTATATATGAAAAATGATAGAAAAATTTGAGCCAACTGTGGTAGGTGAATGCCTTTTAATCCTAGCACTCAGGAGGCAGAGGCAGGTGGATCTCTGAGAGTTTAAGGGCAGCCTGGTCTACAGGGAGACCCTGTCTCAAAAGGACCAAAAAAAAGTTATAAGCACTAGGTAAAATTATTCTATTTATTTAAATTTAATTAATTAAAAGATTCTTTGAGGTAGGATGTCTTGTAGCCCAGGCTGGCCTCAAATCCTGTTTGCAGCTATGAATATCCCTTCTGATCCTGTCTCTGCCTCTCAAGTGCTGCAATTGGATCACCATGCCCAGTTTACGCAGTGCTGGGAATCAAACCTGCATACTCAGCACTCTTCTAGCTGAGCTGTATTTCTGGTCTTCTATCTAGAGTAAACTCACTTTCATTTCTGCTATTGCACTAGACTTATGTTTATTAAAGTAAATCATATGTCTTCTAAAATGTTAACACTGAAAAAGAAATTTAGAGACCATCTTTCCTGACCTTGTCAATCCTTGACTCAAGATGCCACCATTTCCTGTTTCTTGTACATGCTTAAGAAATAACAGTTGGGGGCTGGAGAGATGGCTCAGCGGTTAAGAGCACCAACTGCTCTTGCAGAGGACCCAGGTTCAATTCCCAGCACCCACATGGCAGCTAAGAACTATCTTTGACTCCAGTTCCAGGGGAATCTGACATGCTCTTCTGACCTCTGCGGCATTGCATGACATGGGTGTACCAACCTACATGCAGACAGTACATTCATACACATAAAAAATAATAAAAATATTAAAAAAAAGAAATAACAGTTGAAGCAGGCTTGGTGGTACATGCCTTTTATCCCAGCATTTGGGAGGCAAAGGCAGGAGGAACCTTGGCCAGCCTAGTCTACATACAAGTCAGTTCCAGGCCAAAAATAAAAAAAAAAAAAGAAAGAAATGGATCAATGTGTTTATTTTATATAATCAAGGTGACCTTTCTCTGCATGAACAAGGATAACCCCCAAATCCTCCCATTTTATTTTATGCTCATCAATTGCTCATAGGTATCTACTATTAAGAGTTTTCCTCTTGAAATGACCTTCACTACAGTTCAACTTCAACTTAGAATATGAACTCAGTGTATTCAAGAATTATTTTGTAGAAGATGGCCCTGGCTCTTCTTGAGCCTGGGGAAATGGCTCTGAGGGGAAAGGCTTGCGGCACAAGCATGAGAATCTCAGCCTAAGTCTTCAGCACCCAGATAAAAAGCCTGGTATAGCAGTGTGGGGCTCTAACCCTAATGCTGGGGGTGGGGGCAGATGTCACTGGCCAGCCAGTCTAACTGAAATGGATGTCTCAGGGCAAAGTGAGAGACTCTTTCTAAAAAAATGAGGTGGAAAAAGAGTGAAGAAGATATCTCAGTGTCAACCTTTAGCTTCCATGTACCTGCACAGGTGAGCAGGTACACACACACACACACACACACACACACACACATACACACACACCAGCATTTGGACAGTACTGTGAGACTATGTCACTTACACTACATATTTCATCACCATGATCAACAGGGATGGCAAGACTGGGAGCCATAATGCCAAGTTCATCTGGGCCTTAGGCTCCAGGGCTTCCCAAATGCAACCTGTGCAGTTGCATGGCTCCCAGCAACTAAGTGAGGCCTCAGTTGTCATCATCTTGGATTTTTGAATAGTTTAGCAGTGCCCCTTTTTCATTTTGGACCAGAGCCTACAACACACAGAGCAGGGTCCTTCTGGCCCCCTATGGTACTTGAGTGTTTTCTTCCATATCCTGGAGTTCTTCCTGGAGGCAGGGAATTACCTTAGTCCATCTTGGTGGGGTTGAACCCCTCTCCTAGGCCTTTAGAGTAAAGGAGTAAATACATTACTCAAGATAGATGGCTTTCTTCATATATATTGGTAAAATAACACATTGGGAGGAACACACATTTGTCACTAATAGTGCTAGCCCTTGAGCTATGGATTTATACACCGCAACACTCTGAGATCAGGGCTACTCTGATTCTACAGATGGAGAAATAACTTCAGGAAGATTGGTATCAGGGCTTGCCCCTGAGTCTGTCTGACTCTCAAGCACATGTCACATTACCTTCCCTAACCCGAAACTTGAAGACTTCTCCTTCACATCTCAATACTGCCCCAAAGTCAAAGGGCTTCCCTAGTGTTCACACTTTTACTTTATAAAAAGCATTTTTTAAAATTATGTGTATATAGGCACAGCTGTGTGAGTGTATGCTACATGCCTTCAGTGCCTGTGGAGGCCAGAAGAGAGTATCAGATGCCCTGGAGCTGAAATTACAGTTGTGAGCTGCCTGTCATGAGTGCTGGGAGCCAAACTCCCGTCCCCTGCAAGAGCAGCAACTGCTTGTAACCACTGAGCCATTTCTCCAGCTCTGCACGTTTGCCTTTTACACAGACTCTTTCAGGAGTTTGGTGAAGATTTGGAAAAGGTTCTTCTAAGTCATTTCCATGTTTTCAGCTCTCCTGAGACCACTCATGATAACAGAGGGAAGTCAGGAGGCTCCATTCCTTCACCTGACAGCGGCCTGGGGAGTCAGGCAATTCTCAGTAAGGACTCACTTTGGGCTCTTGAGTTCAAGCTCACATTAGATGCATCTGTCTGACTCAGCTCCACTTTTAGCTGTGTAAGGGGGAGGGACAGACACTTGTTCTTTCAGTTATTCACTTTGTAGGCAAACATCCATGAAGCATGTGCTATGAGGTAGGCACTGGGCTAAGCCCTGTGAGATAATGATGAGAATGGCATAGATTCTGCTTTCCAGAGGGCCAGACACTGGCAGAAAGGCACAGACCCATGAGCCTGTATAGCCCAACATTTTTCTAGCATTATTTCTGAAGTCAAGATGTCAGGTTTGGGGACAAATGCAGGACATAAATAGAATATTATGCCTTAAGCTTAAGGATATTGCTATTCCTTGGCTGAGCTGGATACAGACTTGGGTCCTGTGGTAGGTCCCTGCAAATTAAGCCTGTCATAATTTGCATCCTTAGTTTAACAACTGGCTTAGGCCAGGCATATACTATCATACCTTATACCTTTGTAAACAGACACACAAGTTTTTTTTTTTAAGTGATACCAAGAAGATTTGAGCAATAAACAAGTCCAAACCTGGGCCCCCACCCCTACTTGACAGCACAGCTTTTCAGAACCACTGATTGTTTAACACCCAACAGGGCAAGAAGTCCAGAACTGTGCTCTGCACATGTAGGAATGGAGCACAGTTGTCGGTGTGTGTTTCCATGGTAACAGTGATAACAGCTTATATTTATAGAGCTTCTATCTCCAAGGAGCTCAAAGCACTACAGACACATTATCTCTTGCTTTTATAAGAGAAAAGGGAAGACAAGCAGACAGAGCAAGAAGAAAAGGGGGAAAGAGACAGAGGGGGAGGAGAGGAGAGGACAAAGGAGGGACAGAGGACATGGTGTGCTATTATTCACATTTCACAGATGGCACAGAGTTAGGAAGTCATTGACCCAAGGTGGTAAGCCAGTGACAGATGGCAGATTGGATGGACATAGTGGCTCATGTAACTGCTAGAACCCTTGCTTCTAGCCTTGGGCAGATGTCAGGGCTGAGCTACTATCTCCCAATCTCTAGTGCTATTCAGTGTCATATGGGTGATCAGATAACTCTGGGAAGATTAAAGGTATTTTGGCTCAACTATTGTTGATGGGAAATAGAGGGACAGTTCTTCAAGGAGATTTGGTGATCAAGTCTAAAGTCTTTACAGCAAGGTAGCCACTAGACAACCCTAAGAATGTGAGGCCTAGATGCCCTCCAAGCCTTGGATGAAAAGTTCTTCAGACACATGCATGTTCTGATGGAAATGTTTTTTTTTAATTTATTTTTATTTTATGTGTATGAATGTACTGTCTGCATGTAGGTTTGTGCACCCATGTCGTGCAATGCTGCCAAGGTCAGAAGAGGGTGTCGGATTCCCCTGGAACTGGAGTTAAAGACAGTTTTTAGCCGTCATGTGGGTGCTGGGAATTGAACCCAGGTCCTCTGCAAGAGCAGTCAGTACTCTTAATCGCTAGGCCATCTCTCCAGCCCCTGGAAATGGTTTTTAAGTGAAGCTCATTTCAGTGTCTCTAAGACCTTTGAAGGGAATGCTTCTTGGGTATCTCTTCCTAAGACATATGCCTGATCTGTGAGATGTGTGGGATGGCTCAGAGTTATTTGAAGAGTGTAGCCTATGGAATTAAAAGTGGATTTTTGCAAGTTTCAGATCTACTCTTCTACATATAAAACATACAAGAAAAGCCCCCCCCCCAACTTTTGACAAACTCCTCACCCTTAGCTGTTGATTGAAATGACTCTTGCTTCGTCATTAGGGGCTGCTCATATTGTTGTAGTCAGACTGCCAACTGCTCCCCACTTCTTGTCCTCATAGGCTTTCTATTTACGTGTTCCACCATTTAGCCTTTGGAAAATATGAGACATTTTCTCTTTAATTTTTTTATTAAATTTATTTATTATTATTTTTGTATGTGTATGAATGTACTGTCTGCATGTAGGTTTGTGCACCCATGTCGTGCAATGCCGCAGAGGTCAGAAGAGGGTCCCGGAATTGGAGTTACAGACAGTTCTTAGCCGCCATGTGGGTGCTGGGGATCGAACCCGGGTCCTCTGCAAGAGCAGTCGGTGCCCTTAACCACTAGGCTATCTCTCCAGCCGAGATATTTTCTCTTTAAAAGTAAAGTCATTATCTGCAGAGTATTCAGTTAACCTAGCCAGCAGTCCCCATGGCAACAACTGTAGAGACAATATCCTTACTCCTGAAGGTCTTCAGTGGTCACTGTCAAGAGCAAATCATGGTGTTCCTGCCCCTCATTCCCTCAGGCTTTTGCCAAAGATGGGCTGCTCACTTGCCTTCTGTCCATTGAGGCTTCAGGCACACTGGACTAAAGAGCAGATCATTTGTGTAGCTAAATCACAGGAAATTTAAATGTTTGTTCTAGGAAATTGCTTCTGATTTTCCCTCAGAAAAGAACTGAAGCCAGGGACACTCTGAAGAAGGACGGGGTTGCAGAGGGCCTTCGGCAAACATGACACCTGGCCTACATCATCCATCCCAGGAAGATCAGCCACCCAGAGAAGACTAGGGTCTCTCCTTCCTGTTTCTAGGAAAATGTCAGTCACACTGCAGATCTTTCTTTTCCCCAAAGAGGCCAAGCTGCTTCTTAGCTCTGCCCTGCTCCACCTGCCATTCCATCCATCCCTAGCCTCTGTTTGGTGCCTGGCACAGAAGCCTCAGGGTTCTAAATGAATGAGCTCCCTGTGCTTCTCCCCTTCCTCATCACAATCGGTCTTGGTTTACCTGTCCTTGACACTTAGGGACTCTCTTGGCCATTCCCATATCCCATCTTCCTGCTTGTTCCTATACAATATTTTGTTTCCCATCACAGCCTATGCCACACCCTATGGCAACCCTTATGTTAATAAGAGTTTCTGTATGTCATTGAAGGTAGCTTTTGTTTGTAGAAAACATTATTCAAAGGTTTACTTTTAGATTAAAAATTAATAGTCTGAAACTGAGACTCAGTGGATGAAGCATTTTTCATGCAAGTATGAGGACAAGGGTCTGGATTGCTATAACTCACATAAATGCATGGTGGTCACTTATAATTCCAGGTGGAGACAGGGGATGCCCAAAGCAAGCTGGCTAGCTAGAATACCCATGCCGAGCTCTGAGTTCAACTGAGAGATCTAATTCATTGATTGAGGAAGACTCCTAATGTCACCCTCTGGTCTCCACATGCATACACACATACATATATACATACATACATACATACATACATGCATGTATACCTGCAAACACTTGTCTGCCCATACACATGTGAACATGCAGACACTCACACATATATCACATGTAGATAAACCTGCAAACACTTGTCCACCCATACACATGTGAACATGCACACACTCACACATATACAACATATACATACACATAGAAAAAACCTAATAGTCTTTCCTGGGGTATTGGCATAAGACTATAATCCCAGCACTCAAAGACCAAAGCAAGGTTGCAAGATTGAGGCCAGCATGAGTTACATAGGGAGATCTTGCCTCAAAATAAAAACCAAATCAAGGGCTGGTGAGATAGCCTGGCAGTTAAGAGCACTGACTGCTCTTGCAGAGGACCCGGGTTCGATCCCCAGCACCCACATGACGGCTGAGAACTGTCTGTAACTCCAATTCCAGGAGAACTCCAGTTCCAGGGGATTCTGAGACCCTCTTCTGACCTCCGAGGCATTGCACGGCACGGGTGCACAGACCTGCAGGCAGACAATACATTCATACACATACAAAAATAAATAAAATAAAATAAAAACCAAATCAAAATAAAAAATTAATAGACTGATTACTAAAATAAAAATTTGAAAAATTGTTTATTTTAGTTTTTCTTTTATGCATAATAATATTTTTAGTTTAACAGAGTTTAGCAGTCACTTCTAAAGGGCCTATGAATAAAGTTAGTTTTTAAAACCAAGTGTGGAGGTACATGTGTGGCAGAGGCAGGTGGATCTCTGTGAGTTCAAGGCCATCCCCTGGTCTACATAGTGAATGCCAGGCCATCTGGGGCTACAGGGAGACCCTGTCTCAAAAAAGACCCAAAATAAGTAAATAAAATAGTTTAAGCTGTGAATATGTGTATATATATGCGTATGTGTGTGTGTGTGTGTGTGTGTGTGTGTGTGTGTGTGTAACTGTGTAAATACAAGCTCCCAAAATGTTTTGGTAAACTTAGCAAAAACACAATTTAAAACCACAAAATTCCACATCAATTACTTGATAATATTATAAATTGTAATTAGATGGCTATCATTCCAATACATCTATAAACCTAATTATTTTAAGTTACAAACACTCAAAATAATACGAATAATAATTTTGCATTCTCACATTTTGGCTTGGTTTTCTCAAACTTCCACACTTAATTCTCCATCTTTCTGGTGTTGAACACATAGCCAACCTAAGAGGCATTTGCCATAGAAAGTAAATGAAGTTATGAATAAAGTTTTGACCGGAAAATGGCTTCTTAGTGTTGGTGCTTCCCTGCTTCAGTATTAAGAAGTTGGTGTCCTGGGTCCCCTGTCACTCCTTATTCTTTGTTTGCTCAAGAAATTCCACAGCTCCTATTCTGTGGATCCTTCCACTGAATTTTGCATTTCCTTAGCTCTAAAAGTTTGTAAATACATTTAAAAGTAACTCTAATGTAAGAGAATCCTGAGATTTTAAACATATCTTCTTGTTAATAATAAATTCAGTTGGCCTTGGTGGTAGTTTCCATTCTTTTATAATCTTGGAATTGGGGCTGGAGAGATGACTCAGCAGTTAAGAGCACTGGCTGCTCAAGACCCAGCTTCGAATACCAGCACCCACACGGTGGCTAACAATTGTCCAGAATTCCAGTTCCAGGGGATCTGACACCCTCTTCTGACCTCCCTGGGCATTGATCAACATGGGTGCACTTACAACATACAGGCAACACACTCATACACATAACATAAAAATAATAAATGAAAAAGGGTTATGTTCTTGGAATATAACCCTCTCCAGACTTCTTGACTCATGAAAAGAAATTGACTGAGGAGTCCCATCAGTCAGAGAAGAGCATGAAGGTGGTGAGTGTTGGTGGGCACCTGGGAACTTCTGTTTTGTTTTGTTTTGTTTTGGCTTTTTTTTATTTTTTTATTTTTTTTATTTCTGTATGTGTATGAATGTACTGTCTGCATGCAAGTCTGTGCACCCGTGTCGTGCAACGCCGCGGAGGTCAGAAGAGGGTCTCGGATTCCCCTGGAACTGGAGTTCTCCTGGAATTGGAGCTTCAGACGGTTCTCAGCCGCCATGTGGGTGCTGGGGATCGAACCCGGGTCCTCTGTAAGAGCGGTCGGCGCTCTTAACCGCTAGGCCATCTCTCCAGCCCCCCCCCCTTTTTTTTTTTTTTTTTTTTGAGACAGGGTCCCCCTGTAGCCCTGGCTGCCCTGGAACTCACTATGTAGACAGGCTGGTCTCCATCTCACTGAGATCTGCCTGCCTCTGCCTTCAAAGTGCTGGGAATCTGGGAACTTTTGAACCTGCAAATAATGGTCATAGAGGCTACCTTGACTGAGTTTGCTAGTGGAAGCTAGAATAATTTTCTACATGGCAGCATTAAAAAATGACCATGTCCATGTGTAATAGATTCTTTCAGAACATAAAAGAACCACCTATCACAATGGACAGCAGGTGCAGTGGGGTCGTTCATTGAAATGCAGAGCATGATGTAACCCTGCGAAGTACTTCAACGCAGAAATGACCCTGCTGACTCTTTTTGAGCAGAATTAGTGAAAGTCATGGATGAATTGCTTGTCTGTAAGGAGCCCAGATTCTCAAAAGGAACTGCACCTTGCAGGGTTCCTTGTAATGTTCAATGGCCTCCAATTTGACTTCATGTAATAACCAAAGTCCTTACTGTGGTTCACAAAGTTTTACATCTTAAACTTGGCTGCACAATCCCAATCATTTGGGGAAACTTGGAGATTCTGATGCCCAGGTCCTACCCTGGATCCCCTGACTTAGACTTTCTAGAAGTATGCAGAGCTATCCTTTTCTCATGGATATATAGTTGACATACACTTCCCAAATTTAAATCACATAATTTGAACAGGTTTATACATGTGAATACTCATGAGCCATCACCACAATCAAAAGAATGAACATGTCCATCACTCCCTCAGTTTTCAAGTTACCTTTTGCCCCTTTGTCATTTTCCTCTCTGTCCCTCATGCTCTCGTCACTTAGAGTTTTCTAGAGTTTTATATAAATGTAATCATAGAGTATACACTTAATTAAAAAGAACCTCGGTTTCTCTTGGCATAGTTATTTTGAGATCAACCTATATTGTTTTACATGCCATAGATACTTTTCTGTAAGCTGCCCCACCCTGCTGCCAGATCTGAAGCCGCCAGCCAAGCCCTGTGCTGCAAATGCTCCCACCATCTCGTTGACAAACATTCTGAGCATCTCTGCACCTGGCTCGATGAGGTCCTTAGGGCATCTTTGGTTGACCCAGGTTTATGTGGCCTTCAGATTCACTGGGTGTAGGTAGAAACTTACATCAAGCCTTGATACCTCTTCTTCCCTAGGGATCCCCATCTCCATCATTTCCCTTTCATTGTCACAGCACCGTATACCTTGGACACTGGGGATCTGACTCTTGTGTCTGTATAGCTGCTCCCTAGCAAGCACCAGGCCCTTTGTCAGGTGGGCTCAGCTCTATGAACTCGGGTGTATCTTTCTCCAGCCCAGCTCTCCCAGCCTTGGAGTCAGCGAAGCTGGCACAGACCAGGTTCTCAGCCCCCTGTTACTTAGTTGCCAAAAATATTTCTGCAACTGGACTTGACTTTGGAAAATATTCTTGGAAAATATTTAAATTTCCCTGATCGAATTATGATATACTGTCCTGGTTGACAGTTGCCAACTGACTGATCTCAGGCCTGATTTCATTCTAGTTTAAGAGATTTGGATACTTTTAAAAAAATTTTTAATTTATTTTTCTCTATGTGTATGAATGTACTGTCTGCATGCAGGTCTGTGCACCCGTGTCGTGCAAGGCCGCAGAGGTCAGAAGAGGGTGTTGGATTCCTCTGGAACTGGAGTTCTCCTGGAATTGGAGTCTCAGATGGTTCTCAGCCGCCATGTGGGTGCTGGGGATCGAACCCGGGTCCTCTGCAAGAGCAGTCGGCGCTCTTAACCGCTAGGCCATCTCTCCAGAGTAGCAAAGACTCCAAGCATAAGAACATTCGCATGTAGAGAAATATTTGAGACCTTGGGAGCCGGATATATAGTTCAGTTGGTAGAGCACCTGCCTTTCATGCATAAAGCCCTACATTCAAGTCCTAGCACCAAATCAAAGAAGGCATGGTGGCACACCTCTGTAGTCCTGGCACTCAGGAATCAGAAACAGGTGAATCAAAAGTTCAACGTCACCCTAGGTTGCATAGGGAGTTTGAGGCCAACCTGATGTATATGAGATCTTTTGTCAATATAACAACAACAGCATAATTATGTGTACATATTTTATACACACATACACACATACATGCTGGGGGGAGGAGAGAGAGAATATTTTACTATGTAAGTTTAAGCTTACATAGTAAGCTTTAAGTTTAAGTTTAAACTTACATAGTAAGTTTAAGCTGGCCTGGAACTCACTATGTAGTCTCTTCCATCTCAGTTTCCCATGCACTGGGATCACAGGTATGTACTAGTATACCTTGCTTAAAAAGTATAGCTTTTGATAAGCTACTCAAATATTTAGAAAGAGTAAAGAGAAATACCCATATCTATACATGATAGCAAAAATACTTTGATAAGGAAATTCTTGGTGGGATTATTAGTAACATTTTTCTTTATAAAAGCTGCCTGGGAAAGAAATTAACAATATCTGACAAATGATAAATATAGGTGTATAGATATATTCTATTCCATACAACTGATGTTATATGTAGCTCAGGAATAACAATGACCCTTCTCTGGGAATACTTACTAAGCCTATACTATTGAGAACACTTGGTTATGTGATAAACTCTAGATATCTTTAGCAAAAAATAGAAAACTAAAATAACCTTTCTTTACAAAGACTATTGAACCAGCACATTGTGAAAGGAAAATTGAAAAGTAAGTGAGATTTATTGTTGATGGACATTGACCTTTTTATAGATTTAAAGTTTAACTTTTATATGAATCTGCTGAAGGCAGAGTACAGACTCCAAGTGTGCACTGGGCTCTCAGCACAAAGGTACATGATTAGCTTTGAGAGCAAAGAGTCCTGAATTTTTGTGTCACCCCAGTTGTTCAATGCTGGCCTTTAGTTACACAGGGAGCCAAAATGTCTTAACCTCAGTTTTTGTAAAACTAGGAGAATTATACAAGCTCGTCTAGTAGGTTCCTTAGAGCTTAAATATTCTAGATGTGCAAGTACAAACTTATTAAGCCACTTAAGGCAGGACAGTTACAGAAAATAATTAAACATACTGCCCCAGGTAAGGGTGAAACTTTGTCCACAGGTCATGTGCATGAACTTGCCCTAAAATACTGAGCAGGAAGCAAAGCGGTCTCCATGTTCCAAAAGCCATGAAGATAAGCATGTCTGATGAAAACAGACCTTCATAGCCTTCTTCCTATGCCCTGCCTGTGCTGTATCTGAAATTCATGTTGAATTCCCACTTTTTGTTTGTTTATTTTTTGAGATAGGGTGTCCTTATAATCCCAGCTGGCCTAGAACTCACTATGTAGACCAGGTTGGCTTTGAACTCATATAGATCCACCTGCCCCTCCCACCTGAATGCTGGGATTAAAGGTGTGCACCACCACACCCACCTCAATTCCTACTTTTAATCCTCTTTAAAAAGATATTTCTGGGGGCTGGAGAGATGACTCAGTGGTTAAGAGTGCGGCTGGTCTTGCAGAGGACCTGGGTTCAATTCCTAGCACCCAAATGGCTGTGAAGCTTTAAGCTGGGCGTGGTGGTACGCACCTTTAATTCTAGCACTCAGGAGGCAGAGGCAGGTGTATCTCTGTGAGCTTAAGGACAGCCTGGTCTACGAGAATATATAATATATATAATATATTTATTTATAGATTATTATAAGTGTTCGTAATAAGTTCCTGAGCATGGGCATTGGGGCCACACATGTGTATATATGTATATAATTTCTGAGCTGGGGCATGGTGGCACATAGTTTTAAACCCAGCACTTGGGAGGCAGAGACAGGCAGGCAGATCTCTGTGAGATCAAGGCCAGCTTAGTCTACCTAGTAAACTCCAGGCCAGATGAGGCTGCAGGAAGACCTTGTCTCAAAAAGACCCAGAAAATATATGTTTTAAAAAATATTTTATTTATTATTTTTGTCTTATGTGTATGAGTGTATTGCCTGCATGTATGTAAGTGCACCCATGTCATGCAATGCCCACAAAGATCAGAAGATGGTGTCGGATCCCCTGGAACTGGAGTTACATACAGTATCTGCCATGTGGGTGCTAGGAACTGAACCCAGGTCCTCTGCAAAAACAGCCAGTACACTGAGCCATCTCTCTCCAGCCCCCCCAAAACATTTATTTAAATATTAAAATTGGCTATTATTGCATACTCAGTGACCAGAGTATGTTTTTCTTTTTTTCTATATACCAGGTACCTGAGACAACCACTCATGGGATCTGATCTATATGACTTCTCAGTCCAGCAGCTCATGGTAAAATTGAGTAGTGTGTCTCTGTCCCATTGAGCCTATGAAATGAAATCTTGTCCTTGGGTCTTGGCAGCTTAGATAGATATTCACTGAAAATATTTACAATAGAGCAAGATATTTTGATGAGGAGATGTTAGAGAATTTTCTTAGTGACTTTTTTTTAGACTTTTAAAACCTGCCTAGAAATAACTATTTAAACAGCATCTTGTCTGAAAACATTGCTAAATTTTTGTCATTGTATATTGCAAAATGTAAAGAATAAAGGTTTGTGTGTATTTTTTTTTTCGTAGTGTAAAGAGCATTCAAGAGAGAATATCCTTACAAACAATTTGACTTGGGCACCCAAGGTTCAGTCCTGTGACCTTCAGTATGAAAATCTTAACCACATGTGGCAGTTGGGAACCAAAACAGACACTAGGTAACATGGGACGGTCAGATCATCTGGCATGAAAACTTCCATTAGCACCAAAACCTGCCTCAGGGACACAGATTGGCTGAATTGACTTTGGCAATGTCCCTACCTTGTCAGGCAGACAAAGGTAACTGGCATGGAGACTGAATTAGTAACACAACCCAGATCCCTCTGCCTGTCATCTTCCTGGGTCACGGTTTGAACTGGATGGATGTGGAAAGACCCCCTCTGCACTCATTCTCTGCTTCCTTTCTGGTCAGAACCTGGGCAGCCCCACTCTGGGGAGAGGCAAGTACCTGAGAACACCATTCTTCCTGGCTGCTTACATTCACAGACACTTGGAATCTGTAGAAGGAAAAGAAAACTTCTGTTTGCTCTGCAGAGCATGTTCAGTAAACACTTCTGTCTACAGACATGTGTATGTCCAGTTAATCAAGTTTGTAGTAAAAAAAAAAAATGACACAGCTTTAGCCAAGTAGATGCAGCTGTGGGGAAAACGTTTCAGTATCTGCTTGCATATCTTCTGGGATAGTGCTTTGTCTTTGCAAGGCTTGAAGGAGATAAGGTGTCCAGGGGAACAATGGATGGGGGACGGTACAGAGGGCACAGATGACTGCTGGGATTAGATTTGAGGGGCCACAGAAGAGAAAGGTATGAGTGCCCGAGTCCCATAGGCTGTCCGACCTGAAGCAGCTCTAAAATGTTCCCTGCCACCACTTGCTAATTACAGGTAAAGAAGGGCAGCTCCTGAAGAGGAAGGGGACTACCCAAGCCCTGCAGAAGTTAGGGAAAAGCCAGTGCGGTGACCCTGGTTTCCTGACTTCTCATCCTGGAGTTCTGCGTCATGCCACACTGTTCTTTCTTACTAGAGCTCTGGACATCATTAGGAGATAAAGGACCCACATCTTAGCCTCGCTCCTGACTTTTAGTAAAACTTTGGGCTATAGTTTGACTCTGCAGACGGCACAGTGCCTGGCCAAGGTGACCTCAGTGTAGAGCTCAAGGTCTCAGGAGAAAGGTGAGCTCTGATACTTTGATTTCTAGGAAGAATGCCATGAAGGTCTGTTTTCATCAGGTATTCTTGTCTCCACGGCTTTTGGAACATGGAGACTGCTTTGCTTCCTGCTCAGTCTTTTAGGGCAACTTTGTGCACAGTTCAACAAATCCAGAAATCAGATACTTTTTTCTTTCTTTCTCTTTTTTGAAACAAGGTCTCTTACAGCCCAGGCTAGCCTTAAATTTACAAAGTAGCCATGGATGAACTTCAACTTCTGATTTTCTGGCCTCTACCCCCAGCCTCAGTACTAGAATGGCAAGCAGTCACCTCCACATCCAGTTTATGCAGCACCAAGGATCAAACCCAGGGCTTTGGGCATGCCCTATAAGCGCTCTACAAATGAGGTACATCCCCAGCTGATAAGGCAAACTCTTAAAGTACATGAATTCTCTTTCAACCTAAAATGGTTGCACAGGTGACTGCCCCCTGTGAAGCTTTTTCTAGTATTACAGGGATCTGGACTTCCTTAAAATGATAGCACCAAAGAACATGATTAATGGTGCTTTTTGAGATGGCTTAGTAAGTAAAGGCTTGTCACACAAGCATTGGAACCTGAATTTGGATCCCTAAGCACCCACATAAAGAGCCAGATACAGTGGGTTGTATCTCTGTAAACCAGTGCTGAAGAGATAGAGATGGGAAAATCTATGGAGCTTGCTGGGCAACCAGTTGTCCAGGTTGCTGCTGTGACAAAACCTTGACCAAAACCAACTTGGGAAGAAAAAGATTTATTTGGCTTCCAAGTCCTGATCACAGATCATCACTGAGGGAAGCCAGATCAGGAACTCAGGGCAGGAACCTGGAGGCAGGAACTGAAGCAAAGACCATGGAGGACCACTGCTTACTGGCTTGCTCCTGGCCTCTCATAGTACCAAGCCTCAGCTTCTATCCATGACCCCTTCAATCCTGCAGCTCCCCATGCCACCAAGACCAGTTCCAGGTAGGAGACACTTACACATTACCAAGTTCTGCCGCCAGCTTGAGATGCAGCCTCAGCTCCCTTTGGTACACAGCTTCCGTGTGCCAATCCTGAGGAGATACTTCCCAGATTTCCACTCAATAATGTTGGTGTTTTCTTAATCACAGCTGATTTTTCAGTCCAGCTAACCAGCATTGACTGTCTGAGTAAAGCACAAAATGTTCAACTTTCACAGATTCTTAATCCAAAATATATTATACAAGTGGCCCAGATAGAGTCTTTGCTTCACAAGCCAGGCCTTCATTGTCTACATTTCTTCTTTTTTTTTTTTTTAAATTTTATTTCCGTATGTGTATGAATGTATTGTCTGCATGCAAGTCTGTGCACCCATGACGTGCAATGCCGCAGAGGTCAGAAGAGGGTGTCGGACTCCCCTGGAACTGGAGTTCTCCTGGAATTGGAGTTTCAGACGGCTCTCGGCCGCCATGTGGGTGCTGGGGATCGAACCTGGGTCCTCTGCAAGAGCGGTCGGCGCTCTTACCTGCTAGGCCATCTCTCCAGCCCCATTGTCTACATTTCTTTCAAGCATAACCGTTCCCAGCTCCACAGCAATAGCTTATTAAGCTCCATGAACTCAATGACTTTTCCAGCCTTAGGTCCCTAATGCTTCCACAAAACATGGTCAGGTCTGTCACAGAAATACCCCACAATGTCAGTACCAATTCCTGTTGTAGTTAGCTTTCTATTACTGTGATAAAACACTCTGACTAAAACCAATTTAGGAAGGAAAGGTTTCTTTCATTTTACTCTTTTGTTTTGTTTTGTTTTTTTGAGACAGGGTCTCCCTTTAGTCCCAGATGGCCTGGACCTCGCTCTTAGATCAGGCTGGCCTTGAACTCACAGAGATCTGCCTGCCTCTGCCTCCTGAGTTCTGGGATTAAAGGCATGCACCACCATGCCCAACCATTTTACTCTTCCAAGTGACAATCCATCACTGAGGGAAGCCAGAACAGGAACTCAGGGCAGTAGCCTGGAGACAAGAACTGAAGCACAGACTTCAAGGAGTGCTGCTTACTGACTTGCTCCTCTATCTTGTCTCAGCCCGCTTTCTTATACAACCCAGGACCTACTGCCCAGGGATGGCACAACTCACAGTGGATGGTCCTCCATAAGACTCACCAATCAACATAATGCCTCACAGACACACCTACAGGCCAGTATGATAGAGGGAATTTCTCAGCTGAGGTTCTGTCTTCCCGGGTATGTTGAGTTGACAGCTGAAGCTATTTAGAACACCAGTGTAGCCAGATCAGGGAGCTGCAGGTTCAGTGAGAGACCCTGTCCCACAAATAAGTGGATAGCAATTGAGGAAGATATCTGACCTTATCATCTGATTTCCACAAACCCACATACACAAGCACACATATAGACTCACACACATACACACACACACACACACACACACACACACACACACGAATACTTTCTGATTTAATGTGAATGTTGAAGAAGAAACACAGGACCTGGGTTCGATTCCCAGCACCCACATGGTGGCTGTGATGGTTAATCCTGTGTGTCAACTTGACTGGACTAAGGAACAAATAAGAGAAAAAGGATGTTTGGATTGGACCACCTCAACCCGGATGGCCCACCCCAAATGTGGGCGTTATCTTCTGCCGGCAGGCAGTATAAAAGGCCATGGCAGAAGGAACTGGTCCCTTTTTTCTCCTGCGGCTTTCCTCTCTCATCTGGTGAGTTTGTCTTGCTGCTGTGATCAACCTTTCAGATCCCAGTGTGTACTGAGACCAGAAGATCTCCTGGAATCCATTTGGGCCTTCAGCACTAGATTGGGACTACTGAGACATCCAGCCTTGCGGACTGAGCAGTTCCCTGAATTCTCTCGGCCTTTCCAGTGTGGTGAGGCTACTGTTGGACTCCTTGAACTCTGTCTCGTGAGCAAATCAATAAATTGTATATAGCTATATATTCGTCCTGTTACTTCTGTTTCTTTAGAGAACCCTGACTAATACAGTGGCTGAGAACCATCTTTAACTCCAGTTCCAGGGGAATCTGACACCCTCTTCTGACCTCTGAGGCATTGCATGGCATGGCTGCACAAACCTACTTGCAGAAAGTATATTCATATGCATAAAAAATAAATAAAATTTATAAAAAAAAATAAAAATTATTTCAAAAGTTAATAACACATTTTTTTTTGAAACAGGGTCTCCCTTTAGTCCCAGCTGGTCTGGAGCTTGCTATGTAGACCAGGCTGGCCTTGAACTCACAGAGATCTGCCTGCCTCTGCCTCCTGAGTGTTGGGATTAAAGGCATGCACCACCATGCTTGGCTTAAGACGGTTCTTAGCCACCATGTGGGTGCTGGGAATCAAACCCAGGTCCTCTGCAAGAGCAGTCAGCGTTCTTAACCTCTGAGCCATCTCTTTAGCCCCAATAACATATATTTTTAAAAGCCACACACAATTATGAGGAAAGGGTATAAACTTGCCATCTTAATCTGTCATAAAGAGATAATGCCACTTACCACATTGTTGAATATCTTTTCCACATGTTTAAGATAAATGTAGTATTAGTATATATGTAATAATAATAAAATATAATATGAAAGCACTGTGTAGTATATAATAAGACTATTCATACTATTTTCTGTATAGTTTTTACAACCTATATTTTTCTATTAATGTCCTCTGAATAGGATATTTGATTATTATTAGTTTACATTATTATGTAGCTAGAGTGTGTATACACAAGTCATACATATTATTTTGCTAATATGTTACTGGTAGATGACGAATTGCCTTGAATTTTTATCCATTACCAATGGCATTCTGGGCACCTACATAAAATAAATCTCTACACATGTCCTCAGATGCTTTCCGGTTGTTCATTTCTGAAGCTGAATTGCTTGGCTAGAAGGCTCACATCTTTTAAGTGTCTTGATATACATCACCAAACTTCCCTGAAGGAAAGATACACCCCGAATCCATGAGTGGTTATCTTTCTCTGTGCCCTGATGTGCACTGTCATTTTGTTCCACTGTTTATTGAGAAATAATTGACAAGTCATAAAATCCACTCATTGTTAGTGAACGGCTGAATGATTTTTAGTGTAGTCATACAGTTATACCACCATCATCACAATCCAGTTTCAAAACACTTCCATGCTCCCAAATTTCTCTAGGCATGATCTTCTGAGTTTATGTGCTTTATGACAATATAACTGCGTGCAGTGAAATGGTCAGGTTTGAAGTCAATTTTGATGAGTCTATATCAAGACATGGGACACTGGAGTCACTTTAGAATGTCTCTTTGTGCCAGTTCCCAACCAACTCCCCACTCCTAGGAACATCCATGGATCTGATTTCTTTCACTGTAGGTCCTAGAATCTCACATAAATATAATAATGCAATATTTATATAATATTTTGAGACATAAGATTTTTTTAAGCGTATTAGGAGTTTGTTACAGTTTATTGCTGAGTATCATTGTATAGTATGAATATGTCATAGTATGTCCATTCATTATCCTATTCCTAGTTTTAGACATATGTTTTATTTAGTATGTTAATCCTTTAAAAATGTCATACATGCATACAATGTATTTTGATCATATTCACCTCATATTCCTTCCTCCAACTCCTCTCAGATCCATCTTCCACCCCCTCCACCCTCTCACCTTCTTTCTAGCTCTCTCTTCTTTGTAACATGAGTCCAATTTGTGGCCCATATATTCAAAGATGTGGGGTCATCTGCCACAGCATGGACGACCTCCTGAAGCCACACTCTGACTTTTTTTCCCTAGAAGCCTTTAACTGTCAGTAGCTCTCCTCAGTTGCGGTGGGGCTTGTGAGCCCTCTCCAGCTCCATGTTAGGATGCTGTTTGATCTGTGCAGGTGTTGTGCACACGGCTACAGCTACTGTGAGTTCATAAGTGCAGCAGTCTTGTTATGTTCTCATGGCACTGTCTGCTCTGGTTCTCCTTGACATCTGGCTCTTACAATTTTTGCACCCTAGTTTCCATGATAGTTCCTGAGCTTTGGGGGCAGGAGTATCATATGAATGTCCCATTAATAGATGAGCACACTTTAGACCCTATTCTTTGAACTTTGACCAGTTGTGAGTTCCAGTGATAATTGCCATCCACTAAACAAACTTCTCTGATGAGGTCTGAGTGGACTAATCTAGGAGTATAAAAATTTAGAGTGCAGTTTGATACTATGTCTATTCGGTAACACAATAGTAATAGGTTCACCCTTTGGGCCTAAGAGCTTCCACCATTGTTTCTTGGGCAGATTTACAGAACCAGTCATGTGTTTTGTACTTGGAGTGTGCCTTAAATCCAATCAGAAAGTGGTTGGTTACCCCTGTAACAATCTTGCCACTATCGTAATTCAGGGCATGCCTGGCTAGGCCAGTTGTTATTGTAGCTCACAGTATTCAGAGCTGAGTAAGATGGACCTCTGTCTTTAAAATAAATTCAATTATATTTATTTTTTCATTATGCATATGTGTGTGTGTGTGTGAGTATGCCATAATGTGCATGTGGAAGTCAGAGGACAACCTGAGTCAGTTCTTTCCTTTCACCATGCAGGTCCCAGGGATCAAACCGAGATCTACAGACTTACTGGCAAGCCTTTCCCACTGAGCCATCTCGGCCCAGCTCAAGTTCTGAATATGAATACAGCTACAATTAAAACTTCCATACAAGTGCTTCTGTAGACAAAAGTTTTCATTTTCCTTGGATAAATAGCTAGGCATACAATCACTAGGTTATGAAACAGATGTATGTTTTAACTTTTTAGTAAACTGCTAAACTGTTTACCAAAGCGGTTGTACCAAGGCTGAGAGATGATCAGCCAATAAAAGCACTTGCTGAACAAACACAAAGACCTGAATTCAAGTCCCAGAACCCACATTAAAAAGTTAGGCATGGTTATGCATCCCTATAATGCCAAAACTTCACAGTGTGTTAGGTTGGAGACAGGAGGACCACTGGGACTTGCTAGCCGTCAGCCTGACTGCAAGGACAGTGAGAGATCTTGTCTCAAGGGAATAAGATGAGGAGCAATTGAGCAGCACACCCACATGTACACAGCTGTATCCATCTGCACACACAAGTGCACAACACACACACACACACACACGCACACACACACACACACACACACATGAGCACAGTGTTTGTACTAATTTACATGCTGGTCCAGGTCCTGCTTATTCTGCTCCCTCTCCAATATTTGGTGCTGTAAATCTTTTTCATTTTAGACACTGCTAAGGATAGGTAGTAACACTTCATTTTAATTTTATGTCATCTTCAAAATGGTGTCACCTTTCCAGTTGCTTGATTACCTATGAGGTTGACTAATTTTTACATTTATTGACTATTAGATTTATCTAAATCCCCACATAATGAAAATTTTCATGAGACCTATATAAAAATACACATTTAAAAAATTAAAAACAATGGGCTGGGTGCGGTGATACACACCTTTAATCCCAGCACTCAGGAGGCCGAGGCAGGTAGATCTCTGTGAGATCAAGGCCATCCTGGTCTACATAATGAGTTCCAGGCCAACTGGGGCAGCAGGGAGACCCTGTCTAAAAATAAAATAATAAAGTATATAAATAAATAAAAAAATAAAGCCGTCCTAAGTCCTCTTTTAGGATTAATGTTTGAATTCTAAATTAGTTTTAGGTTTGAGCCTATGGGTCAGTCCTGACTTCCAGTGTGACTTATATAAATCATGTTTCCTTTCAAATTTATTGTATGTTGGCAGGGAATGGATACAAGTTGAATCTTCCTTTCTAATTTTAATTTTTATTATTTAACAAATGAAGTTAGATAAGTAAAGAGACATAGTTGTTATATGACTAATATACAACTAGTGTATGGTCTACAAGGACAAGATTAGAACTAGTTTAGTTCGATGATCTTTACTTGCTTTGTTTTCCACTCTGGAATTGGGCAAGACTTTATTCCATAAAATAAGTATTCTGATGGATTGAGCAAAGAAAGAAGTGGGTTTTTTAAAAATTAATTAATTTTTAAACCATGTCTAAGTTTTTGTGTGTCTGTGGATTTGTGCACATGAGTGTAGTTCATTGTCTTAAACATGAAGTCATTTCTCCAGCCCCAAAGAGGTTGGTTTAATAGAGAGAAAGGCTGAAAAAAGCAAAAAAGAACAACAGAAAATTGGTAATTTAGGAATTACGTTCCTTGTAAGGTGGAGAGAGAGAGACAATGCAGAAATATCTGACAGGGTTAATATCAGATTACAGCAGATTAGCTTTCGTAACTGTTAAAACAAAACAAAGAAGCATTTGGGAATTTTATCTCTCCTGGGTTCTGGGAAGGTTGGTAACATTAACTTGTTGTGGTTTGTTTGGTGATTGGAACTTTACTCTGAGTGACTCCATTTTGATTTTTGACCTGGTTTGTTGGTGGTCAGTGCAAGAGCATACTCAGGACAGCTTCTTGAAATGTCTGTTTAACAAATACATTGGAAGCTTGAGCAGGAAGGAATGATTCAAAGTCTGAGACTCCTACTACAATTTCTGTTTGTTGTGTTTGTTTATTTCTTTTTTTTTTTTTTTTTTTTTTTTTTTGTCTTTTCGAGACAGGGTCTCCCTGTAGCCCCAGCTATCCTGGAATTCACTCTGTAGACCAGGCTGGCCTTGAACTCACAAAGATCCACATGCCTCTGCCTCCAGAGTGCTAGGATTAAAGGCGTGTGCCACCACGCCCAGCTGGTGTTTGTTTATTTCTTTGTTTTAAACTTGTTTGTTTTTCTTCCTATTTTTTCCTTACTAGAGTTTCAATACCAGAGTACTAATGTAGACATTAGGAACTGAACCTGGATGATTTGAGCATATTTAGAGACCAAACCTGTGACTGAGAGGCACTGGAGGAAGTCAGAGTACATATTGGATACTTATTTTCTTTGTTCTTCTTTTCTATTATTTATTGTTCTGTGTGTGTGTGTGTGTGTGTGTGTGTGTGTGTGTGTTTCTTACTGTAAGCTGCCTGTAAGCCTTTCTGGCAAGAAATAAAAAAATAAAAATTACAGAATAAAACACAAAGAAGAAACAAAGGCCAAGCCAATTTTTGTCCTCCAGCAGGAACAATGGCCAGGGACAGAAATCTGTCCACAGCAAAGCTAAGAGTTCCAGCTGGTGCACAAATCACCACAGCTGACCAAAGCCAGCAGCAGATCATTTGAGGAAGGGCTACTGGGAGCTGGGTTCAAGCAGCTACGAAGAGTTAAATAACAAATCCAGCAGGACAGAAAGACAAGCGGAAGGTCAGGAAGCAATGAAGTGACAAAGTCTGTGAGTTTGAGGCCAGGGTGATCTATGTAATGAGTTCCAGGCCAGCCAGGGCTACACAATGAGACCCTATCTCAAAAAAGAAAACTAAAAGACGGTAGTTAGAGCTAAAAGAAAAGAGGCATGGATTGAACTAGATGAGGCAGTAAAGGAAAACAACATGGCAGGCACAAGTGTTTGGGGAGGAGAAAAACTTGCGCTGACCAAGAGACAACACTGGGATGGAGCCCAGGATGCAAATCACGGAGACAAACAGCTTCAGGGAGAGGGGAATGGGCGCCATGTTGTTTATGAGAAGACAGCTATGAGCCGGGCTGTGAATCTGGGACCTTGTGTGTCGCTCGCTGCTTAGAGAATTGTGGAGTAGGAGAGCAGTAGGGTCACGGCCAGTGTGTTACCATTGTTTATCTTTTTTTTTTTTTTTTTATTTCTGTATGTGTATGAATGTACTGTCTGCATGCAAGTTTGTGCACCCGTGTCGTGCAATGCCGCGGAGGTCAGAAGACTGGGTGTCAGATTCCCCTGGAACTGGAGTTCTCCTGGAATTGGAGTTTCAGACGGTTCTCGGCCGCCATGTGGGTGCTGGGGATCGAACCCGGGTCCTCTGTAAGAGCGGTCGGCACTCTTAACCGCTAGGCCATCTCTCCAGCCCCATCATTGTTAACTTACAGTATTTCACTGTCCAGGGTGTAGGAGAAACTGAAGCCCAGCCAAATGGGGTCCGTGATAATCATATGGAGATCTTTAGTCTTCTTCACCCATCACGCTCTGTAAACAAGCAGAAGTTCATTCCTTCCTAAGGTATTAGTCAAGTTTTGAAAGTAATTTTCTCTTCACATGAAATATTTCCGCCTCAGGAACACACTTTCTGCAACAGCTTTGTCTTCTTTAAAAAAAATGCAAAAGTTAAACTTAATAGGATAAGTTAGTTAGGTTATTAGTACTTTCAGAGTGAAAGTGTAATTCACTTTTTTGTTTGTTTGTTTTGTTTTGTTTTCTGTAGTTCACTTTTTTTTTTTTTTTTTCTTTTTGAGACAGGGTGTCCCTGTTGCCCCAGCTGTCCTGGAACTCACTATGTAAACCAGGCTGGCCTTGAACTCTCAGAGGTCTGCCTGCCTTCGCCTCTCAAGTGCTAGAATTAAGGGCGGGCACCACCATGCCCAGCTTGTAGTTCACTTTTTGAATGTCTTATGGTACGGTTCATGGAAAGGACCTGTACTAGAGACTAGAGGTACTGGAGTCACAGATATTCAGCATTTAGGGGTGGTTTACATATTTTTTTCCTGTTCTTGTTGATTGTTTTTTTGAGAGTCTCCCTAGTCACAACACAACTGGAGGTCATGATGTGAACCAGAGTAGCCTCAATCTCAGAGATCCACCTGCCTCTGCCTCCTGAATGCGGGGATTAAAGGCGAATGCCTAGTGTTAGCCATGGTTTACAATTTTACAAAGTACTTCTGTGCTTATTATCTTGGGTGATTCCAGAGCTAAGCTCTTATAGATAAGGAAACTGATAATATTTGAAAAGGTGAATAATGTTGACCAAAGTTCCAAAATTAGAAAGATGAAGACATATTTTTTGGTTGTTATAATTGTTGTTTTGTTTTAAAAAACAACCAACAAAAGAATAGTTAAGGAGTGGTGGTTTAACTCAGGGGCAGACCATTTGCCTAGCTGGGTTCAGTCCCCAGTGCTGCACAAATAAAATCATTAAAATTATCAAGCTGAGGCAGGCAGATCTTTGTGAGTTCGAGGTCAGCCTGGTCTACATAGTGAGTTCCAGGACAGCTTGGGGCTATAGGGAGACCCTGTCTCAAAAAAAGACCAAAAGAAAAATAAATAAATAAATAAATTCAAGATGAAAAGAATACATTTCTGGAGTTATACACTAAGTTAACTGAAAAACATGATTTAATTTTTTTTTTTTTTTTGGTCTTTCTGAGACAGAGTCTGCTTTTAGTCCTAGCTGTCCTGGAGCTCACTCTGTAGACCAGGCTGGCCTTGAACTCACAGAGATCCACCTTCTTCTGCCTCCAGATTGCTGGGATAAAAGGCATGGGCCACCACGCCCCAAAACATGATTTAAGTTTTAACTATTTGGACCCAGAAGCATATAACTTTTTTTTTATGTGTATGAGTGTACTGTCGACATGTAGGTTGGTGCAGCCATGTTGTGCAGTGCTGAGGAGGTCAGAAGAGGGCATTGGATTCCCCTGGAACTGGAGCCATGTGGGTGCTGGGAATCCAACCCCAGGTCCTCTGCAAGAGCAGTCGGTGCTCTTAACCACTGAGCCATCTCTCAGCCCCTGAAGCATATAATTTTTACGGGAGGCACACTTACCTTTTGAAGTTGAATCTTTTCCTCTGATGTTTTAGCACATGGTGGTTAAAATACCACCGCCATTGCTCCTCTTTCTCCCCAGCTTATGACAAATCCCAGAGGAATATCATAGCGCTGCCCCGTGCTCCCAGCATGTGAGGCACATTTCCTGTTTCACCTCATCTGCTTCATTCAAAGACCCTATAAGACAGCATCTACCCCATTTTATATAATGAAAGAAGCAGACCTAGCAAGAGTGATTATGACCTTGCCCAACTTCATACAGCTAAGACGTAAAGGACTGGGCCTGAAGCCTTAGCTTTGTCTTACTGGCAGGTCCAGGTTCCCACCGAACACCAGACCTCTCATCTTGCTTCCTGGGAAGGCCTTGGACACTCTTCAAGAGGCAGGGAGTGTCCTGTTGTTCTTGAATATCTTCATGCCTGGTGAGTGACAGGCCCTGAGCAGTTTGGCCAGCAACCAATCCTTGTGGGAGAGATGGTATTTCACTCAGCCTGTGGCTTGTGTTTTTTGTCCCTTTCTCTTTGCCAATATAAGTTGGTGCCAATGAAAGAGCAAGCTTGTTGAGACAGGCTGAGAAAGCTACTGCAGGAAGAAAGCCCCAATAATTTATAGACCTCCATATGGCACATAAGATTGGAAAGTTTTCTAACAAGGTATGGCCTTGCAGGCCCAGATTTCACATACCAGGGAGATAAGGTGAAGCAGAGAGGGAACTTTTGGTCTCCCCAAGACTGTAAGCCAGCTCAGTAGTTAAGAGCACTGGCTGCACTTGCAGAGGACCTGGGTTCAATTCCCAGCATCCATATGGCAGCTTACAATTGTCTACAACTCCAGTTCCAGGGGACCTGACTCCTTCTTCTAACCTCTGCAGGTATTGCACAACACAGGTACACTTACACACATGCAGGCAATACATATATGTACACATACACACAAAAAATAAATAAAATATTTTTTTAAAGTTAAAAAAAGGGGGCTGGAGAGATGGCCTAGCGGTTAAGAGTGCCGACTGCTCTTGCAGAGGAGCTGGGTTTGATCCCCAGCACCCACATGGCGGCTGAGAACTGTCTGTAACTCCAATTCCAGGAGAACTCCAGTTCCAGGGGAATCCGACACCCTCTTCTGACCTCTGTGGCATTGCACGACACTGGTGCACAAACCTACATGCAGACAGTACATTCATTCATACACATAAAAAAAAAAGTTAAAATAAAGGACTGCAAAACAAATTTGGCCAGGAAGTTGCCATTCCTGACTCTAGTTTAGTGTAGGAATATATGTAAAGGACATGAGGTGGTCCCCAGAAAGACTCTGGGACAAAAAAAAAAACAAACTCTGCCAAGTTCTAAAAGGCTGGAAGAGGCCATATAATAGTAATTAAACACACAGACTCCAGAGTCAGACCTAAGTAGTCAACTGAAGTCTAAGTAGCTAAGTAGCTTAGCTCTGTGCTTCACATTCTTCACTGGTAAGATGTTCATGATACAAGTAAAAATTTGTTTTGTTTGTTTGTTTAAGACAGGGTCTCCCTATTTGCCCTCAGGTGGCCTGGAACACACTGTGTCAACGCAAGCTGGTCTTGAACTCATAGAGATCACCTGATTCTGCATCCAGAGTGCAAAGATCAAAAATGTATGATGGGGCTGAAGAGATGGCTCAACAGTTAAGACCACTAACTGTTCTGGCAGAGGACCTGGGTTCAGTTCCCAGCACCTACACTGAAGCTAACAACCCTCTGTAACTCCAGTTCCAGGGGATCTGATGCCCTCTTCTGACTTCCATGGGCATTGTACAACACTCTGAATGTGGGTGGCTCTGTCTCATGGGCTGTGGTCCTGAACTAAATAAAAGGGAAAACCAGAAAGCTCAAGTGCCAGCGTTCATCTCTCTGCTTCCTGACTGCAGATGCGATGTGACATCACCTTATGCTCCTGCTGCCATGCCTTCCCCACCACGATGGATTGTATCCTTTAAACTGTGAGCCATGAGTGAAGGAACACAGTCCCTGAAAAACAAATGCCGAATGGTGTCCCTCATCTGTGGATGCTAACACCAATTACCTAATCGTATGGCAACCTGAGCAACGTCAATGTGATCTGAAAACAACTGTGCTCTTATATTGTGAATCCCTTAAAAAAAAAGTGTAAAAAGAGAAAAACTGTGAGCCAAAACAAATCCTTTCTACCTTAAGTTTCTTTTGTCAGGTATTTTGTCACAGTAACGAGAATGGTTAGAAATACAAGCAGCTCCTCCTCTACCATGACAACTGTGATATGCTTTAGAATAAGAAAAATAATTTGGTCAAACGTGGTGGCACACACCTTTAATCCGGCACTTGGGAGGCAGAGGCAGGTGGATCTCTGTGAGTTCAAGGCCAGCCAGGTCTACATAGTGAGTTCCAAGCCAGCTGGAGCTATAGGGAGACCCTGTCTCAAAAAGACCAAAAAAGAGAAAAATAGTGTATTTGGTCTTTGTCCCTATTTCCTGACGCATAACTCCTAAAACTCTTAGACACTCTTAAGTGATGTGTCTTTTTGCATGCTAATGGAATGATTGATGGATAAATCTTGGATAACCTCAGTGTGGGAGCTGGTTGTCAGAAGAACCATCCATTGGACTCATAGAGGTTGGCATTTTCCCTTTTTTTTTTTTTTTTTTTTTTCTTTTGAAGCAGGGTCTCCCTGTAGCCCCAGCTAGCCTGAAATTGTAGACCAGGCTGGCCTTGAACTCACCAAGTACCGCCTGGCTCTGCCTCCTGAGTGGTGGGACTGAAGGTGTGCACCACCACACCTGGCTCAAACTGCTTTCTTATGTAATACAGGACCACTTGGCCAGGGGTAGCACTGCTCACTGTGGGCCGGACCCTCCCACATCACTCAACAATCAAGAAAATACTCCGCAGACATGGCCACAGGTCAGTCCAATGGAGATAATTCCCCAGGCGAGGCTCCCTCTACCTACAGTGTCAAATTGACAACTAAAGTTATCCAGCAGAGTGAGTCATACTTGAAAATGATTGTGCTGGATAGCTTCAGTGTAGGAAAGGAGGCTGGACAAGGGGCAGGGGCCCATAAGCAGAATTCCTCCATGGCTTGTGCTTCACCTCCGGCCTCCAGGTTCCTGCCCTTGGGTTCCCTCAGTGATGAACTGTGACCTGTGAGCCAAATAAACCATTTCCTCCCCAAGTTGGTTTTGGTCAGAGTGTTTTGTCACAATTGAAAGGAAACCAGAACAACAATGGAACATGAAAGGGGGGTTCAGGAGCCTCTGATTTGTGTCTGCTTGGTTGAAACCATAGTGAACCTTCTGGAACTTGCAGTTAGCCTCTGAGGTGGGAGTAATTTTGGAAGACTGAGCTCTTAACCTGTGGGGTTCTGATGCTCAGATCTGGTTGACAATTTCAGAATTGAATTTGAATCATGGGGCATCCAGTTGGCACGGGAGGAAGAAGTGCGTATATGTGAGGAAAACCTCACACACTTTGGGTGCCCAGAACTGATCTGTGTTGACAGATTATCAGGACTGAACAGTCCACCTGTGTTTTTTTCTTTTTTCCCACTATTGCTAGCTCACTTTGCAATGTTATAATCAGGAATAACAAGTTAAAGGTCATTTTATTATTACAAGGATTCTTGATGCTTCACTTTATTACCACACACACTTCAGACCCCTCTATCTTATCTCTTGACATCTGCTAATCTGAGCTGAACTTAATGGTGTATGCCTTTAACTCCAGCACTTGGGAGGCAGAGGCAGGCAGATCTCTGTGAGTTCAAAGCCAGCCTGTTCTGTATATTGAGTTCCCGGACAGTTGGGGCTACAGGGACACCCTGTCTCAAAAATACCAAAACCAACCAAATAAAAACCAAAAACAAAATAGAATGTTCTATAACTAGAATAATATAGTCTGTAACTTTCCTTTTTTAAATTTTATTTATTTTCTCATGTGTGTGAATGTACTGTCTGCATGTAGGTTTGTGCACCCATGTTGTGCAATGCCATGGAGGTCAGAAGAAGGCATCAGATTCCCCTGGAACTGGAGTCAAAGAAGGTTCTTAGCCGCCATGTGGGTGCTGGGGATTGAACCCAGGTCCTCCGCAAGAGCAGTCGGTGCTCTCAACCGCTAAGCCATCACTCCAGCCCAGTCTGTAACTTTCTGAGATGGAATTTTTGTCACTCAGTGTAATTATCTAGAGATTTAGCCAGGTTTTTTAATACTTTGATGGTTTGTTCCTTTTTATTGCTGAGTAATATTATAGAATATGAATAGACACTTTTACCTGTGGGAGGAAATCTTGGCTGCTTTCATCATGGAACCGTTCAGAATAAAATGAGCAGGCTTTTTGTGATAAATGCTCAAGAGCACAATTGATATGTCATAAATAATTGTATGTCTGCTTTTCTGAGGAACAAACTGTTTTACAGAGCATCTGGAGCATTTTTACATTCTTGTCAGCAGCATCGAATAAGCACCCTCACTAGCATTTAGTGTCACAATTTTTACTTTAGTTATCCATATAGGTGTACAGGGATATCTCCTTCTGGTTTTAATTTACAGTTTCCTAATGGTTCATGGCATTGAATTCTCAGAGAATCTCAGTCCACCAGAGTGGGTTAGTCATGATAAAGTGACTCCCTTTTGGGGACACATGAACAAATGTGCACTCACCCCAGGAAGAGAAGCACAAGGAGAAGGAAATAGTACTTATTTATACTCTTTATTCAGAGTCTGTTGTTAATATTTTGGTGTATTTTCATTTAGTTTTAAGACCAGTCTCATTTTGTGAAAAGAATATTGTGGCTGTTATTTATTTTAAAGGTTTATGTTTATTTGTGTGTGTGTGTGTGTGTGTGCGCGCGCACGCGCGCGCGCGTGTATGTGTGTCTATAGAGGCCAGAACAGGATGTTAGATCCCCTAAAGTTGGAGTTGCATCAAACTCTGATCTTCTGAAAGAGCAGCATGCACTCTTAACTGCGGAGCCCTCTTTCCAGGCCCTGTAGCTACTCTTTATGTATTTCTTTTCAGAGAAAAACTATGCGGCAAAGGTAGTTGGTCTTAACCTCACTGTGTAGTTCACACTGGTCTGGAACTCTCCATGTTTTGTGCTTGGATTACAGGTGTGTGCAACCAGGTTAGGCTTTTTGTATATGTCTAACTACTTTTTAAACTACTTTCCCCCTCACTTCAATTCTGCCATAAATATACCTCTCTGGCTTTGAATATTTTGGAAAATATGATTTTAGTGTGCTTTATGGTAATTCATGATATAAAATTTAGCAACAATTCTATTGTTGAATGTTATGTATCATTTTTCACTGTTATAAATATTCTGTGAACAGAATGGAAGGAATATTTGATGGCATGTTTCATTAAATTTTGGTAGAATCACTTGAACAAGAAGTATTTTTCAATTTATTTATTTATTTATTTATTTATTTATTTATTTATTTATTTATTTATATGAATGTACTGTCTGCATGTAGGTTTGTGCACCCATGTCATGCAATGCCGTGGAGGTCAGAAGAGAGTGTTAGATTCCCCTGGACCTGGAGTTCTCCTGGAATTGGAGTTACAGATGGTTCTCAGCAGACATGTGGGTGCCGGGGATCAAACCCGGGTCCTCTGCAAGAGCAGTCAGTGCTCTTTTTTTTTTTTCACAATGTTTATTGATAGATACAAGTACATAAAATCAGGGCATGAACATGATTTGACAGATTATGTAGACTTAATTTCAGTACTATAATAAAGGAACAGTTCAAATTCTCACCATTTGTTTCACACCCACAAAAACCACTTCAAGGGCATTAACGATCTCTCAAATCTGATCAGTTTTATGAAAGTAAACCATATTTTAAAAATTTTTTTATTTTTAATTTTCTTTATTTTTGTATGTGTATGAATTTACTGTCTGCATGTAGGTTTGTGCACCCGTGCCGTGCAATGAGGTGGAGGTTAGAAGAGGGTCTCGGATTCCCCTGGAACTGGAGTTCTCCTGGAATTGGAGTTACAGACGGTTCTTAGCCGCCATGTGGGTGCTGGGGATCGAGCCTGGGTCCTCTGCAAGAGCAGTCGGTGCTCTCAACCAGTAGGCTATCTCTCCAGCCCCCATATTTCTGTTTAAAAAGACTTGTGCACTTGTTCAGGCTCAAGGATATTGAAATCTAGCACATAAAGCCCATTACTAGACATAGAAATACAGGCAATATACTATTACAGCAACAACCATCAATTACAGTTAAGGATTTTCTGTAACAACCAAATGGATAGTCTAATATTGCAACAACTCAAGTATTACTGAGCAAAGTGCATTTCTACAATGTTCAGTGCTTCTATTCAGTTTTCTAACTTTAAACAGCCTATGATAACTGGCAGCAGAGAAGGACCTTGCAATAGACTGCCTGTGCTTGAGAACCTATGATGTAATTATTGCATGCTGCTAATATACTATCTAAACATTAAAGATATTCCTAAAATATTTGATGGTAGATTATGATTAAGACATTACATTACAAAAAATCCTTATGCAGAAGGAAACCCTTATTGACGTGCTTCTGCTTTATTGTGCCCCCAAATGAAGTTCATTAAGTACACGTTCTGTCATGATCCCCCTGCATTGGCCTCCATGATACTGCCAAGGTAATCCAACAATGTCAGTCCATCTTCTGAGGAGGCTGAATTTCCATTAGCTGCTTAGTTCACAAGCTGAGTATCTCAGCAGTCCTCAGTCCACATTGGAAGGCTCAAAAGTAAAAAAGCTGTATCTCATGTCTTTGAGGAGTGCGTAAAACATTGGCATCTACATAGCATATGCGCCTGCTTGTGAGAATTGTAGACAGGCCAAGCAACGGTGCTCTTTTTTTTTTTTTTTTTCTTTTTGTCTTTTTTACTAAGATCTCAAGTTTTGTGTCTGCGTTACAGGTTCTCTGATCTTATTATTTATTTCTGGTTGTACTTTCCTTCTGGATGCTTAAGGCCATACAGATAGCCTAGATTAACCAAGGTTTTGTTTTGTTGAGGTCAGTTGAGGATCTGATCCTCAGGGGTCTCTCAGGGTTTTTTTTTTGGGGGGGGGAGGGGAGCCTCTTGCTTCTTTCAGCTCCTCATCCACCAGTTCCATCCACATGAGGACAAAATCAGGTCTTGCTAGAGACCTTTTCTGAAGGATGAGCAGACTTCCCTCTTTATAGACGGGACACTGGCTGAAGTCCCATTAGTGGCTCTCCAAGGCCTCCTTGAACAGGAAGAATGGTGACCCACTTCTGCAGGACTTTTCAAGAGATGCCCCCACATATAATCCCCTAAGACTTGGTTGACCTCTGAGGGCAAGGAACAAAGTTGTCCCCCAGGTCCCTCGGTCAAATTGGTAGGGACTTCAGATATGGTCGTTAAGCACCCAGAAAGGCTAAGTTTCACCAGCCTGTTACATTGTACCTATATTAACATTGTATCCTTTGGAAACAAACTGTATGTTATTTCCATAGCATATTTCTTGATTCACCTCTTTCCATTTTAATCCCATATTACTCTAAAAGATGCACACATGTCCTCCATAATATACTAAAAGTCCAAGGTCTGAGAATACTTGTTAGGTCAGCTCTAGAACCTGTGTAGGGATTCCTAATACAAGAGCACAGTTGTCTTTAGATCGTGAGGAGTATAATATTAACATTTCTCATTTTGTCTTACACCTAGGTACTTGGTACTAGCATCCACAGATGAGGGATACCATTCATCTTTTGTTTTTCGGGGACTGTGTTACTTCACTTAGCATAAAATCTTCTAGTTCCATCCGTTTACCTGCAAATTTCATGATGTCACCTTTCTTTACCACTGCATAGTACTCCATTGTGTAGATGTACCACATTTTCTATATCCACTCATCAGTTGTGGGGCATCTGGGTTGGTTCCAGCTCTTCGCTCTTGTGAAGAGAACAGGAACAAACATGGCTGTACATGTGTCTCTGCTGTAGGAAGAGTCTGATGGGTATATACCCAGAAGTGGTATGGCTGGGTCAAGTGGTAGGCTCATTTTGAGTCTTTAAAGGGTTCTCCATACTGCTTTCCATAGTGGTTGTACAAGTTTGCATTTCCACCAGCAGTGGATGAGTGTTCCTCTTTTCCCACAACCTCTCCAGCACTTGGTATCATTTGTTTTCTTGATCCTAGCCAGTCTTATCAGGGTGAGATGATATCTTAAAGTGGTTTTAATTTGCATTTCCTTATTTATTAGTGATGTTGAACACTTTTTAAGATGTTTCTCAGCCATCTCCATTTCCTCGCTTGTGAATTCTCTGCTCAGCTCTTTACTCCATCTTTTGAGTGAGTCATTTGTATTCTTGCTCCTTTGTTTTTTGAGTAGTTTATATATTCTGGAAGTTAATGTTCTGTCAGATGAATCAGTAGTGAAGGTTTCCTCCCACTCTGTGGGTTTTCTCTTCACTTCCTTTATTGTTTCTTTTGCTGTACAAAAACTTTGAGTTTAATAAGGTCCCACTTGTCAATTGTTGACCTTATTTCCTGTGCAGCTGCTGTCTGATTTAGAAAGTCTCTTCCTACACCTATGTCTTATAAATTGTTGCCAACTTTTTCATCTAACACCTTCAGGGCTTTGGGTTTTAAATTGAGGTCTTTGATCCATTTGGAGTTGATTTTTGTGCAGAGTGAGAGGAAGGGGGTTAATTTTATTTTTCTACAAGTGCTGATCCAGTTTTGCCAGCACTGTTTGCTGAAGATGCTGTCTTTCCTCCATTGAGTCTTTTTGGCCCCCTTGTCAAATATAAGATGGCTGAAATTGTATGTGTTCAGGTTTGGATCTTTAGTTTTGTTCCACTGGTCTACAGGTCTGTTTTTCTGCCAGTACCAAGCTGTTTTTATGACTATAGCCCTGTAGTATAGTTTGATGTCTGGTATAGAAATTCCCCCTGTATTGCTGTTTTCACTCAGGGTTGCTTTGGCTATTTGAGGTTTTTTGTTGTTGCATATGAATTTAAGAATTTTTTTCTGAGCCTGTGAAGAATGTCCTGGGGATTGGAATTGTGTTGAATTGATATATTAATTTGGATAGAATGGACATTTTTACTATATTAATTTTTCCAATCCATGAGCATGGGAGGTCTTTCCATCTTCTGATGTTTTCTTCAATCTCCTTCTTTAGGAGTTTATAATTTTTGTTGTAGAGATCTTTGGTGTCTTTGGTTAGGTTTATTCCTAGGCATTTTATTGTTTTTGAGGCTATTGTGATTGGGAAAGTCTCCTTGTATTCCTCCTTCAGTTGCCTGTTGTTGGTGTAAAGAAAGGCTACTGATTTTTCTAGGTTAATTTTATAACCTGCCACTTTACTGAAGCTCCTAATCATTTCTAGGAGTTTTCTGGTAGAGTTTTTAGCATCCCTGAGGTAAACTATCATATTGTCTGCAAAGAGGGATAGTTTTACCTCCTCTTTTCCAATCAGTATTAGTTTGATTTCCTTTTCTTGCCTTATTGCCCTAGCCAGTGTTTCAAGCACTATATTGAAGAAGAGTGGTGACAAAGGGCAGCCTTGATGAGTTCCTACCTTTATGGGGAATCCTTCTAACTTTTCTCTATTTAAGATGATGTTGGCTGTGGGTTTCTTGTATATGGTTTTGATTATGTTGAGGAATGATCCTTCCAGTCCAATTCCCTCGAGTACTTTAATCATGAAGGGATGCTGCATTTTGTCAAAGGCTTTTTCTGCATCGATTGAGATGATTGTGTGTTTTTTGTCCTTCAGTCCATTTATGTGTTTTATGATATTTACTGATTTTCATATGTTGAACCATCCTTGCATTTCTGGTATGAATCCAACTTGATCATGGTGGATGATCTTTTTGATGTGGGTTTGTATACGGTTTGCAAGTATTTTGCTGAGGATTTTTGCATCTGAGTTCATTAATGAGATGGGTCTGTAGTTCTCTTTTTTGGTTGCATCCTTGCCTGGTTTTGGTATTAGAGTGATGCTGGCTTCATAGAAGGAATTTGGGAGATTTCCCTCTGCTTGTATCTTTCCGAACAGCTTGAGTAATAATGGTTGCAAGTCCACTTTAAATATTTTATAGAATTCTGCTGTGAAACCATCTGGGCCTGAGGTTTTTTTTTTAGTTGGGAGGTCTCATTACATTTTCAATTTCTTCATATGTTATGGGTCTGTTTAAGCTGTCAGTCTCTTCTTTGTTTAGCTTTGGTGATTCCCTGGATTGCAAATATTCATCCATTTCTCTTAGGTTTTCATATTTGGTAGAGTATAGGTTTTTGAAGTATTCCCATATGATTGTCTGGATCTTTTCATTGTCTGTTGTGATATTTCCCCTTTCATCATGAATTCTATTGATTTGGAGTTGCTTTTTCTTTCTTTTGGTTAACTGGGCTAGAGGTCTGTCTATCTTGTTTATTCTCTCAAAGAACCAACTTTTGGATTTGTTGATTTTTTTGTATTGTTTTCTTTGTTTCTATTTCATTGATTTCTGCTCTGATTTTTGTTATTTTGTCCTGTCTGTTGCATTTAGGGTTCATTTGCTGTTGCCTTTCAAGTGTTTTTAGCTGCAGTGTTAGCTCATTTATTTGTGCTCTTTCTATTTTTTTATGTGGGCACCCAGGGCTATAAACTTCCCTCTTAGGACTGCTTTTAAAGTGTCCCATAGGTTTTGTTGCATTGTACTGTCATTGTTGTTTAGTTCCAGGAATGCCTTTATCTCTTTATTTCCTCTTTGACCCATTCATTATTCAGGAATGTGTCGTTTAGTCTCCATGTGTTCCTATAGGTAGCAGGGCTTGTCATGGTGTTGATATTGAGCTTTATTGCACTTTGGTCTGATAGAATGCATGAAATTATTTCAATTTTTTTGTATTTGTCAAGGTTTTTTCTGTGTCCAAGTATGTAGTCAGTTTTGGAGAATGTTCCATGAGGTGCTGAGTAGAAAGTATATTCTCTGGAGCTTGGGTGGAATATTCAGAAGATGTCTGTGAGGTCCATTTGCTGTATTGTATTGTTCTGTTCAGATGTCTTTCTGTTTATTCTTTGCCCAGTTGATCAGTCCAAAGGATTGAGTGGGGTATTGAAGTTCTGTACTATGTACTATGAGTGTACTGGGGTAAATCTGTGCCTTAAGGGCCTGTAGAGTTGTGTTTATAAAGATCGTTGCACCGGAGTTTGGTGCATATATATTCATGATTGTGAAGTCTTCATGGTTAATTTTCCCTTTGACAAGGATGTAATGGCCCTCTTTGTCTCTTCTAATTGCTTTTACTTTGAAGTCTATTTTGTCTGATAGTAAAATAGCAACTCCTGCTTTCTTTTTGATACCGTTTGCTTGGAATATTTTTTTCCATCCTTTCACTTTAAGTTGGTGCCTATCCTTAAAGGTGAGATGGGTTTTGCAAGAACTGGGTGGGCAACAGTCCAAATGACACCTTCTGAGCACTGTAGGTCCTCTGCTGCTAGCCAGTTCTTCTGGGTTGGTTGTAGGACTTATTGGAACCTCTATCTGGAGTTCCAGTTGGCGTGGGGGGGGGGGTTGCTCTCTTAGCCCGCCTGCCTGAGGGCCTGTGCCCCAGCTCTCTGCTGTGCCCTAGAAGCAACCTCTATCCAATTCCGGTTAAAGTCTGCGTGCCTCCCAGTCATCACTCTTAACTGCTGGGCCATCTCTCCAGCTCCAAGAATGTTTTTAAAAATATTTTGTTCATTTATTTTTAATGCATACGAGTGTATTGCTGGCATGTATGTTAGTGCACCCATGTCATGCAATGCCCACGGAGGCCAGGAGAGGGCGAGAGATCCCCTGGAACTGGAATTCCAGACAGTTGTTAGCCGCCATATGGATGCTGGAAATTGAACTCAGGTCCTTTGGGAGAGCAGCCAGAGCCCTTAACCACTGAGCCATCTTTCCAGCCCAGGCAAGAGGTATTTAAGACGTCTAATTTATATCATCAAATTGATCTCATCGATTGCCAATTTACATTCCCACCAGCAGTGTTGGAAAGTGTCTGTCTCCACTGTAGGCTTTCAGTTACCATTTTTAAAATCCTTGCAAAATCAAAGGTAAAAAGATATGTTACTATCTAATTTTCACTCATTATACTACTAATAGCATTATATTTTATTTTAGGTGCATGTTTGAGTGTCTACATGTATGTATGTGCAACATGTGCATTCTGGTGCCCATGGAGGTTAGAAGAGGGAACCACATCCCCTGCAGTTACAGTTTGTTGTGAGCCTCCTGGTGTGGGCACTGGGAATCCAACCAGGGTCACCTGACAAGCTGCAAGTGCTCCTAACCACTGAGCACTTTCTCTAGCCCTAGCTAACATTCTTCCTCCTCTCCCTCTTTCCTCCTTTTTCTCCTCCTCTTCCTGCTTATTCTTTTTTCTAAGTATCAGATCTTTAATCCACCTAGAAAATAATTTTATGTAGACAGATAATAAAGTTCCAATTTGAGTGTTTCACTGAGCAAATGATTTTATCATGTTTTTACTGGAGGCTGTTAACTTTTGTAGACACCAACGCCTATGTGAGGAGTCTGTTGATAGAGGAAAAATAATACCTTTCACACTTCTCCCAAATTTCCTAGAACTCTTCCTAATGTGAAAGTGCAGTGCCCTAGTTATGACCAGCTTGCTGTCTGAGAAGCAGTTAGCGTCTGCAGCTTGTGTTTAGGACTGTCTCTTTTGGCTGGAAGGGCACTGTGACACGAGACCTAGTTGTTGACCTAATTTAGAGGGGTTTCTGCATTTTAATCTACTTCTTAAAATAGCAGGTTCTCCTGTGACAGCAGAGTTGCCTGCTTTGGGCTTTTGCCCTGGGATGTATGAAGAGGTTTTGTTGTTGTGTTTCTAAGCATAATAGCTCTTGGGGAAGATCACTTCTGAGATGAAGTAATCACCATTTCTTTCTTTCTAAAAATATTTATTATTTATTATTTTTATTTTATGAGTATGAATGTATTGCCTTCATGTGTGTAAGTGCACCCATGTTCTGCAGTGCTCGAGGAGGTCAGAAGAGGGCATTGGATCCCCTGGAACTGGAGTTATGAACAGTTGTTAGCTGCCATGTGGTTGCTGGGAACTGAACTTGGGTCCTCTGCAAGAGCAGCTCTTAACTGCTGAGGCATCTCTCCAGCCTCTGTAATCACTATTTCTAGTAGGAAAAGCATTAGCTCCCTTTTATGAACAAACTTGGACAAAAGGAGAAAGTAAACTTCAGGACGTTTTCCCATAGTCTCTACCTTGATCTTAAAATACCATCCACCTGGGGCTGGAGAGATGGCCTAGCGGTTAAGAGTGCCGACCGTTCTTACAGAGGACCCGGGTTCGATCCCCAGCACCCACATGGCGGCCGAGAACTGTCTGAAACTCCAGTTCCAGGAGAATTCCAGTTCCAGGGGAATCCGAGACCCTCTTCTGACTTCCGCGGCATTGCACGACACGGGTGCACAGACTTGCATGCAGACAGTACATTCATACACATACATAAATAAATAAAATTAATTTTAAAAAAATAAAAAAAAAATACCATCCACCTCTGTCCTCACTCCATACTCCTCCGTCCAAGAAGGACTTTCTGATCTGGCCCCCAGCTTCTCACCTTCATCTCTGTTTCTTCCATTTCTACTTCTATACCCAACCAAGAAGTACAGAGCTAAGCCCTATATTATGGCTCTTGAGACATTTCATTCTTCTGCTTGGTCATCTGTTGTATTAGTAACTGCTGATACTGCTGTTGCTTCAACTCTGTATCTCAGTATATATCTGATACTCTGATAGCTTTACTGCCTTAATTCTACCCAACTGCTTTGTGAGATAACTATTATTATTCTCACTTTAGATGTGGGTGCCTTAGAGAGTTAGTTAAACAATATGTTCAATAGGCCGTCAGGGACAGAGCAGGAACTTAAACCTTGGTAGTCTCTTGGTTTTTAAACAGAGTGAGTTTTCCTCCCTCTCGTCTCTCATCTTAACTCCCAGCTCCCAGCTTTAGGTGACTATTTCCACTTCTCTTCTCTGGGTGGATGAGCACACCCAGCTGATGTGGTTTACAGGGCAGGACACCTGCTTGAGGACATGTAATCCGGTCTGGCAAGGGCCCACACTTGAAACTCCCTCCTGAGCATTTACTACCTGTTATCTCTATTTCCAGCCAGTTCCTGCTATAGAGCCTCATCCTCTCACATAGCAAACAGAGGAGGTATATTTAGTGAGCTAGTCTGCTGAAAACCTCTTGTGGTTTTCCCAGGTGAGTTTTCTGTGTAGGTTAAGCCTGCAGGACCACAACTCTACTTCATTTCCAGAGGAAGGTTGCTTCTATTGTCTGAGCCTAGGACAGCCCCCCCCTCCCGCATCTCTGGAGGGAGTCAGAGGCAGCTGAGATTTCACAATGTGAACAGTGCACAGTGCTCACTGCTGAGGAATCTGAGTGTTGGTTTGCATTCATCTTATGGGTGGAGGGCCCAGGCAGCTGGGGGAAGGCAGGCTGCCCTGCAGAGGAAAGACTGAGTGTGGGGACTTCCCATGGAGGGAGGAAATGGAGAAATCAGAGCAACCTCTGGATTCATTTGCTAAAGCTGTCATAACAAAATTCCACAGACTAGGTGACTTAAACGACAGAAATTTGCTGTTTCAAACAGCACAAAAAGTTCCAAGATCTCCACATCAAGGTGTCTTTGGGTTGTTTTTCTCCAAAGATCTGGGCTGGGCTTGCAGAGGGCTCCCTACTTTCTGCGTCTGCACATGGTCTGTCCTCTGTACATGTATGTGCCTGTCCTCTGTACATGTCTCTTTTTGTATTCAAATTTCCTCTCTTATAAGGGTGCCAGTTGAGATAAATTAGGGTACACCCTAACTGGTTCATTCTAATTTAATTGCCTCTCTAATGATTCTCTCTCCAAATACAGTCACATGCTGAGGTACAGGTGGTGAGAATGTCAACATGTATGTTGGAAGGTACTTCCTTGTACCTCATCTGGAGATACAAGAGGTGTAGCCTGCCTTTCAGCATCTGTGGTTGTGTCAGGTCCTTGTGAGTATAAACAGGAAGGAGACCAGCCAGCTTGTGGGTCTGTGAAGGAATAACCAGTCCTCAGTGAAACAGAGACTTGATCATCACATTTTATGCTGAATATAATCTTAGAAAAAGAAACTGATTAACATGTTTTCAGGATCCAACAGTTCCCTTTACATATGTCTGCATCTTTTTAAACAAGGAGTTAGACATTTTCAAGTTTTTCTAAAATAACCTTTTAAAAATCTGTAATAGAGGGGGCTGGAGAGATAGCCTAGCGGTTAAGAGCACTGAATGCTCTTGCAGAGGACCCGGGTTCGATCCCCAGCACCCACATGGTGGCTGAGAACTGTCTGTAACTCCACTTCCAGGGGAATCCGAGACCCTCTTCTGACCTCCGCGGCATTGCACGACATGGGTGCACAGACCTACATGCAGACCGTACATTCATACACATACAAAAAAAATTAAAAAAATATCTGTAATAGAATCTCCAATGAAAAAAGGCATCACATTCTTCATAGGGATTGTATTATTTTTTTTTCTTGTCTTTTTGAATCAGGGTTTCCCTATAGCCCCAGCTATCCTGGAACTCACTCTGTAGACCAGGCTGGCCTTGAACTCACAGAGATCTGCCTGCCTCTGCCTCCCGAGTGCTGGGATTAAAGGTGTGCGCCACTACACCTGGTGGGAGTGTATTTTGTAACACAGAGTTGAGTCCAAGAGCAATCATCTCACTCTTAACATTTATGTGAGATATGGATGTGTTCAAACCTTTTGAGAACTTTCTCTTTTGCTCACTAGTGAGTCTGCTTTGACTGTTTGACCCTTCTATGGCAGCCATAATGAATGTATAGCCATCTTTAGCTAATGCTTAGGCTGTTAGCTCTTAAACCAAGTGGCATCTCTGATTAAGCAGTTTCACTGATTACTATTGACTTCCCTAAGCCTAAAACTATAATAATTTTGCTCATTGCCCACTTAGAGGTAAATATAGTCAAACTTACCCATTGCAGAAATTTTAATTACTTACCTGGGAGCTATTTTACCCTTTCTATTTTGTTACTAAAACCTTAATTTCAGTTATGTTCCTCTGAATGGTCAAGTCCTTTCTAAGAACTTGACTTCTATACAATCCCGGGTCTGTCTTCATTAGTCCAGGTTAACGAAGATGGCCTCCGTCTGTCTACTGGTTATTTAATCATGGGCAGATTATGTTGATGCTGATCAAAGAGTCATGAGGAAACACCTAATGGATGGACATAGGTAAGGATATTTCCTTTTCTTCCTCTGAGGATTTTTGACAGCATTGTAAGACCTGACCCATAGCAGATCTTAGAGCCATGGGGGAGAACTGCAAGGCAGATCAAGATTTATGATGTTTCAAGGTCAATGAATTTATTTTGAAATTGTTCTACCATCAAGACTTCACATTATGAAGAGAAAGAACCCATCCTGTTTATTTAAACCACTTTTTAAAATATCATTTGCTATACAAAGTATCTGACAGGGCTCTTGGTTGGAGAGTTAATGCTGGTTGGGGAGACTGAGTCAAAAGCTCCAGTCTTTCTCATGTGTAGAAGAGAAACAAGGCAGACATATGTGACTGGTAGTTCTCGCTGGGTTTAGAGATGCTTCTTCATTAGGATTCTTCAAAAGTCTGGTCCCTATGAGAGAACTATTTCCCAAGGTTGGGCTGGTTCAAGAAGACTATGTTCAAGAGCTATTAAAAAAGGACTTTCTCCTTTGCTGCTGATACCTTTATTGGACCAAGAAAAGATCCAAGTATGCATTAGTTGCTTGGAGCTTTGCACAAGCATGAGTTTAGAGCACGGCTCTTATCTTGCAATGTTGGTCTTGTGGTTAGGACCTAATCCAGATATAGAGTATCTGGTAGTCCTGGGAGTAGGGAAGAACAGAAGCTTTGAACCCAGGCACAGAGGAGTAGCAATTGGTATGCCTCTGGCAATAGGGTTGGGGTTTCAAACAGGAAAATGTTCATTAATTTGACTGACACATTAATTTGAGCACAGTCTGTGTCAGGTACTATACCAGGTGCTTGAGAAATAAGAAAACATGATCATTGCCAACAAGGAACTTATAGTCTAGTACAGTATAGTCCTTAGACAGCCCCCTCCCTTCCCACTCCTGTCTGTCAGCCCCAATCTTGATATCCTGATAATGTGGCCATCTCCTCCCACTCCCCAAATTATAATGTTGCTGGGGTGTAAATGTATGCATGCCATCTGCTCTTACACATGCTTCATGAAATTCCCTTGTCAAGATTCAGAAATGAAGTCAGAGTAAGACTTTGAAGAGTTATTGTGCACCTACTATGAGCCAGACAGTGTGGGGAATACAAAGGTGACTAAGGTATTATGCACATTTATGAAACAAAGCTCAGTTGAGGTCAAATGACCTGCACAGTAGAGTCAGAGCAAGAAACTAGGTGAGAAACAGCATGTGAATGGTGCAGACAATGATGCTGGGAGACTCTAACTTAATTCAACAATAGTTTTATTGAGCACTTCAATGTGACAAGTAGTGAATCAAGTTCCACAAATGTAGGAATGAACAAGTGCAAATCCAGCCCTTATAGGAGTTTACTATGAAATAATAATGACACAATATTATTAGTCATTTCGGCTAACATTTATCAAACACTAAGTATTATTAAGGATTTCTATAAGATTTCTATATAGTAATTCATTTAATAATTAGCTATACTATCTGAGGGATTCAGAAGTTGAGTAACTTTCACAAGATCACAGAGTTAAATGACAGGTGAGAGATTAAGGAAGAATCTATTGATCAGTCTTAATCTGTAACCGGTATAGAGTAGAAAAACTAGGATCTTTAGTCAGAAGAGCTGGAATAACAAACTGACACCCCACCACAGGATAACCACATAGATAGACTGTAATTGAGTTGTTTATATACGCCCCCAATACTGTTAGACACAAAGAGCCACAGTGATATCACCCCAAACAGGGGAGCAGTAACCAATACTACAGAAACAGCAGTTTCAGTGGAAAGGAAACTCTAGGGACATTAGCTTTCTTATGTCCACATGCACTGAGCTGAGATGATTATTAGTCACTTTTCTGTTGCTATGATAAAACTACATGGCCAAGGCAATTTAGAAAAGGAAGAGTTTATTATTAGGCTCACAGTTTCAGAGGGATGAATCTGTCATGGCAGGAGAAGCATGGCAGGATGCAGTTGGAGCAGAAAGTGGAGTCCTCACATCTTCAAGCAGACACAGGAAGCAGAGAGAAAGAAACTGGAAATGAGACAAGGCCATGAAGTCTCAAAGTCCACCGCCAGGGACATAGTTCCTCCGGCAGGGCCACATCTCCTGAAGGTTCCACAACCTTCCCCAGCCCATGCCACCAACTGACCAAGTATTCAAATGTCCGGAGCCTGCAGGGGACAATTCTCACTCAAACCACCACAGATGAGGTTTGTTGAAGACATTTGTTTCTAAAACACATGAAATCTCAAGAAAAAATTTCATTGAAACAGATCTAAATCTAATTGTGAAATCTAATTATGGTGATTAACAGCCAATGAAGATGAGGAGGGCTGATTGACAACCTCTTGTGACCTCTGTCCCCCATGGACTGCAGATGAGAAATATAGAGAACACAGTTTCTGATTTGTTTTATCTTTTACTCTTGAGACCTTCTGATGGGAAGATCCTAAAGCATCTGTCAAAAATGATAAAATCAATATCAGTCTTACCTTGAAATGGCATCTAACTTATATTTGACAGAGCTATAATCTGTCACCTATTAAGCTATGGACTCTCTAAAGGACATCTTTCTGTCCTAGAAACTGGATTCTTAAATTGAGAATGATCTTTAACTTTGATTCTGCACATTTTCTGATACATTTATTGCTTCATTCTGTCAGAAAGAATTAACTTCCTCCATCCTAAGATTAATCAATATCCCTACATATTTGTGAACAATATGTTCTTCACTCACCAGTGAGGACCTCAGATTGGTGAATGGGGAGAAAAAAGAGAAAAGAACTAATTTCTCTAAAAGCATCCATTTGTTAATTAGGCCCCACTGAGTGCAATGCTCTGATTCAGGCCTTGAACACAAAGTTATCAACACGATAAACATTGTTTCCACTACCAAGAGCTTATTCAATGTGGAAGACAGAGGATGGCAAAACACTTAACTGTAAATTCATTTAAGTGCTACAACTAAGTTAACTGGATGATGTGAAAGAAACAAAAGGTTTGGTAGTAAGTTTCTACGTTTGTGGGTTAGGAAGTGTACTAGTTACCTCTCCATTGCTGTGATAAGACACCATGACCAAGGCACTTTGTAGGAGGAAGAGTTTGTTCAAGCCTATGGTTCCAGGGTGAAGAGTAGGTAATAGCAGGGGAGGCATGGTGGCAAAGTAGCCAGAGAAGTAAGCTGAGCGATCACATCTTCAAGCAGACACAGGAAGCAGACCCACAGTAAATCTGGCAAGGGTTAGGCGGATCTTTGTGAGTTCAAGGCCAGCCTGGTCTAGAGACTGAGTTCTAGGCCAGCTGGGGCTATAGGGAGACCCTGTCTCAAAAAAAAAAGAAGAACTCAGGGCTGGAGAGATGGCTGAGCAGTTAAGAGTGCCGACTGCTCTTGCAGGAGACCCAGGTTGGATCCCCAGAACCCACATGGCGGCTGAGAACCGTCTTTAACTCCAGTTCCAGGGGAATCTGATGCCCTCTTCTGACCTCCGCGGCATTGCATGACTCGGGTGCACAAACCTACATGCAGACAGTACATTCATACACATATAAATAAATAAATAAATAAATAAATAAATAAATAAATAGATAGATAGATAGATAGATAGATAGATAGATAGATAAATAAATAAATAAATAAATAAATGAAATAAAAGAACTCTTAAAGACCACCCCCAGTGACAAGCTTCTTCCAATAAGGCTGCACCTATCAAAACAGTGATACCAACTGGGGGAAAAAATGTCCAGATACTTGGAGCTTCTGGGGTACACTCTCATTCAAAGCGCCACAGGAAGGAAGTCAGATTCAAACGAAGACCTATCATTTTCTGTTTTACTTTAATTTATTTACTTCTTGTGGTACCAAAAAAGAGAGACCACCATGAAAGTAAAAAAAGGGACTATTAAGGATGTGGAAGAGGAAAAGGAGGAGAGGGAGGGGACATAAGAAAGGGCAATTGAAGTACACGTACTCAAACTATATTACATGCACATATGGAAATGTAATAAGGAGAGAAATTACTTTGTATAACTCACATATGATTTAAAAGTTAATAAAACAAGACCTGAGGCACAAGAATTAGTTATGGAAAGTCTTTTCAGACAAGATTAAGCACTTCACTTTGAGACAATGGTTAAGAAGGCACTGGTGTTCTGACCAGTAAGGACAGATTGTATGGCTAGGATGGTCTGGGAAAGGGACTGTAGGAGATGTTGGAGAGGTGAGCAGGGATGTGAGGGTTGGGGATTTCATTCCAAGTGCAGCAGGAAGTCACAGGAAGGCAACATCCATTGACAACCTGCCATTCTCTACCAAGAAATCACACATCACTCCCCAAAAGAGGCATGCTTGGGTAAACATAGGAGGTTTATCTGGTTTCTTCTAAATGCTGGAAGAACTGTGTCTAGATATGCATCATGCTCTAGAAAGTATGGCATATGTAATGACAGTGTTAGCACTATTAATATAATTACTATTATTATGTAGTATCATACATTATTATTATATTAATATAATCAAATGGTCATCAAAGGAGGACCAATGTTGTTCAATGAATGAATGAATGAATGAATTTGTGTGTGTGTGTGTGTGTGTGTGTGTGTGTGTGAATGCAGTTATGTGTGTGCACAGTAGATGTAAGGGAACAACTATCAGGAGTCAGTCCTTTCCTTCTACCGGGTTTCCAAGGCAGGGTCTCTCTTCTCATTTCTATACTGTATACTTCAGGCTATGTGACCCACAAGCTGCCAAGCAATTCTCCTCTCTCTACCACCTATCTTCTTGGAGAAGAGCTGGGATCATAGATTCATACCACCATATCCAACTTTTTCCTGGGTTCTGGAGATCAAACTCAGGCCATGAGGCTTATGTGCTAAGTGTTTTTATACACTAAGTTATCTCCTCAGCTTCAGGAACCATTTTTTTTTTAATTTACATGTATGAGTGTTGCAACTTTACCTGTGTAAGTGCACCTGTGTCATGCAACGCCAGTGGAGGTCAGAAGAAGGCGTTGGATCCCCCTGAAACTGGAGTTATGAATGGTTGCCATGCAGGTACTGGGAACCAAATCTTTGGGCCTCTGTAAGAACAGCTAATGCTCTTAACCACTGAGCCATCTCTCCAGCCCCAGGAACTAATGTTTTGAAGGGAACTTGTGAGTAGAGTAATTGGTAAACCTTTGGACATGGTTCTATTTCCCATTGTCCTTCCTCTAGACTGTGTCAGTGTGACTCTGTGTCAAAATAAGTACACAGATATTGAGCGTTTCCTCCACATCCAACACAAATGTAGCAATAGCTGAAAAGACAATAGTCACCATCCTCAAGGACTTTAAACTCCATTAAAATATGGATAACAGGAAGAGTACACCAGGATACTCAGCAGAGATATACATAACTTCCATTTTGAGTTCTTAATTGAAATATCACACACACAATTCAGACTAGCTAAGGAATCTGGATTGGAGGGATAAGAATTATCAGTTAAGATATTATCAGTTAAGAATTATATAACTTAAGAATTAAGAATAATATAACTTAAGAATTATCAGTTGGGGTGAGACTTGAGTGTGCAGAGCTTAGATCAGGGACTTCCCAGGACCACCTGAAGCACAGGTAGGAGCTGGGCACTTCAGCCAGGCAGATTGCTGGATAGATCTATCTCTGGGTTGTTGGATAATTGTTTCATGAACTGTTGGATAACTAAATCATTGTCTTGTGTGGCTGTCAGGGTGGAGTCACCCTGCTAGCTGTTATTAAAGGTGGGCCTGTTGCCACTGTGAGACTTGAATGTGCAGAGCTTAGATCAGGGACTTCCCAGGACCACCTGAAGCACAGAGTACTGAGGCCAGGCATACCACCCCCCCAAACTGGAATTGCTGAGGGAATGTCCAAGTGGATTTTTTGGAGAACCTTCAGAACAGAAAGGGAAGAGTGAGTTAGATCTCCAATATATAAACAAAATTGAAAGCCTGAAACCTAGACAAGTCAAAACTCCATAAACAAGGAAAGAAAAAAAGGCATCTGAAGGAGGCAAGCAAAACAAGCCTTCAACATAGTGAAGAGACATTTGTGATTAGCATCGGAATACAGGCAAAAAGGGACGTGATGAAGGGACAACATGGGAAAGGTGCAGGATAATCCCACACCAAGCTCTACCAACACTGTGGGAGATTCCTACAGAGGGATCCCCCTTGGGGACGGCCAAGGACACAGATCTTAGAGGAACGATTGCAGAAATATTCAAAGAAATCAAAGAATATAAAGAACAAGTCAGAGAACTAAGGAGAGAGAATGAAAAACTCAAGAAAGACCTAGAGGAAGTAGAAACACTGAAAAAGGAAACCAACCAGCAAAGCAAGGAGCTACAGGAAGAGATTGAGAAGGTCCAAAAGGAAGTGGAAATACTAAAGACATCACAGGATGGAATGAAAAAGGAAATACAACACTCATCCAATCAAGAGGAAAGGAATGGAAAAAGCCTCAGAAATAGAATGTAGGAAGCAGAACAAAGAATAGCAGACCTGGAAGACAACACAGAACAACTAAAAATCTCAAGTAAAGATTATGAAAAATTTAAAAATACACAAAAGTGGAACAACCAGGAAATATGGGACACTATGAAAAGATCAAACCTCCCCATCATAGGAATAGAGGGAGGAGAAGAATCCCAAGACAATGGTATCAATCAGATCTTCAACAGAATAATAAATGAAAATTTACCCAAACTAAAAAGAGACAAACCCATACAAATACAAGAAGCACATAGAACTCCAAACAGACAAGATCAGAAAAGAAACTCCCCGTGCCATATCATAGTTAAAAGACTAGACGCCCAAAACAAAGACAAAATTCTGAAAGCCACAAGAGAAAAACAACAAGTTACATATAAGGGGAAACCCATCAGAATTACAACTGACTTCTCACTGCAAACCATGAAAGCAAGAAGAACATGGAGCAAAGCATTCCCAGTGTTAAAGGACTATAGATGCCAACCCAGGTTACTCTACCCAGAAAGAATGTCCATTATAGTTGAAGGAAAGAAAAATCTTCCATGATATAAACAAGATGATAGAATACATGTCTGGAAAACCAACCCTTCAGAAAATACTTGAAGCAATTCAAAGGACAGAAGAGAGGAGCAACTATCGCCAAGCAACTAGAAAGAGAAATTAATAAAAACATAATTGCAGAAGTAGAAACTGAGACTAAAAATGCAAATGGATAATAAGGTAAAAGGAAGCAACACACATTTTTCAATTATAACCTTAAATATTAATGGACTAAACTCCCCAATCAAAAGACATAGACTGGGAGATTGGATTAGGAAACAAAACCCATCTATATGCTCTCTTCAAGAAACCCATGTCACTCTTAAGCATAGGCACCAACTTAAGGTGAAGGGATGGAAAAAACTATTCCAAGCAAATGGTACCAAAAAGAAAGCAGGTGTTGCTATTTTAATATCTGACAAGATAGATTTCAAAGTAAAAGAAATCGGAAGAGACAAAGAAGGTCATTACATTTTTATCAAAGGAACAATTCATGAAGATTTCACAATTATGAATATATATGCACCAAACTTTATAAAGACAATTCTCCAGGACCACAAGGCATAGATTAACCCCCATACACTCATAGTAGGGGACTTCAATACCCCATTGAGCCCTTGGACAGGTCAACTGGACAAAGAATAAACAGAAAGACATCTGAACTGAATGATAGGATACACCAAACAGACCTCACAGACATCTACCCTAATACCAGAGAATATACTTTCTACTCAGCACCCCATGGAACATTCTCCAAAATCAACCACATACTGGGACACAGAAAAAACCTCCACAAATACAAAAAGATTGAAATAATTTCATGTATTCTATCAGACTACAATGCATTAAAGTTCACTATCAACACCAGGATAAGCCCTACTATATACAAGAACACATGGAGACTAAACAACACACTCCTGAATAATGAATGGGTCAAGGAAGAGATAAAGAAAGAAATAAAAGCATTCCTGGAACTGAATGACAATGATAATATAACACAACAAAACCTATGGGATACTTTAAAAGCAGTCCTAGGGGCTGGAGAGATGGCCTAGTGGTTAAGAACACTGACTGCTCTTGCAGAGGACCCGGGTTCGATCCGCAGCACCCACATGACAGCTAAGAACCATCTGTAACTCCAATTCCAGGAGAACTCCAGTTCCAGGGGAATCTGACACCCTCTTCTAACCTCTGAGGCATTGCACCACGACATGGGTGCACAAACCTACATGCAGATAGTACATTCATACACATAAATAAATAAATTAATTTAAAAAAAGAATGTCTTAAAAAAAAAGCAGTCCTAAGAGGTAAGTTTATAGCCCTGGGTGCCTACATTAGAAAAACAGAACGAGTACAAGTGAACGATCTAACACTGCAGCTAAAAACACTTGAGAGACAACAACAGATGAACCCTAAATGCAACAGACAGGTAGAAATAACAAAAATCAGAACAGAAATCAATGAAATAGAAACAAAGAAAACATTACAAGAAAAAAAATCAATGAATCCAAAAGTTGGTTCTTTGAGAGAATAAACAAGATAGACAGACCCCTAGCCCAGTTAACCAAAAGAAAGAAAGAACAACTCCAAATCAATAGAATTTGTGATGAAAAGGGAAACATCACAACAGACAATGAAAAGATTCAGACAATCATATGCAAATACTTCAAAAACCTATACTCTACTAAGTTTGAAAACCTAGAAGAAATGGACGAATAACTGAAATCCTGGGAATCACCAAAGCTTAACCAAGAAGAGTTCGACAGCGTAAACAGACCCATAATATATGAAGAAATCGAAGATGTAATAAGAAACCTCCCAACTAAAAAAAGCCCAGGTCCAGATGGTTTCACAGCAGAATTCTATAAAACATTTCAAAAAGACTTACAGCCATTATTATGCAAATTGTTCAGAAGGATTCAAGCAGAGGGAAATCCCCCAAATTCCTTCTATGAAGCCAGTATCACTCCAATACCAAAACCAGGCAAAGATACAACCAAAAAGGAGAACTATAGACCCATCTTATTAATGAACACAGATGCCAAAATTCTTAACAAAATACTTGCAAATCGTATACAGACCCACATCAAAAAGATCATCCATCATGACCAAGTTGGATTCATGCCAGAGATGCAGGGATGGTTCAACAGATGAAAATCAATAAATAGCATAAAACACATAAATGGACTGAAAGACAAAAAGCACATGATTATCTCAATTGATGCAGAAAAAGCCTTTGACAAAATCCAGCATTCCTTCATGCTTAAAGTCCTAAGGGAATTGGTTTGGAGGAATCATTCCTGCATGTAATCAAAACCATATACAGGAAACCCACAGCCAATATTATCCTAAATGGAGAAGAGACAGAAGCATTCCCCTTAAAGGTAGGAACTTGGCAAGGCTGCCTCCTGTCACCACTCCTCTTCAATATATTGCTTGAAACACTTGCTAGAGCAATAAGGCAAGAAAAGGAAATTAAAGGACTAGTAATTGGAAAAGAGGAAGTCAAGCTATCCCTTTTTGCTGGTGATATGATTGTTTACTTAAGGGTAAAAACTATACCAGAAAGCTTCTAGAAACAATTAAGAGTTTCAGTAAAGTGGCAGGATACAAAATTAACCTAGAAAAATCAGTAGCCTTTCTTTACACCAACAACAAGCAACTGAAGAAGGACTACAAGGAGACCTTCCCACTCACAATAGCCTCAAAAACAATAAGATACCTAGGAACAATCCTAACCAAAGACACCAAAGATCTCTCCAAAAAACTTTAAACCCCTGAAGAAGGAAATTGAAGAAGACATCAGAAGATGGAAAGACCACCCATGCTCATGGATTGGGAAAATTAACATAGTAAAAATGTCCATTCTACCCAAACTAATATACAGATTCAATGTGATCCCAATTAAAATCCCCAAGAGTTTCTTCACAGCCTTGGAAAAAAGTCCTTAATTTCATATGGAAAAACAAAAGACCCCCAAATAGCTGAAGCAACCCTGAGTAAAAAGAGCAATACAGGGGGATCTCTACACCAGACTTCAAACTATACTACAGGGATATAGTCATAAAAACAGCTTGGTACTGGCACAAAAACAGACCTGTTGACCAATGGAACAAAACTGAAGATCCAAACTTGAGCACATACAATTTCAGCCACCTCATATTTGACAAGGGGGCCAAGAAGACACAATGGAGGAAAGACAGCATCTTCAGCAAGTGGTGTTGGCAAACCTGGATCACCACTTGTAGAAGAATGAAATTAAACCCCTACCTCTTGCCCTGTATAAAAGTCAACTCCAGATGGATTAAAGACCTCAACAAAGGTGATAGAAGAAAAAGTTGGCAGAAGACTACCAGACATAGGCATAGGAAAAGACTTCCTAAATCAGACAGCAGTTGTGCAAGAATTAAGGTCGACAATTGACAAATGGGACCTCATTAAACTCAAAAGCTTCTGTAGAGCAAAAGAAACAATCAAGGAAGTGAAGAGAAAACCCACAGAGTGGGAGGAAACCTTCACTGCAGATACATCTGACAAAGCATTGATTTCCAGAGTATATAAGCTACTCAAAAAATAATGAAGAAAGAAAACAAATGAATCACTCAAAAGATGGAGCAAAGAGCTGAACAGAGACTTCATAAGTGAGGAATTAGAGATGGCTGAGAAACATCTTAAAAAGTGTTCAATGTCACTAATAATTAAGGAAATGCAGATTAAAACCACTTTAAGATATCATCTCACTCTGATAAGACTGTCTAGGATCAAGAAAACAAATGAGGGACTGGAGAGATAGCCTAGCGGTTAAGAGCACCGACGCTCTTGCAGACGACCCGGGTTCGATCCCCAGCACCCACATGGCGGCTAAGAACCGTCTGTAACTCCAATTCCAGGAGAACTCCAGTTCCAGGGGAAACCGAGACCCTCTTCTGACCTCCGCGGCGTTGCACGACACGGGTGCACAGACCTGCATGCAGACAGTACATTCATACACATACAAAGATAAATAATAAAAAAAAAATTAAAAAAAAAAAGAAAACAAATGATACCAAGTGCAGGAGAGGTTGTGGGGAAAGGGGAACACTCATCCACTGCTGGTGGGAATGTAAACTGATACAGCCACTGTGGAAAGAAATGTGGAGAACGCTTGGAAGTCTAAATGAGCTTACCTCCTGACCCAGTCATACCACTCCTGGGTATATACCCACAAGATTCATCTTAGCGCAGAGATACATGCACATCCATGTTTTTTGCAGCTCTGTTCACAATAGCAAAATGCTGGAACCAACCCAAGTGCCCCTCAACTCAATAGAGAAAATGTGGTACATCTACACAATGGAGTTCTATGCAGCAGTAAAGAAAGATGACATCATTGCAGGTAAATGGATGGAACTAGAAGATATTATGTTAAGTGAAGTAACAGTCCCAGAAAAACAAACGATGAATGGTATCCCTCATCTGTGGATGCTAGCGCCAATTACCTAAGTTGTAAATATTTCTTGTGCATGGCCCCTTGAGCTTTTGTCCAAGTAGTTGGGAGTGATGCATATTGGAAAGAACAACAACAAACAACAACAACAACAACCACAGAAAAGACTGCATCAAAGAACTGACTGAAACAGTGAAGTTCTGCTCAAAACAGTCAACTTCCACATCGAGAATTTTGAGAAAGACTGAGAAAAAGATGAAAAACATATTTGGCAGAATGCATGAGCTCTGGGGGGGGTTAGGGAGGGGGACACAGGTCTAGATTTGATTAGTAACATAATCTTGTACTATATATATATATGTATATATATATATATATGAAATAAATAAATAATTTAAAAAAGAATTATCAGTTGGGCTGGAGAGATGGCTCAGTGGTTAAGAGTGCTGACTGCTCTTGCAAAGGACCTGGGTTAGATTCCCATCACCCACATGACAGCTAAGAACTGTCTTTAAGCCGGGTGTGGTAACACATGCCTTTAATCCTAGCACTAGGGAGGCAGAGGCAGGCAGATCTTTGTGAATTCAAGGCAAGCCTGGTCTACAGAGTGAGTTCTAGGCTAGCTGGGGTTATAGGGAGACCCTGTTTAAAAAAAAAAAAAGATTTATCAGTGAGGCCTGGTGTGGTAGCGCATGCCTTTAATACTAGCACTTGGGAGGCAGAGGCAGGTGGGTCTCTATGAGTTCAAGGCCAGCCTGGTCTACATAGTGAGTTCCAGGACAACTGGAACTACAGGGAAAACCCTATCTCAAAAAGTCCAAAAAGACAAAAGAATTATCAGTGAGGTTTGTTTAAGCAAACTGGGGAGCAGAATGCTGAGCTTCTCACATGACATATTCCTTGTATCCTAGATTTGAGTAGAACAGCCAACCAGAATGGCTTATCAATGCTCTCTTCATGGTTCATTCAATACTAGCATGTTGTGCAATCATTAGGAGCCTTAGTGCATTAGTCAGTTTTCTGTTACCATAAAGAAATATCTGAAACCAAATCAAACGACTAATAAAGAGGAAAGATTTCTTTGAGTCACAGTTGTGAAAGATCCTGCCCAGCATAGACTGACTGTTTCTTTGTGACTTTAGATAGCACGTCATGGTTGGACTGTAGTGAAGCAAAACCATTTATATTGCAAGTCGGGGAGTAAGGTAGAAGGAAGATTGAGGAAGGATCTGAGGTCTCAGATTCCCCTTGGAGGACCTCCAGTGGTCCTCAGTGACCCTCAGTGACCTCCGTGCTTTCCACTAGGCATTACTTCTCAGAAGTTCCATCACCTCCCAGTGGAATCACCCTGAGGACCAAACCTTGGCCACATGGGCCTTTGGGCCATTCACCACCCAAACTATAGAGCTAGATCATTTTGTAGAGTGCTGCTTTTCTCACTAAAATAAGACCCATCAGAAAGATGGGTCATCATCCAGTTAGAGGCTACTGAGGGCTCAGTACAGCTTCTGGTTAAAAACGAGTCCAATGGTGTATTCCAGGATATGGCTGTGCTGCACATTCTTTCCTGGCATCAACCAAACACAAGAGATTTTCTTACATTTCTCTAGTTTGGTTTTTACCAGCATGGCTGCTAGAGTGGTTGGTGTTATAGGTAATGACAGCATCTGGACAAAGGATTGATGGACCGAGAGAATTCCCATGTTTTACTCACCTGAGAGTTCATTCCACAGTCTGTGTTGGGTGGTTACTGTATCCCAGACACGGGCCTTTGAAAAGTTCTCATGAGTTTATAATGCCATTACACAAGACAGATTGATTACCTCAACTCTTCTTTCCGATCCCTACTCTCAAATGGTTCCCTTCTAATTGGGTCTGAGTGTTGTTTTTCTCTGACCACGTACCTTCTGGCATGTTGAAAACACCATCCAGAAGAAGGTGGATTTGTTGTTTTGTTCTTCTTTTCATTAGGGATTTATCTGGTTTGATACGATTTGTGATGGTGTCTCCCCTAGAATTTATGTTGAAACTTAATCTTCAATGCCCTAGTATTAAGAGGCCCAGCTTCCAGGAGGTATATACTTTGGCTTTCTCCCTCAAGCATGGGATTAGCACCTTATAAAAAGGGACTGGAAGTTGAAAAAGTGATCTCCTGCCCTTCTTCCTTCTATCAGGCCAGGCGAGGACACCGTGTTCTTCCCCACTGATGAAAACAGTAACAAGGTGTCATCTTTGAAGCAAAGAGAAGTCTTCCTACCAATCCTACTGGTGCCTTGAATTTGGACTTCCCAGCCCCCAGAACAATACAAAATTTCAGTTGTCTATAAATTACCCAGATCATGGTGTTTGGATCAAGTCGGTAAAGCACAGTAGATAAAGGCCTTGATTTGCAAGCTCGAGGACCTGAGTTCCCTCCCCAGAGCCCACAGAAGAATGCTGGGCATGGTGGTGCACACTTGTAATCCTACCCCTTGGGGAGGCAATGACAAGAGGATTCTAGGAGTTTTTCTGGCCAACCAGCCTGGCCTACCCTAACTGGTGCATTCTATGCTAATGAGAGACCCTATAGAAAAGGTAATGGATACATTCCTGAGGATATCATCTGAGGTTACCCTTCGGTCTTCACACACACATGCACACGTACACACACACACACACACACACACACACACACACACACACACACGCACACATACCACACAGGCATTCAAAAATGAGGCTCTTTGTCCAAGTGGCTTCTGCTAGTGCTCAGAGGCTTTGGGAAAACTGCATGCCCCATACTGGGCTCCCTCTTGTCCCTGCTTCTCTGCCCTCTAAGCTTGGGAAACTCTCTCCTGTCTGCTGTTTCCTTTTCCTGACTCTACCGAAATGCACAATACTTAAGCGAGTAGATGACCAGTAAGACCCAATGTTCATGCTCTGTGCTTCTGACGGCACCTGCCATTGATCCTGAGGTATTGGTGTGTGTCAGCCACTAAGCAGGGTTACACTCCCACACCTGCTCAGTGAAAGAGGTCATGCTTCATCTAATCTTGCTTTGCTCCTTTCTTTCAAGTCGATGAAACTTTTCAAAATTGGAAGGCAGTCTGATGGATTTGCCTGATGAAGTGTTGTGGAAATCAGATGACTAAAAGCAAAACAGGAAATGAACCTTCTTCCTTTTCAGAAATGGAATGCCACCTGACACTACTTTTCCCCGGTTAACCACCTTTCTTTCCCACAGAGCTGTTTATGCTGGTGAACGAGGGAAGATAGAAATGCTGAGATGCTCTCTGGACTCTGTATTGCAAACAGAACCCTGACTTCTTTCAGATGCTAGAGGCCATGTTGTTCAGGAAAAGCTAGGTCTCTCCCTAACTCTAGGTCCAGATTCTATTCCTCTTGCTTAACTTTTTTTTTCTACATTTCTATCTAATCAGGTCTTAGGGGGAAATCTGCTAGGATGGGGGAACCTTTTGGGAAAGTCTTGCTTTTAAAAAGGGAATTCAAGGTAGGAATGCTCTGTCTTCCAGTTCCTTCATGCCATTATGCAAATAGACTGTGCTTCGAAACCATAGTAGCTCTCTTGAGAGCAGGAGATCAAATGTTAAAAGCCCAGAATGGCAGAGAGAAAAATGGGAAGAATCTGAGTCCTTAGTGCTGATTTTGAGCTGCTTTTTTAATCAACCTTGGGACTTGGCCCCTTTGAAAGCTTCTGCCATGCAAAAGGATCATTTGTTCCTGCTGCTTGTGGGGGGCACTGCTGGTTGGGCTGCTATTATGAAAGCAAGCTAACACCAGAATGAGGCTGCTGTTTGGCTCCCTTTTATCTGCTTGGAGATGCTCTGGGGAAAACATAGGCAAGGGCACCTTTAGAGTACTAGTCTCTTATCAGATAGGCAAGGGCACCTTTAGAGTACTCGTCTCTTACCAGATAGGCAAGGGCACCTTTAGAGTACTCATCTCTTACCAGATAGGCAAGGGCACCTTTAGAGTACTCGTCTCTTACCAGATAGGCAAGGGCACCTTTAGAGTACTTGTCTCTTACCAGATAGGCAAGGGCACCTTTAGAGTACTCGTCTCTTACCAGAGCCTTTCATTAAATATAGGATCATGTTGGGGAGACAGAAAGCAAATCCCTTGAGGACTGGATGCTTATGTGCTGAGGGTAGGATGGGGGATGGGGTGCAATATTGAAAGCTGACAGCCCCAAACTGAATTTATTTGACTTCATAGCTCTTTATGTTTGAAATTCATGTGAAATTTTTATTCTGGTTCCTAAAATGCCTTTCTGTAAGTATAAAACTCATTTTTAGCAACTTACCAGTTAAATTCTTTAACTCCATTTATGCTGCAGATTTTCAACTGAAACTGGTACTCTGTCAATCCCTGGCAAGGCTTGGCCCCACATGATGCCAACTGGCCAAGCACTTGCTTCAGACGAAGTTTGTGGACAAGACTTGAAAGGGATCATTGTTGCCAACAGGAAAGAAGTGGAGGCAAAGGACGTGGGTGGATGTAGCAACTTCTCCACCTTTGAATCCCCAGGTGGAAACTCCAGGACTGGTGGTAGGAGCTGAACTTCAATGACGTTCTTGCCACAGATAAGGTCTGTATGAGTGAACTCCCAGGTTGCACAAGTCACTCCTGGAAAGGCTGTCACCATGTTGAGAGCCCAAGTGATCTGCCGTAAACCATCCCTCAGTACCAACAGGGATGTCTCTGGTAGCCGGAAGTTTCAGGAAAGAAGGACTTTTCTTGTCCTCCTTGCTGAATCTCCAGTACTACAACTATGTCCGGCATATAGTGTATACACCTCTAAATGTTTTTGAATGACTGACTTTTAAGAGACTGAATTAAGAATGCTTTGAATGCCGAAGCACAGCTAGAGAGTGGAGAACATTGTGGGGGCAAGTAGAGACGAGTCTAAAAGACGGTAGGAATGGAGAGCAGCAAATGCAGACAGGGTACCAGAAAGTCAAGGAGGTGCCAGAAGGCGTCTGAGGAAAGGGACCATGTGGGAGGAGGTTCTGTGTTGACCAGAAGAGGCTACTGCATACTGCAGGGGGCACTGCATGTCTTCTAGGGAGCCATGCAGAGACTGCAACTTCTTCCTGCTTCTGCCCCAACGTCTGTGTTGAGGTCTAGGGGCTGGACCAGGAAATGCCCATCGGGCTCTGGGGAGAACTGTACTCTATCTCAATGCCTCAGCCCTGGACAGGCCAGGAGGATGAATCCGATGACAAGATTTTCCTCCATTCTTGTTCAATTCCGTGGTAGATGGCTACCACTTCCTGGAGGCGCTACTGTCGGGGAGTCCTAGCACTCGTTCCTTGTAGGAGGCAGCACTGAACTTGGTGAGCTTGAGCCAGCTATGCCAGCACCGTGATAGCAGTAGACAGCGTTCACGGGCCCCTCTCTGCAAAGCGGGAGAGGAGAGACGGTGAGTGACCAGTTGGGACTGAGCATCCCAGTCCCTGGCTGCCTGGGTGGAGCCCTCCACTTCTTCCTCTTCTTCATGGGTGGAGCCCTCCACTTCCTCTTCTTCCCTTCCATCAGCAACATTTTGGTATTTTTCTCTCCGGGTTTAAGGACTTAGAATTTCCATTAGCTCCCACAAATACTCTACCTCTCAAATTAGAGTAGCCAAGGCTTTCTCTGCTACTTATTAGAGCTGAAGTGGGCTTTGCAGGGTAGATAGCATCTGGACTCAAAGACTCTCAGGTCTGGTCACCCATTTACACTCTGTCTTATGTCTTTGCTAGCTCTCTAATCTTGGATAGTCGATTTAGTGTTTGTAGATGCTAAAGCTCTTCTTATAAAGATGCCCATGAAAGGAAACAGCCAGAATTGACCAGAGTCCAAGACAACAGCTCCAAAGAAAGCAGACTGTTTTGCTTCTCATCCACCTGTGCCCCTTTTCTAAGCCTAGGGAACAATCTGCGGAAGAGGGGGCGCGGTAGAATGTAAGGGCTGCGATTGGGGTGAATGGTGAAACTACAACAATATAGACTGGACACTCATTTGATCAACTTGATTGAACATACAAGCCCCCCCTGCTGGATGGTGGGACCTATGGGCTGTGTGGGTTTGGGCACAACTGCTTGCAAATTGGTTTACATTAAGGATGCTTGTACTCATAAATTATCACTTATTGTAAAAAAAATGAAAAAAAAACTGAGTGAAAGATTCAGGACAGTTATGGCAGAATGCATGATCTGGGATGGGGTGGGGTGGGGTGGGGGGAAGGGAAAGGGAAATATACCTGAACTGAATTGGAAAATGATGTATGAAATACACAAAACATCAATAAAAAAATGAAAATAAAAAAATAAAAATAAATAAAGGTGCTTAAGAAGGGGTCTGAGGGTTAAGAATAATGATGTATATTAAGAATAATGATGTATATTAAGCATAGCACAAAGCAAATGATCAGTGTTAACTCTTGTTTTTGCCTCTCCTTTTCTTTTTCTTTCCTTTTTTTTTTTTTTTTGGTCTTTTTGAGACAGGGTCTCCCTCTAGTCCCAGCTGGCCTGAAACTCCCTATGTAGACCAGGCTGGCCTTGAACTCACAGAGATCCACCTCCCTCTGCCTCCTGAGTGCTAGGATTAAAGGAGTGTGCCACCATGCCTGGCTTTCATTATTTTTTTAAAAAGTAGTATTTCTGGGGGCTGGAGAGATGGCTCAGTGGTTAAGAGCATTGACTGCTCTTGCAGAGGACCCAGGTTCGATTCCCAGCACCCACATGGCAGCTAAGAACTATCTTTAACTCCAGTTCCAGAGGTATCTGACACCTCTTCTGATCTCTGCAGCATTGCACAACATGGGTGCGGTGCACCAACCTACATGCTGACAGTATATTCATACACATAAAAATTAATAAATAAAAAATGTTTTAAAGTATATTTTTTTATTTATTTGTATGAGTGCACTGCTTGCATGTAGGTAGGTGTACTCATGTTGTGCAATGCCCATGGAGGTTAGAAGATGGTATCAGTCAACATTGCTAATAATTAAGGAAATGCAAATTAAAGCCACTTTAAGATATCATCTCACTTCAATAAGACTGGCTAGGATAAAGAAAACAAATGATACCAAGTACTGGAGAGGTTGTGGGGAAAGGGAAACACTCATCCACTGCTGGTAGGAATGTAAACTCATACAACCACTATGGAGAGCAATTTGGAAGACTCAAAATGAGCTTACCACCGACCCAGTCATACCACTCTTGGGTATATACCCATAAGACTCATCTTACCGCAGAGATACATGCACAGCCATGTTTATTGCAGCTTTCTTCATAAGAGTGAAGAGCTAGAACCAACCCAAGTGCCCCTCAACTGATGAGTGGATAGAGAAAATGTGGTACATGTACACAATGGAGTTCTATGCAGTGGTAAAGAAAGATGACATGAACTTTGCAGGTAAATGGATGGAACCAGAAGATATGTTAAGTGAAGTAACACAGTCCCAGAAAAACAAATGACGAATGGTAACCCTCATCTGTGGATGCTAGCACCAATTACCTAGTTATAAGGCAAACTGAGCAACATTAATGTTATATTCCTTGTGATCTGAAAACAACTGTGCTCTTATGTTGTGAATCCCTTAACAGGTTTTAGAACTAAGCTACCATTTATTTTTAGAGTTAGGAATTTTTGATCTATGGATGGATGGTATGTATGCATATTTTAGATATAAGATCAAATATAAGATCAAAGGAATGCAGAAAAAAACTAGTTTGTCATGACATTATGTCTAACCACAGTATTTATTTTATGGGAGTGCTTCTTAGTATTTCTTTTTTTTTATTAATGCTTTGTGTATTTCATAGATCATTTTCCAGTTCCAGGCATATTTCCCTTTCCCTTCCCCCCCACCCCCCACCCCACCCCATCCCAGTTCATGCATTCTGCCATAACTTTCCTGCAACTTTCTCTGTTTTTTTTTCTTCATTTTTTTTAACAATAAGTGATAATTTATGAGTACAAGCATCCTTCATGTAAAACCAATTTGCAAGCAGTTGTGCCCAAACGTACACAGCCCATGGGTCCCACCATCCAGCAGGGGGGGGGGGGCTTGTATGTTCAATCAAGTTGATCCAATGCTTGAGCTTTTGTCCAAGCCTTTTCTAAAATATTATAGAGTAGTTAAAAGTATCAGGCTGGTGTAACAGCCTTTCTGGATGCTTAATGACCATACTTAATGCCCATACCAATTTGGCTGAGGGTCTTAAGGGATAACTTTGTTCCTTGCCCTCAGAGATCAACTAAGTCCCAGGGGACTATGCATGGGGACATCTCTTGAAGTGTCCTGCAAATATGAGTCACCAGTCTTCCTGTGCAAGGAGGTCTTGGAGATCCACTAATGGCACTTCAGTCAGTGTCCAGTCTATAAAGCCTGTTCATACTTCAAAAAGGGAAGCCTGGTCTAACAAGACCTGACTGTTCTCAAGTGGTTGGAACTGGTGATTGAAAAGCTAAAAGGAGCCAGGGGCTCCCCCCCACAAAAAAACCTGAGTGATCCTTGAGGACCAGATCCTCAATGACCTTGAGAAAACAAAAACCTTGTTTAATTTCAGCTAACTGTGTGTCCTTAAGCATCCAAAAGGAAAGTATAACCATAAATAAATAAATAGTAAGGCCTGAGAAATTGTACTTCAGGTATAAAACTTGAGATCTTAGTAAAAAGACAAAAAGTAAAAAAAAAAATGAGAGAGAGAGAGAGAGAGAGAGAGAGAGAGAGAGAGCACAATTGTTTTGCCTGTCTAACTGGCAAGTGCAGCTACCCTGTGGTTGCCACTGCTTTTGCCATCCTTCAAAGACATGAGACACAGCTTTTTAACCTTCCAATATGGACTGAAGACTCATGTCTCTCCAAGAATCTTCCAAACCTTCAGTGCTAGACAGGGACTGCTGAGACATCCAGCTTGTAGACTGAGCTACTACTGGGATTTCAGCCTCTTCAGAGTGTAGACTGCCATTGCTGGACTACCCAGGCTATATCATGGAGACCAGTACAAGAAGATCAAGACAGGACGCGGTGCTTACTGGACCTCATTTGGTGACCATGGGAAGGGAAATCCCCAGTGTGGAGCACAAGGGCAGAACTGATGGTGGTTTAGGCTTGCCAAGGAGGAGCCTTCAAACATGACATCTTTCAGCCTAATTAAAAAAAATCATAAGCTAAAACCTATGATATATGTGGCATGCATATGTGCATATTTTGGAGTGATGCATATTGGAAGGAGTAACAAGAACAAGAACAACAACGCAAACAACAATAACAGAAAGACTGAAACAGTGAACTTCTGCTTGAAACAGTAAACTTCTGCATCAAGAATTTTGAGAGACACCGAGAAAAAGATGAAAAACATGTTTGGCAGAATATATGAGCTCTGGTGGGGTGGGGGCAGGGAGAGGGGCACAGGTCTAGATTTAATTTGAGATTTTGTATGAAATGCACAGAGCTTTACTAAAAAAATTGACTTTGGAAAAAAAAACACAATAAAACTACACAAAAGAAAAAAAAAAAAAGAGGGCATCAGATTCCGTGGAATTGGAGTTAATGACAGTTGTTAGCCACCATATCGGTGCTGGAATTTGAACCCCAGTCCTCTGCAAGAGCAGCCAGTACTCTTAACCACTGAGCTATCTTTCCAGCCCCTGCTTTTCATTCTTTGAATTTCCTGCCAATTGGTATATACTTTTACTTCATCAAAAGGGGGATGTGTTTGTGGAGGGTGCAAGTGGAAATAAAAGCTGAGACAGCTCCTGTTTTGTTTTTTAAGTCATCTGATATATTTTCCAAAAACAATAATTGCTACTATGTATTGAGGACCAGACATGTCTTTGTACAGTAGTGTTTTAAACTATGCCCACACATTTTTGGTATTCCTCTTCCCTGGAATATAGTCTGGTAATAGAGGCTTGCTCATAATGAACAGAAAGCAATAAATACATACTATTTATTGACCAGGGTAGATGATGTAATCTCTGAATGTAACCCTCTTTCTGCCATGTACCTTCAGAGCCTTGAACTGGATCTGTGCAGAAGGGGTTACGTGATGTGGGGCTCCAAGGAGATGCCTATGGAACCCCAGCACTTCATTCGTTCCTGCTGCTTGTCTTCCCAGTCCAGCACCAGACACATAGACATGTAAATGACAAATCCTTGATACTGATCCCAGCTCTGGCCACCTACTGCCAGTGGCTCATGAGAGACCCAAATCCAACTACTTTAGCAGCTCTACAATTCCAGACCGAGAAAAATTAAGAGCCGCAAGAGCCAACAAATAACTGCTGTTTTTATGCTACAGATTTGGGGCAGAGTTATTATGAACTAGTAGATAGTTAACACACAGGTTTGCAACTAACTTTTTTTTTTACTTCTTATGTATATGACTGTACTGCTTGCATGTAGGTAGGTGCACCTGTGTCATGCAATGCTGTGGAGGTCAGAAGAGGGCATCTGATTCCCCTGGAACTGGAGTTAAAGACGGTTCTTAGCCACCATGTGGGTGCTGGGAATCGAACCCAAGTCCTCTGTAAGAGCAGTCAGTGCTCTTAACCACTGAGCCATCTCTCCAGCCTGCAACTAACTTTTTAATAAATATTGTGATCTTGATCTCACAAATAAGAAAGTTGGGTTTGGAGAACTTAAACCTATGCAAATGTCATAAAGTCATGTGGAGCCTTAATATAAACATGTGTCCATGTACTTCCAGGGTCCCTGCTCTATCCACTGCACCATCTGATCCTGGGTGAGGTTGGAGAGAAAAACAACTAAACATCCACTTGTCAATATCTACTCTAGTCCCACAGTCTTTCAATATTCTGGGATTAAACAGAGGATCCTTTTGTTTTTGTGTTTAGGAGAGCACTATCTGCTTACCACACACTAGTCTCTTAGTTAACTGGTGACAAGAGTCCCTGAGGTAGAATTACCAGAAGATACTCATTTCTATGCATCTAGTTGGGAACAGCATCAGGGTTTACCATGAGCTCCAGACAGCACCACTAGCTGGAGGAGGTGGTTGGCGACCCAAGGAGCCCAGGCTGCCCTACTGAGGTCTGGAAAAGGCTATGGAATCCCAAGCTCAAGACAGGCCAGAAAGAGCCATATGGTGTGTGGTGGAAAATAGCAGAGGAGGAAGGAACAAACAAGGCCACGGAGTGGGAGAACAGCTGAGATGGGAGCTCGCAGTGACGCCATGTAACAGAAGATCCGGAGAGCAACGAGAACGGTATTCACAGAGAAGACTGATGTACCCTTCCCAGAGACAAGCAAGAGGGCTCTTCCCCTCTGCCTCTAAGGAATGCTCATGGAACAGTCCACTTTAGCATTGTCTTTCCAGGGCTAGAGAGATGGCCCAGTGCTTAAGAGTGCTCTCTGCTCCTCCAAAGAATGAGAGTTCGATTCCCAGCACCTAAATCTGGTGGCTATAACTTCAGCTCCAGGGAGTCTGATGGCCTCTTCTGGACTCCTCAGCCACACACACACATGTGGTACACACACACACACACACACACAGAGAGAGAGAGAGAGAGAGAGAGAGAGAGAGAGAGAGAGAGAGAGAGAACATTTTGCCCTAACCTCTCAGTAGATACTTTTCTAAAATGCACTAATTTTTTTTTATTTTCTTAGAAAACCAGGCCCAATCATTCAGCTTAACATTTGTCAAACACCTATAATGTGCCAGTTAATGATAAGACATGCGTTATGTATATAAGACATGTTATTCCCTGGAGAAGCTTTAAATCCAGAAGGGAATAATACTTCCTGGAGACTTATTGTGGCCTAGGTCTCATATTGAACCAATTCGCGAAATGTTCTCATTCATTCTTGACACCAATCCTATGAAGTAGAAATTATTATCTTTGTAAGAAATGGGGTATGGAGCTATCAAATAATATGGTTAGCATTATATATGGCAGTGAGCGCTTGTATTTTGACCACATTACTCTAACTTTAAAACTTATAGTTATTCCCCTATAGACTTTGACTCTGAAGCTTATGGGTTTATAATTACTTTTCTGTGAAGGTTTAATGGAATTGTGTACAGAGAGCTTAAAGTCTGCAGAGGGCTTAAAGTCTGAAGAGGGGATGTGGTTAGTTCTGGCTTGGTTAAAGTCTGGGGAAGGGATGTGATTTCACAGATGTTATTAGATTTGAGCTGTGAAGAATGAGGAGGAGTTTGGCAAGTAGAGAGAATGCTATAGGTAGAGGGAGTTGTGTGTCCAATAGTCAGAGGGAGGGACTGGAAGAAGATGGATCTAGATGGACAGACAAGGGCTGGATTATGAGGGTTTCTGCACCCTGTGGGCAGAGTAGCCCACCAATATGATTTGCCCTTTAGAAAGGCAACTCTGGTAGCTGTGTGGTTAGTAGTGAGGTTCAGGCAGTGCCTGCGCATTTTGCCCTGCAAATTGTACAGTTCTTGACTTTCAGAAGTATCAAGCTATAATGCATGGTCTCTTTTTCTCTAGCTTGCAGACTTTCATCTGCCTCTGTGGCCCCAGATTAGTGAACTCCCAACTATTCACCTGATTGGCCAAGTCAGGAGTTTTGACTGGGACAGGGTAAGGGTACATCAGTGCCAGCCAAGTTGGGCTCCCAGGCCCCTTATTTCCATGAGCCTGCTCCAGGATCTGTACTGAATTTTGTGTTTGTAATTTTGAAGCTAAGAGCTATGCTAATCTCATGGCTCAAGATTATGGACACATAATGTTAGCACTCAGGGTGATGAGGCATAAAGACCTCAGGTTCAAGGCCAGCCTAGACTATATAGTGAGACCCTCTCGATTATGGACACATAATGTTAGCACTCAGGATGATCAGGCAAGAGGATCTCGGGTTCAAGGCCAGCCTAGACTACATAGTGAGACCCTCTCTTGAAAAATTTTCTAATTTCAGAGTTGGGTCATTTTCTTTTAAACGGTTTCTAATCGGGCTTCTGCCCACTATGGCGCACCTAGATTTCTGCAATGGCTTTTCCTTGGGTCTTCTTTTCCCTCTTTTCCCCTTGCTGCTGGGTATCTTAGAATCAGAGCAATTCTTCTAAAATGGAGTCAGGGCCTACCTGTCTTTTCTTTGCTCAAAACACAGGGCCTTGGATTCAGCCCTCCTGTGTCTCTGTGCCCATCCCAGTGGTGTCACACAGGGCCTTGGATTCAGCCCTCCTGTGTCTCTGTGCCCATCCCAGTGGTGTCACACAGGGCCTTGGATTCAGCCCTCCTGTGTCCCCGTGCCCGTCCCAGTGGTGTCACACAGGGCCTTGGATTCAGCCCTCCTGTGTCCCCGTGCCCATCCCAGTGGTGTTTATTTGCTGCCAAGTCTGTGTTCCGTGAGTATCACCTTAGCCAGGCTCACCCTGACCATCTTTGACCCTGTAAACTGCGCTGTCCCCTGTCTCCTTTCAGCCCTTGCCTGCTACATTTTAGAGGCAGATCTGTGTAACCTGCATATTCACCAACACATTACATTTTTAGATGTCCGTGTCCCAATTATTGACAATAATCCCGACCCTTTAGAGAATTTTAAGTCATTTTCATGTCTATTCTCCCATTTAAATCACTTTCTTCTTTGTTTCTTCCTAGTACTAGGGATTGAACCTAAGCTGTCTTGCATGCTAGGCAAGCGCTCTACCCTAGCCCTGTCACTTTCTTGTGAGAAACTGGGTTTAGAGTTAAATGGTTTGTCTATTAATAGCCACTAATTCTGATACCTTTGTGCCAGGCACAGCAAATATATTGTGTCCTATACTTGCAACAGACTCATGAAGCAGGCATTGTTTTCTGTGCCTTGCAGTTGAGAGGGCTCAGTGTGTGAGCGTTTACCTAAGTAGTTGCAGGTCATGTTGCCCGCCACGCCCAGCCCTACCTGATCCCAGAGTCCAGCCTCTTTCCAGTGCTCTCTCTGTTCACTTGCTTTCTCTATGTTTCTTTCCACAAATGGGTTCAAAGATGAGATGACTTCAATTTCTTATTCATTTTAGTGCAAATCTTTATTTACAAAGTTCTCTCTCTCTCTCTCTCTCTCTCTCTCTCTCTCTCTCTCTCTCTCCTCTCTCTGTGCATGGTGTGTGTGTGTTCATGTTTGTACTGTTGTGCATGTATATGTGTGAAGGCCGGAGCCATCCACCTTTTTTTGGGACAGGGTCTCTCACTGGCCTGGCACTTGCCAATTAGGTTAGGTTGGCTGGGCAGTGGGCCCCAGGTAGCCCCCTGTCTTTGCCTCCTCAGAGCTGCAATTACAACCATATATAAAATGGACTGGAGAGACAAGATGGCTTAGCCATTAAGAATGCTTTCTGTGGATTCATGAGGACCAGAGCTCAGAGCCCCATACCCACATGACAAGCTGGCCATTCCACACATGCCTGTAGTGCCAGCTCTCAGAGGCAGAGACGAGAGAATCACTGGGGCTTGCTGGCTTCCAGCATATCCAATGAAATCCAAGCCGCAGGTTCAGGGAAAGACTCTGGCTCAAAATAACAAGTGTAGAATAGTAGAGGAATACATCCAATATTTTCTCTTGCCTCCACGTGTGCACAGGAGCATGCACCACACACACTCATACAGACACATGCACACATAAAAAATTAATTGATTAAAAAATAATTTGTTCTGGGGGCTGGAGAGATGGCCTAGCAGTTAGGAGCGCCGACCGCTCTTGCAGAGGACCCGGGTTCAATCCCCAGCACCCACATGGCGGCCGAGAACCGTCTGAAACTCCAGTTCCAGGAGAACTCCAGCTCCAGGGGAATCCGAGACCCTCTTCTGACCTCCACGGCATTGCACGACATGGGTGCACAGACTTGCATGCAGACAGTACATTCATACACTTACAGAAATAAATAATAAAAAAAAATTTTAAATAAAAAAAATAATTTGTTCTAAAAAAATCTAAATAGTTCTTAATTTTTCTAGTGTCCATGGATTTATGGCTGCATATTTAACTGAACTTCATATCTTTGAAAAATTGTATCTGCAAGAAAGATAAAGTATCCAGACTCCAAGACCGACACGGTGTAGCAGTTCTGCCCAGTGGGACAGACTTACTCTGTCAGTGTCAACAAAACAGCATAGAATCCATTAGCTAAAGTCAAAGGTCTCATGGAGGAACTAGGCAACCATAATGGAAAAATCCATGGTTGTGGCTCCAAACTCGTGAGCGACCTGAGGGGAGATCTCTCAGAGATCCCACATACACTCAACACCCTCCCCCAGGTTACAGTGAAGAATGAAGGCCACTCTGCCCTGGGGGAATCTTCTTTTCTCACACTGGCCAGAACAATTCCATTTTTTTATCTAACAGATCAAACCTCCTTTCCTCTTGAAGATAGCTTTTGTTGTCTCTGATCATAAAGATCTTTCTGTTTGATACAAGATTACAATTGCATATAAGATGCATATTTGGATAGTGTTTTCTTATATAGCTTTCTCTTTCCTTTAACGGTTATATCACATCTCATTATTTGTATTGCACCATTTGTTTACTTCCATACTGAAAGGCTTTTCTGTTGTGACTACATTTTGGTACTATAAACAGTGTTTATGTATCACTGTTTCTTCTATCTTGGTGTATTTGTCCCATAGATACAGAGTATGTTCCTTCTAAGGTTCATGGGTTTAAAAGTATACTAATGACTTTTTATAGCTTTTTATAGCTATTAATTTTATGAGAGTGATTTTTCTGTGCACCTCAACCAACACTGGGCATCATAAATATTTAGACAGAATTTCTTTGGCTTGCATATGTTAGGTAACTACATAGCAGTGGAGGCATTTAAATATAAATGTATCTACTATAGATGGAATGTTTATGCCCCCACCTCCAATCACATGTTGAAATTTAACCCCAATATGTTGATGTTTGGAAATGGGGCCTTTGGGAAGTGATCCAACATGAGAGTGGAACTCCCATAAATAGATTAGTGCCTTTATTAAAGAGACCCAGAGAGCTCTCAATCCCTTCTACCATGTAGAGACATAAGATAGCCCTTGGTGAACCAGCAAGCAGTCATCAAAGAAGCCAGTCTTCACACTGGGCAAACTAGCCTCAGGAACATTAAGAAATAACTGTATGCTCTTTATAAGCTTCCCAGGCTGTGCTGTTGTGTTACAACACCCTGACTGAAGACAGCACCCTTTTCTTTCTTTCTCTAGAGAAAAGATTTTCTTTAAAAAAAATTTTTTTTTAAATCTGGGTAACTGGGAACACAGTTATAAATACTTAGCTTATGGGTTAATCCTATATCCTATCATTTCAGCTTATTGCTTCTTCCTTAGAATAAAATCTTTATCCTTGGAGTCAAAATCCATAGCTAGAATGTTTTTGACTTACTCTGATTCTTTAGAGAATACAGTTAAACTGAAAATAAGACAAGTAAAAGAAGTTTCTTTTTTTTCTATCCCACTTCCCAAGAGCTCTATTTCTAATTGAAGAAGCCTCAGTAGTTACAGCAGTAGAGACCAGAAGGCCTGTTCAGTATGGGACTCTTCCCAGGCACCAGCCCACTTCAGAACTTCATTTTCTCATTCTAATAAAAAAGGCAAAAATAACTACTTTCTCACTTATAGGAGAATACAGGGGCTTAATGAGATTCTACCAAAATGCTTTATAACTGACAAAACAGACATCATACCAGCCACTTTGTGTTGAGCATCCTCTGAAGTTTAGTAGTACCACAGGCTTAATATCACATGACCTCTTAATTCTCAGCATAGCCCTGAATGTAATTTTAGTTCCACTCAGCATATGAGTTAATAGTGAAAACAGATAGGGTGATTTTTTGTGGTCAAAGAGCTAGAAAGGGGCAGAGTCAGCATTCGATCCCAGGCAACTTCCAAGAGAGACTGTGCTTTTCCTTTCTGCTCACAGCTAACACAACAGCATTATTTCATATCCCTAATGGTGGTTGAGAGTAAGAACCAGGAACAGGAAGAATCACTGAGCCACCTGCTTTGACCAAACCCTGGGCTTCATACATAATAATAAACAAGTGCAAGGGAAAAAGTGACAATGTTTCAGATGCCACCGTACCCAAACTTCTGTTTCCGGGTCCCTTCCACTCATATGACAAGCATATAAACAAATCACACAGGGCACGGAAGAGGAAAATTAAGTGTGCCGTTTGCTTTAGGGACAAAGCTGGAAAATAACAGAACATTCTTTTTAAAAATGCAGGGGAGAAAAAGGTTTTTGTAGTAGCTAATTTTTCTCTTCAGACAGTAAGACACATTTCTACTTTTAACCTTAACACAGCCGTATTTTCCGTCCTTACAAACATCATACTCCCAGTATAAACAGATTATTCCATCACATTAATCTATAAATTGCATCACTAAAAAGGTAGTTTATATACACCAATTTCTAGCCTCTTAAACATCCTGCACAATAGATTTTAGTGACTGGAATTGCTCAGTAAAGCAGCACAGCCTCCACTGCAATGTGACTTGGTAGTCAATTCCTCTCTTCCAGTAAAAAAGGCTTCGCAAGCAGAAACGCTGGGTTCCTTGTGATTCCGTCAATCAAGAGAATGTTTCTGAGCATGTTTCTTAGTAAGTTGATCACAGCTCTGGGATCATTACTCCTCAAAATGGCACTGCCAGACACAATCATGCTAGCTCTGCCTCTGCACCTTTATGAACAGTGTCAGGACCTACTCCACCATCGACCTCTATATCCAAAGTTGGGAACTGGGTCCTCAGCCAGTGAACCTTGGGCATCATATCTCCCATGAGATTCTGCCCTCCAAACCCAGGTACTATGGTCATCACCAAGGCCATATGGATTTGATTAGCCCATGGGGCTAAATATTCAACTGTAGTTCCTGGTTTGATGGCAAGGCCAACCTTTACTCCATTCTCCCGAATGTCTTTAATCAAAGCCCCAGGGTTCTCTGTTGCCTCAAGATGAAAAGTATATTGATTGGCTGTACCTACTGCTCTGGCTTCGACACCGTCATGTGCGTGTCAAAGAAAGGCCCAGCTGCTTTCGGAGGCTTTCTACTACAGGGTGACCAAAGGTGACGTTGGGGACAAAATGCCCGTCCATTACATCCAGGTGCAGGTAGTCGGGGCCCCGAGTCAAGCATGTGCAGTCACTCGGCCCTCAGGTTAGCCAGGTTGCTGTTGAGGATGGATGGGCCGATCCTGCAGCCCAACGCCATGGTGAGAAAAGATTTTCTAGGTTTGCAACACAGAACAAAAAAATCATGAGTCCCAGTTTCCTTATTTGAAAATAAGGAAATAGATTTAAGAATATCTACCTTACCAAGTTGCTCTAAGGATTAAATAAGAAGGTAAATAAATAACTTAGCCCAGTGTTTGACTATGTCCAACAATTGGCAGGAGCCTCGTCTTTGTGTTCCCGTGTACTGGGTACACATGATGTGCAAGGAAACCCAGGCTAGGAGAGCGAGCACGTTGTCACACCTAATGTCTTCCAGATGTCGACCACACCTGGACACTACTCTTCAAAGAACTGGCTCACTCTGTGCTTCCTGTCACTCCAGGGTGGGCATTGTTACTCTCCCTACGTTAATTTTGGATTCTGGAACTCTGAATTTGGGATTAGGAACATTCTGCCTCTTGGAAATCAGTCTCTGTACAACAAGTTGTCACTTGTTTATATTGGTCTAGAATGCTTCCTCCAGGGCTGCCATCTTGCCAGGGCCAAACTGCTTCCTTAGAAAGGAGTTTACCAAGCCTCCCCTGGGCATTAGAAGCACGTTTATAAGCGCCACCTGTTGAGGTTAAACAATAAAACCGTAATTAATGAGAATAGCCAGAGGAAAACAATAAGCATGTTTACTCCAGCAAGGTACAAAAAATTATCATCATTTATTTGACTTATTCAAATCGTAATTTGGAATATATTGCATATTATAGAAATCCCTACAACTAAAATTAAGCCCCGCATGGATTTCCAATAGCCAACGTTTTACACAGGGCTGTTATTAGTACAAAATTTTGGGCTTGTGTGTTTTCGGGTGAATATTTAACAGGGTATTTAAAACTAAGTGCAAATACTCATTGTCTTCACTTTTTTTTTTTTTTTCTGATTCTTATCAAAATGCCAGCATGGAATACTGTAGAAAGAATTGTGGACTTTAATTTTGAATACAGAATGACTCCTTTAGCTCCCAAAGAATATACGTAATTTTACTTTACATACAAGTACCTCATTTTTTCTGAAGAGGGGTGATGGGTGGAATTGACTTCCGATTTGACGGGTAACTATCAAGGCTCTGACAGGCAGCAGGGTCAAGCTTCTGTTGTGTTGCTAGGCCAACCAGTACAATCCTCTAGGTCTTCCCGGATTGGCCAGTTCACCTGGGCTCCTATCCTCCCCCCAGTGCTGCTTGTGTGTCTTTCATTCTGTGAACTGAGAGGGCACCAGAGTGGAAAGATACCAGGTCTGTGATCTGACCTTGGTCTACCTCTGTACTTACCACAACACCCCATGCAAACTCCAGGCCACCCTGCTATGCATTGTGGGAAAGAAAGGCTTTGCCTCTTGGGCAGGTTATTTAACCAGACTGAGTCAATTTCCTTAACTACAGAGTGTAGATAATAATGCTGCCTTTTAGGGGATTTGTTTTATATTTCAAAGATAATATGCAGGGAGTGTTTACCGAAGTATTTGGCCTTTGCTCACTCAATACAGTCATTCATTGTACATCTGTCTGCCAAGCACCCCTCTGGGTGCAGGGGTTTTTCAACTCTAAATGAATTTTTGAACATGCTCTGCTTTAGCACCTTTTGACTTACTAGTCGTGGATGACAAAAGCCATGCACCAGAGTTGATACATATCAGTTCTGCCAACCTTTAGGGCGTGTGAGCATCACCTCTTGTCATTGTATTTTGCCCACTTTCATGGCCTAAAGTATGTTTCCTGGTTGTTGTCATTTTTCTTTTAGAAATTAAACCTAGAAAAAAAATAACAAATTTAAAAATCAAGGGCTGGAAGCTGGGCGTGGTGGGACACGCCTGTAATCCCAGCACTTGGGAGGCATAGGCAGGCAGATCTCTGTTGAGTTCAAGGCCAGCCTGGTCTACATAGTGAGTTCCAGGACAACTGTGGCTTCAGGGAGACCCTGTCTCAAAAAGACCAAAAAAAAAAAAAAAAAAAAAAAAAAAAAAAAAAAAAAAAAAAAAAAAAAAAAAAAAAACCACAAAACAAAAAAATAAATAAGAGCTGGAGAAATTGATCAGAGGTTAAGAGAACTCGATGCTCTTATAGAAGACCCAGGATCAGTCCCCCGCACTCCTGTCAGGCAGCTCACAACCACCCGTGAGTCCAGTTCCAGGGTATTCACTGCCCTCTTCTGTCATCCACAGGCACCTGTATTTACTTGGTACATATACATAGTTACACAAATTAAAGTGAAAGATTTTAAAATCTTAAAAAATAATATTTAAAATTTAAGGGGCTCACTGCTTAAGAGCACTTGCTGCTTTTGCAAAGGACCTAGGTTTGGTTCCCAGCACCCACATGGTGGCTAAAATTTGTCTATCACTCCAGTTCCAGAGGATCTGAAGACCTCTTTTGGCTTTCCTGGTCACTGAGAACACACAAGATGCATTTACATACATGCAGGCAAAACACTCATACATAAAATAAAAACAAGATCAAATCTTAAAAATAAAACATAATATGGAGCTGGAGAGATGGCTTAGCACTTGAGAGTACTGGCTGCTCTTGAAGAGAACAAGGGTTTGATCCCCAATCCCCGCATGGTGGCTGACAACTGTAACCCCAGTTCTAGGGGAATTTGACCCCGTCTTCTGACCTCCATGGGCATTATACGACAAGGGTGAATTTACATACATGTAATAAATAGACTCATACATATAAAAAAGCCCATAATGGTTATCATACTTTGCTACTACAGGCATGTTCATACTGATTTATGAAAAGGACTCATTCATTGTTCAGAGATCAGGATTTTCAGAGAGACGTGTATGAAGATGTCAATAGTTTATAAGACATGAACTACAAATTTTATATTTTTTATATGCAGTGAAAATAAGAAAGAAAAAGGAGAAAACAGCTTTTTTTTTTTTTTTGGTCTTTTTGAGACAGGGTTTCCCTGTAGCCTCAGGTGGCCTGGAACTTGCTATGTAGACCTTGATAGGCTTGAAACTCACAGAGATCCACCTGCTTCTACCTCCTGAGTGCTGGAATTAAAGGCATGCGCCGCCACACCGGGTGAAAAGAGCTTTTTTTTTTTTTAAAGCATATCCTTTTTTTAAAAAACATTTTTCCTTTTCTTTAGTTTTATTTCATGTGTATAAGTGTTATGTCTGCATGTGTTTTAAGTGCAGCCATGTCATGGGGTGCCTGAGGAGGACAAAAGAGGGTGTTAGATCCCCTAGAAATGGAGTTAGAGACAATCGTTAGCTACCATGTGGGCTTCGAACCTGGGTCTTCTGTAAGAAGTGCTCTTAATCACTGAGCCATCTCTCCAGCCCCAAAACAGCTTTTAATGAGAGTTGCAACAAACAAAAAAAATAAGACAGATCCAAAGCTATCAGTATCTAAATTCTTTAGGGAAAATTTGTTTTTGTAGATAGTTAATAGTAGCGACAGGGTTTTGTTTTGTTTGTTTTAGTTTTTGTCTTTTAAAAATGATTTAGTTTTATGTGTGTGTGTGTGTGTGTGTGTGTGTGTGTGTGTCTGTGTCTGTGTCTGTGTCTGTGTCTGTGTATGTATGTATGAGGGTTCCTACAGAGGACAGAAGAGGAATTTGGAGCCCCTGGAATTAGAATTCCATACCAGATGGTTGTGAGCTACCCTATGTGGATGTTGGGAACCAAACTCAGGTCCTTTGGAAAAGTAGTATGTGCTCTTAATTGCCATGCCAAGCCATCTCTCCAATCCCAGGTTTTTTGTAGCCCTGGCTGATCTGGGATTTGCTATCTTACCCAGCGTGGCCTTGAACTCATGGCAATCCTCTTTTCTGGGATCTCAAGTGCTGGGATTATAGGAATGTGTCACCAAACCCAGCTTTGGTGATGACCAACACGTTTTATGTTCCAGGTGTATCTTCAATGTATGAACTAATTTACTTTCACAACAGGGAGTTGTTTCCATTATCATTTCACCCATCTTTTTTTTTTTTTTTTTTTTTTTAGTCTTTTGAGACCAGGGTCTCCCTGTAGCCCCAGCATCCTAGAATTCATTATGTAAACCAGGCTGGCCTTGAACTCACAGAGATCTGCCTGCCTCTGCCTCCCAAGTGCTGGGATTAAAGGCATGCGTCACCATGCCCGGCTCATTTCACCCGTCTTAAAGATGAGAAAAACTGAGGAATGGACAGGTTAGATATCCAGGTCCCCGTAAGTGACAGAACTGGGATTTGGCCCAGGAAGCTGGCCCTAGAGACTGCACATGAGTGTACCTGAATGTCTATGCACACTCGATACTGAGGCTCTCAGTAGACTTGTGAGCAAATGGTCTTCACAACTGCTGCTTTGAATCTGACCTGCTCAGTAGAGAAGCTCCTGACTAGACGCTAACTACCAAAGACAGAAGTTGCTGGGCCGTCATGGACCACAGAACACCTGCTGTTTTTCGTGGGTTTTTTTGTTTGTTTGTTTTTTTGTTTCTTTTTCCCCCTGATACCCAGGGAATCTGAAGAAGAAAAAAAGAAAATTAGGCTTAGTAGAGAGCGTATTTTGTAATTCCCTTTAAAAAGTTTTGTCCAGTTTTTTGCCAAAATTTAAATTAAATTTGTAAAATGTTAGGCTAAAAAGAACAAAGACCTTTGAAGCACTTGGCAGGGACAGGAAATTGCTGAACTTGTAATTGATCTGGAAAAGAAGAAGGAGTCAGAAGGCTAAGAGTAGGGCAGGAGAGATGGCCTAGAGGTTAAGAGCGCCGACTGCTCTTGCAGAGGACCCGGGTTCAATCCCCAGCACCCACATGGTGGCTGAAAGCCGTCTTTAACTCCAGTTCCAGGGGAATCCGACGCCCTCTTCTGACCTCCGAGGCATTGCACGACACGGGTGCACAAACCTACGTGTAGACGGTGCATTCATACACATATGAAAATGAATAAAATTTAAAAAAAGAATAAGGTGACTTTAGTCACCATAGATAATCTCTTTCTCATAAACTAGACAATTAGAGAGAGATGCTCCCTACCTGAGAAGGTTCTTTGCCTTCCCCTAAAGTTTGAGCCAGGAGGAGGGGCTTCTTCCAGGACTGGTCCTGAGTCTACCAGAACCTTAATGACAGTGGCCCATACAGACCCCGATGCTTGTAACACTAGAGGCAAAGCCAACACGAGCCTAGACATCTCATCAGGCTCAGTTACCTTCAAGCCTCCAATTTAACTGAATTTTGGTTAACTAGTAAACACAGCCTCCGAGGGCATTTGATCTAGGAGCTTGGATTTCTTAGATTCATTCTCCAGGTTTTATTACTATGTTTAGCTCACTGTTTTAGATCAGTTCATAAAGAATTAAGCTGGCCCTGGTATCCTGTGCCTTTAGTCCGGACACTCAAGAGGCAGAGGCAGTAAATTTCTGTGAGATAGAGGCCAGCCTTGTCTACACAGGGAGTTCCATGGCAGCCAAAGCTACAGGGAGACCCAGCCCCAAAAAGACCAAAATGAAAGAAAATAATTATGTTTTAAAAATATTAAATTTTTGTTAACATTTAAAATATTTATTTTTATTAAAACAGGTAACATTTTCATTGCCACATTAAATTGTATATATTTATGAGGTCTAACAAAACGTTTATGTATATACATATACATTTTGGAATGGCTAAATCAAGCTACTTAACATATGCATTACTTCACCCATCTATTTTCGTGTGTTTAAGAATACTTAAAATCTAGTTTAAGAATACTTAAAATACTTCGTTTAAGAATACTTAAAATCTAAAGTGTTACAATTTTAAAATACATAAATGCTATTATTAACTATAGCCACCATGGTGTATAATGTATCTCTTAAACTTATGCCTCCAGTCTAATTCAAATTCACCTTCTTTGATCAAAGAATGTATCTTCCCTCTTGTACACCCCACTCTCCATCTTTTGGTAACCATGTTTTATTTTGTTTCTATAAATTAGACTTATAAATCCTCCATGTAAGTGAGATCATGTAGTATTTGCCTCCCTATGTCTGGTTTATTTTTCACTTAACACAAAACATCTTGGGCTTTTAATCAGAAATGTGAACACTAGAAGTCTTAATCACCAAATTTAAGGAAGAGTACACCCAGGGAGAATGGTGTACTCAAACAACCAACACTGTAATTATACACTTTCCCTACAGATCCTTAATGTAATGATTCTACCTGTTTACTGCTTTTTCCTTAATTGAAATCATCCATTTGGAAAGTTTCTGAGATCATAAACCCATCATGACTCAAAATAATCCTATTGCAAAGTCAGTTATAATGTCGGTGATCTTGCTGAGTGCCATGCTGCAGATCAAGCCATACGTCCCTCTTCTTTGCCCCCTGCCCATAGTGAATATGTCCCTTCTCTAAGTCTGAGTATGGACCTTCTCTCCTCTCATCTTTCCTGTGGTGGTGCATCATGATTTAGCCATCCTCTTCCTCAGTGGTTCTTTTTTCCCTGGCTACAGGTTTCATGGTTTTACGGTAGACTCCCCTCCATTCTACTATGAGTCATTGGGAGGAGGGACTTTTGTGTTATTTTTCTATTCCCAAATATACATGGCATACCATAGGAGATGAAAATAGTGTTGGTTGCAAGAGATAATTTGTATGTGTTAATAGGTGCATTTTCTTTTCTTTTCTTTTCTTTTGTCTATTTTTTTGAGACAGGGTCTCCCTATAGCCCCAGCTATCCTGGAACTCACTATGTAGACCAGGCTGGCTTTGAACTCACAGAGTGCTGGGATTAAAGGCGTGTACCACCACACCCAGCAATAGGTGCATTTTCATATTGTGTGGATACATACATATGTGTGAATATGGAGGCCAGAAGACAACTTTAGTTGTTGTTCCTTGGTGCTATTACCTAAGTTTTTGTTTGTTTGTTTGTTTGCTTGTTTTTAAGACAGGGTCTTTTAGTGGTCTGGAACTTGCCAAGTAGGCTAGGCTGGCTGCTTAGCCAGCACTGGGATTACTCGAATCTGTCAACACACCTGTTCTGGGAATTGAACTGAGGTCCTCATGCTTGAGAGGCAAGCACTTTACCTACTGAGCTATCTCCCCAGCCCATGAGAAATAGAACTGATTGTTTATTTTTTCTCTTCACTCTGTCTTGGTATTATGAATGAAAGTCCCTGAAGAGTAGGTATGACTCCAAAGGCTGAACTGACTGATTGATTCAGTGCTGTGGAGAGGTTGGAATGTTACAAGTCCAGAGCTGAATGACTGTGGGCTGCCTTTATTCCCTTAGTAGCCATTCACTCCCATTTCTGTATGTGACCACCTAACATCCTGTGTCTACTAGGCAAATCCTCTGGAACGTATGAGCAGAATCATTGCTTTCACTAACCTGAAAGCTAAGAATGTTATTAGATAGCATCTGGGGCCTATAATAGAGGGTTTTCTGATTTGCTGAAACCCTCTTACCCAATACTTCCACCAGTATATTTGAAAAGCATGTAGATTTATGACTGTCTTTGTTCTGTTACTACAAAAGCTTGATGAAACCTGCCGCTATATTGGAACATGGAATTTCAGGCAGCTTGACTGTGCTCCCAGGTCATGGTCACTCCTATTTGGCTCCAGAAGAAGCTACTTCTTATCCCCTTCAGTGTAAGAGCTGTGTTTCTTCCATCAACAGTAATGATGTACTAACCTTAACCAGACTTTGGCCATGCAGTTACTGAGTACTGAAGCCCCTCTGTGATGGTAGAAATGACCTGGCTTTATTTAGTTCCTGCTATGCTGCCATAGAAATGGTCATGAGCCAGGAAAGTAGGACAAAGTAAGGAGGAGACCAGACCATTGCTTTTTGACAGTCTTGTTAGAGTGAACTGCTACTCACTAATACAGATCTCCTGGCTGACCTCTAGCTTGGGGCAATCCTCCTGCATCAGCCTTAAGAGTTCTGGGATTATAGGCATGTGTTCAGAGCCAGGCCATTCTTTTCTGTTATTCCAGGGTCTAATTTTCTCCCTGAGGTGGAAGCAGAAGGAGAACTACAATCTCCACAAGGAGACTCTCCATCCAGCACAAAGTCATCACCTATAGCAGGTATCCTTGCTCACTCTGATGTAGTTTTCCTTTCTGGAAGATCCTGTGACTAATTTGGGCATCCTTTTATACAGCATATAACTCACTTCTAACAAGACTTTGGAGTTACAAAATATAGCAGACTCTGTTTCCTAAGAGAGTGGGTATCTCTCCTAGAACAAGCCATTTTAGGCCAACAGAAAGCTTAACAGATTTTTCTAAAAGTGCTATTTGATGTATTACACATAAGATCACACATATGTCATGAGCTGCAGAAGCAGAACTTGAAGGAGGTCACTTCTGATGACAAGAACCAAGAGGAGAAGCAAGTCAAGAGCCAGTCTGGAGTCTGGGAGGCTCAAATAGGGGCCGTGCCTGCTTTACCTAGGGAAGAAGGAAAGCTTACCTGTCTCCATCAGTCCTCTGAGCCTGAAGGCCGTGTAAATACAGACTACAGACTATACTCTTTTTTTTTTTTCTTTTCAAGACAGGGTCTCCCTGTAGCCCCAGCTGTCCTGGAACTCACTTTGTAGACCAGGCTGGCCTTGAACTCACAAAGATCCGCCTGCCTCTGCCTCCCAAGTGCTAGGATTAAAGGCGTGCGCTACCATGCCTGGCTTCAGACTATACTCTTTTGACTCCATAGTGGTGTAGCTGAGCAGCCTCCTCGGGCTTTCAAGTGACAGTATGTCCTAGTTACTTTCTACTGCTGTGATAGAAACACTGACCAAAACCAACTTGGGGATGAAGGGTTTGTTTCTCCATCAGCTTACAGCTCGTTATGGAGGGGAATCAGAGCAGAAGCTATGTCCGTGAAATGAAGCATAGACAGCCATGGAGGAGTGCTGCTTCCTAGCCTGTGCCAGTCCAATGCAGGTGACTCTTCAGTCAGAGTTCTCTCTACCCAGGGGTGTCTGGTGGACAACTGGAGCTATCCGGCTCAGTGTGACTCGCTATAGGCCTGAGATCAGGTTCAAAGGACTGATAGGTGGCCTGGACATGCCAGCCCAATAGGCTTTGCAGGAGGTGACAGCGCAAGTGCCAAGAGAAGGAAAGGAACATGTGTAGCTGAGTGACACTGCAGTCTGACTGAGATGGCTCTGCCTCCTGACCAAAATTGGTGGTGCACACATAGCATTGTTTGGAGGGGTGTTGACCTCTTTCTTCTCTCTCTGGCCAAACAGTTTTAAAACACTCTCAGAGGACTATAAAGAAAGCCCAGAGAATATCCGCTTGACCCCAGCACCCAAACATACCTCATTTCATTTTATTTGTTTGCATGTTCTCTTTCTGAAATTACCTCTCTATTTATAGGGCACGTTAATGCTACAAAAAGCAGAATCATTCGTTTGAACTTTTCTGCCCAGCCAAGATGAAGTTGCTGTTTTCACGTTTGTCAGGGATTTCGGAGAAGATGTATGCCTGAAGTTTGGGTTTGTGGAGTCTGTTATTCAACACTTTTCTTTGTGGCCTTGAGAAAATTACACACAGGCATGGCACCTGCTGTGCCATGCCTGTGTGTAGTGTGTAATAAAAGGTTTTCCCTTTGGCCTGTAAAAGGAGGGGCTCCCACGTAAGTGTGGGAGATACTGATAAGAACTAACATGGGATACTCTGCCTTTTCTCTGTGCTTCATGTTTCTCCTAATCTTTTATGTTTACTTATTTTTCAATTCAAAACTACACAAAAGTTGAAATAACATAATGAATGTCCGCTTACCCTTTTTCTAGATTCACCAATTTTGGGCATTTTCCCACATTTTTCTTTTCTCTTTTCCCCTCACATTTGCCGTGTTCACACAAGTATTTTCTGACACAACATTGAAGAGTTTGTTTCACACAGAACTCAATTATTGCTACCCTAAATATCTTAGCACATTTTCTAAGAATGAGGAAATTCTCTGATGTAACAATAACACAAGTATCAAATTCAGAAAGTTCCCCCATTGAAAGCATAGCACTGATATGTGAGTGAAATTCAACTACCTTCAACTGCTCCAATACTTTATGTGTATAGTACATAATCCATGTGTGTGCATGTGTGCACTTGTGTATGTGTATGTGCATTTGTGTATGTGTAGTACATAATCCATGTATGTGCATGTGTGCATTTCTGTGTGTGTATGGTGTGTGTTTCTGTGTCCAAGCACAGATGTGCACAGGCGACAATACAGGTATGTGCGGAGTACAATGTTGGGTGAAGGCCTTTCTTTTCCATCTTGTTTGAGACAGGATCTCTTTTTTTTAAGTTAATATTTTTTCTTTATTTGTTTGTTTTTTAAGGGATTCTACAATATAAGAGCACAGTTGTTTTCAGATCACATTGACATTGCTCAGTTTGCCATACAATCAGGTAATTGGTGCTAGTATCCACAGATGAGGGATACCATTCATCATTTGTTTTTTTGGGACTGTGTAACTTCACTCAGCATGATATCTTCTATCGACATTTTTGAGACAGGCTCTCTTATTTTTCATGGGTTCATGAGCTCCCCAAGACTCCTATTTCTGCTTCTAGTCTCACCATAGAAGCACTGGGGTTACAGACATCCAGCTCTGTGTGAAACTCAAGTCTTCATGCTTACACAGGAGGGCTTTACTTACTGAGCCAGCTCCTTAACTCCATGCTCCAATAATCAGAATTTTTTATTTCTTACTTTGTTTTCAGTATAGGATAGAATCCAGAATCACTTATTGCATTATCTTGTTTATTTAGTTCTTTTAATTAAGAACATTTTCTCCTCTTTAAAAACTCTCTACTAATCTTGACAGTTTGGAAGGGTCCATGCCAAACTGTTTTGTAAAATGTCCCTCAATTGGGATTCATCTGACTGTTTGCTCATGATCTGAATCTGATTAGTCATTTGGGGCAGGAACTCTGCACATGTGATGTTGGCTACTCCCTGGTGGATCACTATGGGAGGCACAGCTGGCACCATGCAAGAACACCAAGGTTAACTCTGGTCACTAGATCTCTCCATTTAGAGGCTCCTTTTTCTCCATCCTGTTTTTAGTGAAGAAGCAGTTTGTGGGGTGATATTTTCAGCTTGTTCACTGCTGCTGGTTTCCTGAATGCTGATCTTTGTTAATTACAGCCGACAAGTCATTAAATGTTTCATTTACAGAGTTTTTATTTTCTTGGTGGGGAAGTAGCTCAGTTGGTTGAGCACCTGCCTCGTGTACACAAGGGCCCAAGTTGGAGATCCAGCTCAGTATATATTCTCTTAATCCCAGAACTTGGGAGGTGTAGACAGGAGGATCAGAAATAGCAAGTTTGAAGCCAACCAAGGCTACACCGTGTCTCAAAAAATTATTTTATTTGAAGTTCCAATACTTGCAATTTGTTAGGGGTCTCAATCTGTTGTGACTAGTGGTTTGATCTCTTGTGTTCTTGGTCATCTTTGTTAGTGTTGGGCTTCGTTCTCCAAAGATCTGGAATTTATGGTCAGCATTGCCAGAGCACACAGATTTCCACTCCCTCCAGAAACTGTCAATCAATGGCCTCACTTCCTCTTTACCTGGTGTCCCACCCAAGACATCTAAAAGGCCTGGCCAGACGCCATTTGGCTCCTGGCTGCCTTACTCCACCTCCAAGCCCCGCCCTGGGAGTTCCTGAAATAAATTTCCCAGAGTCCCTAAGCCTGGTGTTTTCCTTTCATCTGGGGGTTTCACCAGCACAAACCTAACAGTTTACAACTTGAGTTTAATGGTCTGAGAGTCCAGTGGCTCAGCCTTGGTGAAGCTTTTTTTTTCTGAAGAGCTTGCCTTCGAATTTCCCATCAGAGAGCCAACTTTCCCTGTACCATTTGATTTGGAACAGAAATAGGTTCAGCTTCCCAGCCTAACTGCTCTTCTGAGATTCAACACTCTCACTGCAGAAAGGCTATTAGCATCTGACCTCCCTTTCTGTTTGGCAATATACTATTGGAGTCTGTAGCAGTAGTCATGTCTACAATCCCAGCACTCACGTGGCTAAGGCAGAACTACTGTGAGTTCAAGGCCAACCTGGTTTATACAGGAAGACTCTTTCTCCAGACAAAGGTGGGGAGGCAATTAAGATGGCTCAAAATCAAGCCTGATGACCTTTGTTTGATCACCAGGAATTAGAAAGTAGGAGAAAACTGACCAGTGCAAATTATCCTCTGACTACCACACATGAGCTGTGGCACAAGTGCACCTCCCTCGAATGAACAAATAAATGTAATTAATAAAAAGAAAACAAAAAGAGAATCCAAATGATATTATTGCCTCATCCAGTCTCACTGGGAGCCCAAAGTAGAGAGAGAAAAGTCAATCACAAGGAGATTTGTGGTTCTAGCTTTTTGTCTGATGGAATAAATTATAAATTGATAACCCAGAAAGTTCACAAAGTTTTAAGAAAGACTGTATCAGCTTACACTGAACGGAACAGAAGCAGTATAAAATGAAATGAGACTTTTGGACTCCTGCTACAGATAAGAAGTTGGCTGGGAAAACTGTTCTGCAGCACACTTGGGCTATTCTTATTCTTATTGGGAAGGAATGATGATTCTGAGCATCAAGCCAGGAACTCAAAAGGGCAGAGCCAAGAACCCCAGAATAAGCAGCAGACCGGAGTCATAACGAGAATCAGGCAGCATGTATCCCGGAATGATGTGTAGACCCATGTTCTCCAGTCACCTCTTGCTTCCTTCTTTTGTGAACAGGAATGCCCCTTGTACTTAGGTCAAACCATTGTATAATTGGGTGTGTGTGTGACCAATAACTAGCTCACTGCTGCTTAGATTGAAGGAATGGGACACAAATTGCCTTGCCTGGGAAACTGTGCCTGAGGAACTCATACTTGGGCCTGATTTAAACAAAGAACTGATATGACAGAATGAAATTTGGTGGTCTTAGGGAAAGGGATGCATGTATTTTGCAGGTGACAGAGATAAACAGTTGAGCAAACAATTATATTTTCCAATGATAACCACAACCATACTTCCTTTTATCTTTATAATGTAGTCTTGATCTCTCTCTCTCTCTCTCTCTCTCTCTCTCTCTCTCTCTCTGTCTCTGGAGGAGAGCTTGTCTCTCTTTCCTTGAAATTGAGACAGCAGCAAAAATGGAGCTACACTAATAAAGAAGATATTGCATCCTGTCTGGTTCTCTTGTGATGCTTGATTTTAACACCCAAGCTTGCATTTTGAAGCCTGCAAGGCCATGTGGAAAGACAGTATGAAGGGGTTCCATTGATGGCCCTAGCCAAGGACTTCCTGGTTATCAGTCAGTATGGACCACCACTTTAAGCAAGTGAATCTCACAGGATTCCAATCTCCTGCTGCTAGATAACCCCAGGCTTCAAGCCATCCCTGCTGAGTCCAGATTGTTGTACAGAGATAAGTTGTCTATTTCCAGATTTCATAATCCACAGACTATGCAGACCTGGTAAAAATTATTTTTGTTTTATTTTTATATTTTATTTATTCTTTTTATTTATATATGAGTGTATTGCTTGCATGTGTGTAAGTGTACCTGTGTCATGCAATGCACGTAGAGGTTTGAAGAGGGCATTGGGTCCCTTGGAACTGGAGTTATGGATGTTTGTTAGCCACCATGTGGGTGCTGGGAATTAGACTCAAGTCCTCTGTAAGAGCAGCCAGTGTTCTTAACCATCTCTCCAGACCTTTATTTATTTTAATTTTATTTATTTCTGTATGTGTATGAATGTACTGTCTGCATGCAGGTGTGTGCACCCATGTCGTGCAATGCCATGGAGGTCAGAAGAGGGTGTCAGATTCCCCTGGAACTGGAGTTCTCCTGGAATTGGAGTTTCAGACGGTTCTTGGCCACCATGTGGGTGCTGGGGATCGAACCCGGGTCCTCTGTAAGAGCGGTCGGCGCTCTTAACTGCTAGGCCATCTCTCCAGCCGCCAGACTTTATTTTTGTCATAAATATGGGGTAGTTTGTATTTCAGCATTGGTAACTGGGACATTAAATAGAATTTGTGTCTCTCTAGAAACATGTAAATATTACATCTTCAGTTGGTTCCAAATAGAACTTTTAAAGTGTCTTATGTAGTATAGGTTAGACTCAAGCTCTCTATGTAGCTGAAGGTGACCTTGAACTTTGATCCTCCTGCATTCACCTCCCTACAATACTAAGATTATAAGAGTAAGTTACCACACTGGGCCCTAGAAAAAAAATTTTGTTTTTTAAAGATCTTTTTTTTTTTCCTATGTGTATGAATGTACTGTCTGCAAGTAGGTTTGTGCACCTGTGTCGTGCAATGCCCTGGAGGTCAGAAGAGGGTGTCGGATTCCCCTGGAACTGGAGTTCTCCTGGAATTGGAGTTACAGACGGTTCTCAGCCACCATGTGGATGCTGGGGATCGGATCGGATCGAATCCGGGTCCTCTGCAAGAGCAGTCGGCACTCTTAACCGCTAGGCTACCTCTCCAGCCTGAAAAATAATTTTAAGATAGATGTGGGAAAGTTTTCAGTGGTTTTTGAACTAGTAGGAAGTAAGTAGGTATTCAGAGATGAGATAGAGTTCCAGATAATGGCCAAAGGGGGGAAAATGTATTTGGAAATTTAACAGTGGTAATAGAATCAATGTATCCTGACCCATATTCAACAGGTGTATGTTGAGCGGCTGTGAAGCACTGAGGTATTATACCAGTGGGAGGGACCTGAGGGAGAACATACAGTATTATCATTTCAGTCTTTTCTCCGGAGGACAGCAGGTGCTTTTCTTTATGTTCTCAACTTTAAGTCTCAGAAAATATGAGTTTTATAGGCAATAAACATTGTATCTCCCTGAACAAACTTTTTCTTATCAAGCCAACCGACAGATTACTAGCTAGAGTATGGATTGTCCACCCCTACTCTGAACTGTGGTTGAGGTAGAGTTATTTGGGGATGGGATTACACCCTACCCTTCAGTTTCATGTGTTATTTCCCTAACCCCAACTTCAGAATATGACAGAGATTTGGCCTTTGAAGAAGTGACTAAGTTAAAATGAGGAAATCAGGCTGGGCCCTAATCCATTCTGACTGGTTTCCTTATACGAAAAACATCTATGTGCAAAAGGAGACACAGAGGGGTAGACAGAGGGACGATCACAGAGGATTCCAGAAGGTGATCAACGCACACAGAGAGGCTGCCAAAGAAGCTAAACATGCTGACACTTTGAACTTGGATTTCAGTTGAGCCTCTAGTATAGTGAGAAATAAATTTCTGTTATTTAACCCAACCAGCCTGAGGAGTTTTGTTTTGGCAGCCCTGGTGAATTAGTTCAAGAACCCATTTGGGGTTGTTGCTAGTCTAACCTCCCTTTAGAAGAGTACTCTGGGTAAAATAGGAACACTCAGACATCTCCTCCAATCTTTGTAATTCATGCCTAGAAAAAGAAGACTAACATGTGAAAATCAGTATGTGGCTAGGTACAAAGTAAGTGTCACACTCTGAGAGGGAAGATTGTACGATGGAGCTGAGGAGGGAGAGCTCACGGCGGTGGGAGCCGTGAGGTTGGACTCTATGGAAACGATGGAGTACATAGTGTTCCTTTGGAATACAATGGGCTTTAAAGGCAAAAGAGAACTGGATGTGTGTGTGGTGTTCGGGTGACACAAGAATCATGGGTACAGCAGTGGCCTGGTAGGGCAGATCAAACGTGTGGGGCAGATGAGGCTCCAGTTGGAAATAGGATTATGAGTGACTTCAAAAAAAATCATGATTTTTAGGGCTGATCTTATGGCACAAGTCGCTTTCAAGTATCCTAGGATTCACCAGAAATAGTGGGGCGTTTTTGTTTTAAAGCTACAGGGCGGCATGGGTATAATGATTCATTGGAATGAATAACTTTACAATTTTGTGAAATAAAATATTAATATTATTACCAAGGGGATTTCTAATTCCTTTAAAAAAATGTACTGAATTTTTGTGTATTCATACAGAACATCTTAATCAAACTTTTACCCCCTCCTCATTGGCACCCCCATAGCCCTCCCCCACCTTATACCCCGCTCCTCATCAGCACCCTCATAGCCTCCCCCGCTGGATTTTATACTTTCTATCATTTGTTTTAAGGCCTACATTAAGTTAGTGTCTTCAGATGTCCCTGAGTGCGAGTTCACCCACTGAGGTCTAATCAGCCTATCTAGAGTCCCTCCCTTTAAGACGATCAGCTCTTTCTCACCCAGCAGTAATCAGATGCCATGAAATCTCTAAGATTGGGGCCTGCTGTCCATTTCCATAGTTCTGTGCTGGCTTTTTGTCTGCTTGAGTTTTCATAGGTCTTGTGCATGTTGACACCATTGCTGTTGGTTCATATGAGCAAGGTCCCAGGATCCTGTAGAATTCTGTTTCCATATGGTCATGCACCTCCTCCGTGGCTCTAACAAACTTTGCCCCTCCTCTTGTACAACGGTCCCTGGTCTCTGAGTGGGTGGATTTTAATACAGGAGTCCTGTCCAAGGGTCCACACTGTGTAGACTCTTATTCTAAACATGTTGGCCATTTGTGATATTTTGTATTTCTGCCCTCTGTTGCATGAGGGAACTTCATTGATGAGAATTGAAAGATGCATTAGTGTTCTTTCTATCTCTTGTTTTATGTTCCAGGAGCTTTAAGTGTCGTGTTACATAGATGTAACACTTAGGCTTGGGCAAGTTGGTGAACTCTGTAATAATTTCTGTCGGTTGAAAAAGAAGCTTCTTTGATGGCTGGTAAGTGGGATTTTTGTCTGTAAATTTAGGGATCCCTATTTTGCACCTCATAAGAAATTAGATTTGTCTAGGGATGTGACAGCCTTGGGGTTTTCTCTAAGAACTATGACCTGTCTAGCCATGTGTATTTGGCTATGTGTACAGTACCAACACATGAGTTTCCTTCCACTGAGTGGGCTTTAAGTCCAAATCGGTAACTGTTGACACTCCCAGGATAAAAGTGCCTGTACCAATGCTGTTTGCTGTGCCAGTCACTGATGTGGTTATTAGGCCTTGAATCTGGGGTTGGACCATTGATTGATGTCCTCTCTTAGCAGCTTGTGTATTGCTCTCCAATGCTGTGAGAGCTAGCCTTCGTGGGAGGTGGCTTCCAGGTCAGTCGTAGCTCTATTGCTCCAAATCCTGTGTCTGAAGTATGTCCCATCCATAGGGTCTTACTTTCAAGTTCTGGGAGGCAATCAAGGGCTGTGGCAATAGCCTGCATAGGGGGGATTTCTAATTCTAAGAATGAAAAGATACAACCTTTTTTGGGGAGGACAACAGAATTATCATTTATTTAATAAATATTTGCTAAATGCTAACCAAGGGCCACATATATTATAAAGATGAGAAAAATAAAATTTTGTTTGGGGTTTTGGAAGATAGAAATCTGGAGGGCTTAATGGCAAGGGAAAGGAGTAGCTAGAAGTGAGGTTTTATATATGGGTGGAGAGTATGTATGCATATTTTAGGGCAATATAAATTCAAAAGAATGAGAAAAAAAAAGAAGTGAGGCTGCAGAAGAGGGGTGACTTATGTTAATGTTTGGTTTTAAAAGTAAAGCAGGAGAGTTAGTCAGTAAATTCCTTTTCCAGGGCAGAAATGTGAGCATCATAATTTAGTAGAAATCCACCAGACGATGACAGGGTTACAGTTTGGCATTCTAAGTGTTAACATATTTGTTTCAAAAACATCCCACTCACCAAATCAATGACGACAACCAAGTTGTAAAACAAATTTATTGACCATCTTCTCCTACACATATTTTAAAACACAAAATAAACTTCCATTTAAGGATTTAAAAATACTCGAAGGAAACCTGTAAAATACTATGCATATAATTAAACAGATGAGTATTAACTTTAAAGTTAAAGTACAGAATCTTCTGTTAAAAGCTGCTCTTTTGGAAAAGCAAAAATCTTTCACTGACTAATGCGGGTCCATCGAGTTCCTCTAACCTGTTTCTATGTTGTGGATGAGAAAACTGTCACTGAGTGAGCATCTGCCCCATGCCAGGCTCAGGGCAAGTGGAATCTGATGCCACTGAGCCTTGTTTTGGCACGCATGGCCAAGGATAGCAGTTGTGGCCTTAGATTCACGTGCTATCCTTTGTCCTCCTAATGAACAGAGGACAGCTCTCAATTTCTGCATCTGAATCTCTGGATTACTTGCTTAAAAAGAAAAAAAAAATTCTTAGAATCCCAGTCAGAACTCTGAAATATTAGGAACCGAAGATAATTTTGTTTTAAGACTGGGTTTCATGTAGCCCAGCTTGGAATGTACCTCACCAGAGAGTTGAGGATGAGTTGAAACTTGTGATTCTTCTGCTTCTACCCTGCAAATGCTTGTATTTCAGGCTCTTGTCACCACGTCTACCGTACAAGGTGCTGGGAATCAAACCTGAAGTATTTTCCCTCCTTCTTATCCCTTTCTTCGTTTATCTTTGGTGAATTTTGGTGGTTTTATTCCTGCTTCCTCTTTCTTAAGTTTTCTGCTTTATTTTTTTCCAAAGAAAAGTGCTGATGGTCCGCTCTATTTCCGCTCCAGTCAGCCCAGTCCACGGTTCTTCGAGGTGGAGGAGTAAGAGGACAGGACGGAGCCAAAGGCAGAAGGGGTAGTGAGTTGAGCCTAAGTGCTCAGAATGCAAAGTTCTGATCTGAGAATTGTTGGGACACTCCTGGGGACCTCTGAGATTGACAGGTGCACTGGGAGAAAAGAAGTTGCTATAGGAGATGGGTGGGGCTTTGGTGGGGAAGGTGAGAGAAGGGAGGTTACAGATTGATGACTCAGGAAATCCCATGAGGAAGTAGGTCCTGGAACCCAAGGTCCATGGCTAGGCAGGGCAGGGAGGGCTCAGAGCCCTGTGTGCACCTGTCCCCTGCCTTCCCCATGACCTGCATGTGGGTGAGCTAATGAGCAACTAAGTGATCAGGTGTGTGCTGTTGCTGTTGCATGGACACCTCCCCAGACATATTCCCAAGTGCTGGCTCTAAGGGCTTGTGGCCTACATTTGTCAGACTCTAAATTTTTAAAGAAAGCAGTCAATAAATCCTACGGAAGAGGAACCTTAGCCCTGAAGGGCAGGTGGCTTTCTTCAGAGTTTCCTTCCATCCAGAGTAGCCAAGCCAGGATTCCAACTGAGAGCCCAAGGCAAAATCCAGAAACAATGGGGGAATAAAGCCTGTTTTGTTTTACCACTACAATCTAACCATTGTTTACGTATAAACCCTTAGAGCTTATGGATGAGCACCTAGGCACCAACATATGTAAGCACCCTGTGTACTGACTGTTACTCTTAGTGGGAAACACTCTGCTATCTGCTGTATGCTTCCACTTATTTCCTACTGGGGTGGGCCCTAGGTTTGGCCTTTTGGACCCCCTCACAAGGAATGTCCCTGGAAGGACAGCTGGGGGCAAGAGACCACAAGTGTTATTCTTACTGGGTACAGACTGAGTTCTCAGATGACTAGAAAGTGTTACTGCCCTTAAAGGCTTTGACTCTCTTCTGTGTGCTACAGGTGGCACATTTCACAAATACATATTCATATCCTTGGTCAAGGTCAGGTCATGAGGTATAAGGGGGTCTTCTTCTCTTGGTAGGTTTCCTCCTCCTCTTCCTCCTCCTCTTCCTCCTCCCTCCTCCTCTTCCTCCTCCTCCTCCTCCTCCTCCTCCTCTTCCTCCTCTTCTTCTTCTTCTTCTTCTTCTTCTTCTTATTCTTATTCTTATTCTTATTCTTATTCTTATTCTTATTCTTATTCTTATTCTTATTCTTATTCTTATTCTTATTCTTATTCTTATTCTTATTCTTATTCTTATTCTTATTCTTATTCTTATTCTTATTCTTATTCTCCTGTCTCAACAGGGTCTCCCTGTCGTCCCAGCTGGCCTGGAATTCACTATGTAGACCAGGCTGGCCTTGAACTCATAGAGATCCACCTTCCTGTGCCTCTGCCTCTGCCTCCCAAGTGTTGGGATTAAAGCCGTGTGCCAACATGCAGGTTACTTCTTTTTTGTTGTTTTGGTTTGAGACAGAGTCTGTAGTCCAGCTGCCCTGGAACTCACTATGTAGACCAGGCTGGCCTTGGTCTCACAGGGATCTGCTTGCCTCAGCCTCCTAAGTGGTGGGATTAAAAGCTTGGTAGGTTACTTCCTTTGTTAAAAATATTTTATTTATTATTTTATTTGATGTGTATGAATGTTTTGCCTGCAGAGGCCAGAAGACAGTGTTGGACGCCCTGGAACTGGAGTTACAGATAGTTGTTAGCTGTCATGAGTGCGCTGGGAATGGAACCCTGGTCCTGTTCTTAATTGTTGAGCCATCTCTCCAGCCCCAGTAGGTTACTTCTTGATCAGTGCTAGAGACTCAGAAGCTGTTAAAGCCCAAACTCAGAACTGTCCATGCCTGTTGGTCTGAAAAAGATAGGCATCTGGTTCACCTTCCTTTGAATTCTCAGGTATTTCCTGCCTTCACCCTTCACCCAGATGTTTGTATCCCTAAATGTTAGGATAGCTCTGGGAGCTGGGCCTGCCCTACAACTCCTGCCCTGGAGGGAGGAGGCAATTACTAGGTATTTCTGACAGATACCAGTTCCTAATCTGAATATGAGTTTCCTGATCTTTTGAAAGCCGTCTTCTAGAAAGACAGTGAGTCCTAGATATTCCAGTGAGGCCTTAGTGTACTTTGGCTGGCCCAGCCTCTTCCTTCCTCTTCTCTCCACCTCCACACTGCGTTGCTCAGCACACCCTGGCCCCTCAGCATTTCTGTGCTAGCTTCTTGGTTTGAGCCATCCTTATTTAAGCCCCTTCTTTCAATCTTCAAATTTAGAATATTCCAATTCTAAATAAGTCTCAGCCATTCTTGTGTCTCTGCTGTCTGCCCCGTCTGTCCTCTACACTTCAGGTCCTGTTATTGTACTAGCACATTGTGTCATCATTAGGTGTTTACACCTGTGCTTCCCCGGGGCTTGCTGGAAACTCCATAGATCTTTTAATGGTGTCCCCAGGGCTCTGGCACAGTGAGCTCTCAGGAGTGACTGCGTTTTATCTGACTGTGCTTCCAGGATCCTAACTCTCGTCCTCACTGGCCAGCAAGATAAGGAAAGGAGACTTCTGCCTAATTAGTCTGCATTACCATCTGCCTAAAAATCCAGGATTGAATCTCTATGGCTAGCTGGAGTCTGAGTGACAGAAACTCTACCAAGCCGGAGGGGGTTCTAAAATTAGGCTATACTCTGGACCCAACTGCATTGTGTTTGTAATCTCATCCATCCATCCATCCATCCATCCATCCATCCATCCATCCATCCATCCATCCGTTTCTGTTTCCTCTTCTTCTAAAGAATATCCATCTGTTAATGCTTATCAAAGTACTATTTATTTTCTTCATGTCTTCTCTAATAATAAACAATGATTTATCTACTTGGTTATTGCCCGCCCTCTCCCCCACCCCTGCCAACCAGTCATGATACAGACCCCCTTGGGATCAGAGGTGCTTTTGCTTTAGTATTTTTAATGCCTGCTCCAGTATATGGAATGAATACATAAATGGCCAAACATTCATTTCATTGCAGGACTCTCAGGCTCTGGGCTAGGGACAAATGGTATAGCAGATATTGGACATGGCTCTTGTTTTCAAATAGCCATGCTGGCTGTGGATGGGAGGGCAAGGGAGATTGTAATTGCAATGGAATGATAACCACAGGGGCTGTGGGCAGATGGAGGATCTGTCCAGACTGAGGAAGGAGGTAGGGGGTTAGGCAAGCTTGGGTCTGGAAAGGAAGATATTTTCAGGCAAATGGCATTGAGAAGGGCACTCAAGGGAGATGCCACAGCAACATGCTGACCAGCTGAGAGGGAAGATGAAGGAAGCCTGGTCACGCTGGAGCCTGCTGTGCAAGGGAGGCCCATGGAAGAGGTGGTCGCTTGGAAGGAGGCTGGCTGTCCCTGTGTGGGCAAGGGCAGTGCGTCACATGCAGCCTGGTCGGGCAGCCCCGGCTGGAGAAAGTGACATGACTCCTGCTCCTGGCTCCACACGTCCCTTTCTCTCTCATGTTGTTCTGGGGTGGGAAGAAGAGTGAACGGCTTTGGGGTGGTCCTGCCTGTTGGCCCCATGAGGTACACAGTGTGAGGAGCACTGGGCTCTCACCATAGGATGTGGTAATGCTAAGCAGGCCCTTAGGGGTTATGGGCTTTGTCTTAAGAACTGAGCTGAGTCAGACATGGGGTAGGAGACAAGCAGATGAAGAACACAGAGTTTCTTTTCCAGAAAGAAGGAAGATGACAAGCTTTGGGATGATGATGAGTTGATGCCTTGGGAAGTTTAGATGCAGGGAAGGGAGAGCAATAGCCAGTCAATGGCCCCATCTATCCCTCCTCACCTGCCTTAGTGCTGCTCCCTTTAGCTAATACATGTTCTAGTCACTAGGAATTTGACTTGAGCAAAGTTGTCCAAGTCCTAGATTTTATAGTCTAGCTGTATGTCTTGGGGGGAAATGGGGTAGAAAGGGCCAGTGGATAATGTCTAAGAAAAAGTGGAGAGACATCACCCCCTATGAGAAGAAAAATAAAGCTGACTGGAAGGTCAAAAGATGACAGGCATATGGGTGGGCTACAGGGGGGAGAGGCAAGAATGAAGTCACTGAGAGTTACGTTTGAACAGAAATCCGAGTGAAGCCAAGTTGGCCCTGTAGCCCCTGGGGAAGGCACATGGCTCTGCTAGGTGGGGATGCTGGACTCAGGCAGGTGTCTAGTCCAGCAGGAAGAACAGGGCCGACGACAGTCTCCTATTCTTTGTTGGCAGAGAACACTAACTAACATAGTGGGAAGGGAGCAGAATGCTTGAGCTGATTTTTCCTTTTCCAGCTTCCTGACACCTCTGGACTAACCTATGAACTCAGTAGCAAGGTTGTGCTAGAAGCAGGGTGTGGTGGCGCACGCCTTTAATCCCAGCACTCAGGAGGCAGAGGCAGGTGGATCTCTGTGAGTTCAAGGCCAGCTGAGTTCCAGGACAGCTGGGGCTACAGGGAGACCCTGTCTCAAAAAGACCAAAAAAGAAAAAAAAAAAAAAGGTTGTGCTGGACAGCTATTTTACAAAACACAGAGAGCAGCAAGCCATGTTCCTGTGGTTTCTTGTGATCCCCAAATACGTCGCTTCACTCTTACATTTCCCTTACAAAAGCAGGTCTAGTTGTGTCATTTTAAGGTGAAGAATCAGAACTTTAGGAATTCTTAAATCTTGAAGTAAAAAAAATCTTAGTCTTAAGATTCCAATCTGCTCAAAACCAAGATTGTTCAGGGAAGCATCGAAGGCCAGAGGCCTGTCCCCTGAGGCCGGATGGAAAGAAAGGAAACTGGGTAGAAGGTATCACTGCCTTAAAGGAGCACTGAGCCTGCTTTCTTGCTCTGAGTCAAGACAGGGCTAGGAACTGGGAATCTGAATACGGGTCATCTCTTGCTCTAGGGAGTGGCTGCTCTGTCTTTGGAGATGGAGTAGGAGGAGGGGGAGTTGTAGGGAGGGAGATTTAAGAGCCAGGCTTCTGCAACAATTAAAGAGTCTCCTACTGCCTGGATGGTCCTTCAGGAGAGAGAGGTTAAGAGTCTTATGCTCTACTGACTGAGCTAGCCTGGCAAGCCTAGGAGGGAGAGGTTAAATGCCCCACTGGGGGATGAGGAGAAGGTCAGAATTAGCCAAGTGATGACGTTGGGATCTGGATGAGGCAGAAGTAGAGAGACCCGTGCGGACCAAGGTTGGAAACTAGATGGACTCTCAGATGTCCCCTGAAGTGTGGGCGGGGACAGGTGCTCACAAGAGTGAGGCCAGCAACCATAGGCCTTTTCAGTCCAGATCATCACACTATGAAAGCCCTCAGTCTTCATTCTACTACCTAAGAGTAGGAATATAGAAATGACCGCACTGAAATGTGAATGCTGTTTTTATCACAATGGACTAGATCGAGTTTTTGTTTGTTTGTTTGTTTTGCCAAGAGGCAGAATTGGTGCCTGAAATAGAAGTTGAGTTAGACATGAGTAAAGAAACTCACATTTCTTTTTTTTTCCACATGAATTTATTTTTATTTTTTTAACAAATCTAGACGGGGGCCCCCCCCCCCCCCCCATTCGCCCACCCCACCAGAGCTCATGCATTCTGCCAGAAACTCACATTTCTACTTTGCACATTTGGATCATGTAGTTTGCAAATCAAACACTTTTACCTATTGAACTATTGTTGTCCATGAGATAACACACAGCCACACAAAGTTTTATGTCTATTATCACCTTTCGTGCCCTCTGAACCCAGAAAAATGGCAACTCTCCTGTGAAGAAAATGTGAGAAGTTCCTTAACATAAAATTCTTGTGGGGGCTGGGGATTTAACTCAAGGCTAGAGGGTTTGTCTAGAAAACACGAGGTCCAGGTTTGATCTCTTAGTGTGTGTGTGTGTGTGTGTGTGTGAGAGAGAGAGAGAGAGAGAGAGAGAGAGAGAGAGAGAGAGAGAAACAGAGACACAGAGGCAGAGAGCTAGTGCTAGAGATAGATAGATAGAGGCAGAGAGATGGACATAGAGATAGATGATAGATATCATTTGAGCTGAGCCTGTGCTAGAGATAGATAGATAGATAGATAGATGATAGATAGATAGATAGATAGATAGATAGAGGCAGAGAGATGGAGATAGAGATAGATGATAGATAGATAGATGATTGATAGATAGAAGCTTAGAGATGGAGATAGAGATAGATGATAGATAGATAGATGATCGATAGAGGCAGAGAGATGGAGATAGAGATAGATAGATGATAGATATTATTTGAGCTGAGCCTGTGGTGCTCACCTGTGGTCCAGTTTTTGCCTCTGAAGTTCTGTGCGCTTGTGCTTGTGTGATCTGCCTTCTGGGAATGTTTCTATTCTGACAGGAAATCTCCAAGCCTGGGGATTTTTGGATAGGGCACAAAAGTAATTTCACAATTAGAAAACAGTATGGCCCGATAGGCAAGATGGGGTGTACAAAAGAGAATTCAGAACCAGAGGGACTGGTGCCCTGTTGTTTGTTGGCTTACTTTACCTTTTCTAAATTTTAATTAATCACTTTGAAAAATGCATAATATATCCACCTTTATGAGACACTATAAAAATGAAATGAGATACAGCATTAGTTTGCCATAGCTTCCAAAGCAAAAACTGGAGACCAGGTGTCTTAAAGGATGGAAATTAATTTTCTCAAAGTTCTAGAGGCTAGAATTCCAGGAATCAGTGTATGGGCAGGTCTGGTATAGAATTCCAGGAATCAGTGTATGGGCAGGTCTGGTATAGAATTCCAGGAATCAACCTATGGGCAGGTCTGGTATAATCTTCTTAGCTTCTATGTTTAACTTGTGAATGTTCTTCTCACTGTGTCCTCACATGGCCACCCTTTGGATTGTGCTTTGTCTTATGAAGACAATAATCATATTTGATTAGAGCCAAACCATGTGGCATAATTGCCTATTTAAAGACTACACCTCCAAATGCATTCACATTCCCAAGTACTAGGCAGTCGGGTTTCCACACACACATTTGGAGGGGACATAGTTAGTTCAAGTTCATCCACTGAGGTCCGGTCAGACCATCTGGAGCCCCTCAATTTAAGAAGATCAGCTCTTCCTCTCCCAGAAGTGATCAGCTTCTAATCATTCTTTGACTAAGATTGGGACCTGCTGCCCATTTCCACAGTTCTGTGCTGGGTTTTGTCTGATTGTGTTTGCATGGGTCTTGTACCTGCTGACAGCCATTGCTGTAGGTTCATATGAGCAGGGTCCCAGGCTATAGCCATTTTCTAGATGTTTGAACTTGTACCAAGCAGCAATTAAATTTTTTTAAATTATTTTTTATATGTATGAGTGTACTGTCTGAATGTAGTTTGGCGCACCGTGTCGTGCAGTGCCGCGGACGTCAGAAGAGGGTGTCAGATTCCTCTGGAACTGGAGTTAAAGACAGTTCTTAGCCACCATGTGGGTGCTTGGAATCAAACCTGAGTCCTCTGTAAGAGCAGTCGGTGCTCTTAACCACTGAGCCATCTCTCCAACCCCACCAAGCAGCAATTTGTGAACCACTTCTGACAATAATCAGTGAACATGGTAGCTATCAGCATTACAATTTAGTAGATCTAAAAGGCTTAATAGATAGCTTGACGTCCATTTGGTGCTTTGTAATTGATTTTAAATTGGGACATAGAGACTTGAGGCAGTGCACAGTGTTGAACAAATCTAAGATATTAGTATCCCCTGCTCCCCTGATCTCCATGGCTGGCTGTGGAAAGTGGCAATGCCCCTTGTGACAAAGCCCTGGGTTAGCTTGCCCACCTCCCACTGTTTTCTTGGCTACTAGTTCTCTAGGATGTGGAGGGCTTGGAAGCTCCACCTTAGCTGCTGTCATTAGAAGAAGCTCCAGGTAGCTCTTGTTCTTCAGAGTTCCTAGGAAGAACCTGGAATGGGAGTTCTTGCTGCTTTGCCCCTCGAAATTGTGTAGAAATTATTGAGAGAGCTATATAGAGTCCCCATATCCTTCTCTTTGGTTTCCCTCTGTCTTCTAAAATTACATGCCGAATCCTCCATCCCTGACTCATGCTTCTGGGAACCAAATGTACTGAGAAAGCACCCATGCGTAACAGCCTACTTGAAGGCACAGCCAGATGTGGATTGTCTTCATGTCTGACAAATGGATAGTACAGGTGCCTGTCAACATGTCTGAGAAATGGTTGGCTTAATTGGTATTTGCTAAGTAGATATTGGATTTCCCCTGTTCCTGACTGAACTGCCTTTGGAAGTAATAGAAATGAGTTTCTTGGATGTTAATCATTCCCAGAACCTTCATCTTCATAGAGATATTGCCTTGGAGAGGGCTTACCTCAGCTACCCTTGCCCCATGGGAATGAAGATTCCATGGAACAGGTCGTGTGTGTGTGTGTGTGTGTGTGTGTGTGTGTATGTGTGTTTGTGTGTGTGTTAGGGGTGGGGGTATCAGTCTGTGCGCTTCACCAAGAAACTGGAGGCAGAAGTCCTCATTTGCTTGTAGATCCTATTTCTTACATAGATGGTTTTGCCTTCTATTTTTGTTTTCTTTGTCCCATGAGGCCTTACCCATCCAAATGTTCTTGTTATTGAAGCCACGAATGTGAATCGAATGGCTGCTTTGGGTCCAGAGAGGATTGCCTGTTCTCTGTTGATAAGAGCCCAGTACACTGAATGATCACCAACCCACTTCTGTTTGGAAAGACTGGCATACAAATTCACTGAGTGAAGATGTTAAAAGCCTATGACTGGACAGTTCTGAGGTTTTCCTCAAATCTCAGCAGAGATGAATTTAGGCCTCCAGTACTTCCTGGAATACCTATAGATGTCAAAAGAGAATTATTTTATTGGATACCTCCCTTTACAGGAAAATTTGCTTTTTCTGTGGTGTCCTAAATATACTTTTTTATTTTTATTTTTAGAAAGCTTCGTTTTGTTACAGTGATTCCCTTTAGAAAGCCAACATTGATGGTTATCTTCCTTTGTAGAAAGATAATTATTTTATTGTGATTTGGCTGGCACAGGTGAAGCCATTTTTCTCCAGAATGCTAGTTTAATGGAGGCAAGGTTTACATGCTGATGTAAGATATCCAGGAAAGCAAATTGTGTATGATATTATTTCCTTACATATGTGGTTTATATAGATGATCTGTTTTGAGAACAGTATTGGTACCCTGGAAAGAAAGAGACTTTGTAGCTGAAGTGATAAATTTAGAGTAGTGATAGCTCACAGGAGGGTATATGGTAGCTTCTTGCCAGTGTGAAGAATTATATTAACTACCACCTTGCTTTTTGTCTGTTTATTTCCCACAACTACCTTAAGAGGTAGGTGGATTGATATTCCAGTTATACAGATGAGGAAGTAGGCTTTGAGATGGTTAATAGCTTGCCTAAACTCCCACAGCATTCATACGGCCAAAGTAAGATTCAAACCCAGATTCAGTCTGACAGCAAAGCCTTTGATATTATCGCCACATTCAATTTACAAGTTAGGGGTTACCTTATCAGTAATAACATCCCTAAATTATTAGTATTAACCTTAACATCACAGCATTATTATCATTGTTATCAATTCTCTAGTTACTTTCTGTTCAGTGACCAAAACCAACTTAGGGAAGACTTTGTTTTACCTTCAGCTTACAGTTCATCATGGAGGGAAGCCAAGGCATGAACTCAGGGCAGGAACTAAGTACAGACCGTGGAGGGGCGCTGTTCATTGGCTTGCTCCTCTGGCCTGCTTTCTTATACAACTTTGGACTGCCCGTCCAGGGGTAGCATTGCCCAAGTGGGCTGAACCCTTCTATGCTGCTCAGCAATCAAGAAAGTGGCCCACAGACATGGCCACAGGCCAGTCCAATGAAAGAATTTCCTCCAAGTGCACAGAGCTTAGATCAGGGATTTCCCAGGACCACCTGAAGCACAGAGCACCAGGGGGTGGGCTAAACAGGGATAACCCCCACTCCCAACTGGAATTGCCGAGGGATTGTCCAAGTGGATTCTTTGGAGAACCTTCAGAACAGAAAGGGAAGAGTGAATTAGACTTCCAATAGAAAGCCTAAAACTTAGACAAGTCAACACTCCATAAGCAAGGAGCAACAGGAATCAAACAAACAAACAAACAACGAAGGCATCTGAAGGAGGCAAGCAAAGCAAGCCTTCAACACAGTGAAGAGGCATTTGGGATTTGCATTGGAATACAGGCAAAGAGAAACCCACATGCCAGGGACACGAAGAAGGGACAACATGGGAAAGGTGCAGGATAATTCCACACCAAGCTCTACTAACCCTGTGGGATATTCCTACAATGGGATCCCCCGGGGGATGGCCCAGGACACAGATCTTAGAGGAACAATTGTGGACATACTCAAAGAAATCAAAGACTATAAAGAACAAGTCAGAGAACTAAGGAGAGAGAATGAAAAACTCAAGAAGGACCTAGAGAGAGAGAATGACAAACTCCAGAAGGAAGTGGAAACATCGAAAAGATCCCATGTTGAAAAAGAAAAGGAAACCAACCAGTGAAGCACAGAACTACAGAAAGAGATTGAGAAGCTCCAAAAGGAAGTGGAAATACTAAAGAAATCACAGATGAAATGAAAAAGGAAATAGAACATTCATCCAATCAAGAGGAAAGGAATGGAAAAAGCCTCAGAAGTAGAATGGGGAAGCAGAACAAAGGATATTAGACCTGGAAGATAATATGGATCAACTAAAAACCTCAAGTAAAGATTATGAAAAATTTAAAAGTACACAAAAGTGGAACAACCAGGAATTGTGGGACACTATGAAAAAATCAAACCTCTGCATCACAGGAATAGAGGAAGGAGAAGAATCCCAAGAGAATGGTATTGATCAGATCTTCAACAGAATAATAGATGAAAATTTCCCCAAACTAAAAAAAGACAAACCAATACAAATACAAGAAGCACATAGAACTCCAAACAGACAAGATCAGAAAAGAAACTCTCCACACCATATCATAGTTAAAATGCTAGACTCCCAAAACAAAGAGAAAATTCTGAAAGCCGCAAGAGAAAAACAACTTACATATAAGGGGAAACCTATCAGAATTATAACTGACTTCTCAGTGCAAACTATGAAAACAAGAAGAACGTGGAGCAAAGCATTCCCAGTGTTAAAGGACTATGGATGCCAACCCAGGTTACTATAGCCAGAAAAAATGTTGATTATAGTTGCAGGAGAGAGAAAAATCTTCCATGACATAAACAAGATGAAAGAATACATGTCCGGAAAACCAACCCTTAAGAGAATACTTGAAGCAATTCAAAGGACAGAAGAAAGGAGTAACTATCCCCAGGCACCTAGAAAGAGAAATTAATAAAAGAATAACTGCAGAAGTAGAAACCTAGACCAAAAATGCAAATGGATAATAAGGTGAAAGGAAGCAACACACATCTATCAGTTATAACCTTAAATATTAATGGACTAAACTCCCCAATCAAAAGACATAGACTGGGAGATTGGATTAGGAAACAGAACCCATCTATATGCTCTCTACAAGAAATGCATCTTACCTTCAAGGATAGGCATCACCTTAAAGTGAAAGGATGGAAAAAATGTTCCAAGCAAATGGTACCAAAAAGAAAGCAGGTGTTGCTATTTTAATATCAGACAAAATAGACTTCAAAGTAAAAGAAATCTGAAGAGACAAAGAAGGCCATTACATTTTTATCAAAGGAACAGTTGACCATGAAGATTTTACAATCATGAGTATATATGCGCCAATCTCTGGTGCACCAAACTCAAGGCACAGATTAACCCCAGTACACTCTAGGGGTTATACATACTAGGGGACTTCAATACCCCACTGAGCCCTTTGTACAGGTCAATCGGACAAAGAAAAAACAGAGAGACATCTGAACTGAATGATATGATATGATACACCAAATGTACCTCACAGACATCTACTGAATATTCCACCCTAATACCAGAGAATACGCTTTCTACTCAGCACCCCATGGAACAGTCTCCAAAATCAACCACATACTGGGACACAGAAGAAACCTCCACAAATACAAAAAGATTGAAATAATTTCATGCATTCTATCAGACCACAGTGCAATAAAGCTCATTATCAACACCAGGATAAGCACTACTATCTACAAGAACACATGGAGACTAAACAATACTCTCCTGAATAATGAATGGGTCAAGGAAGAAATAAAGTAAGAAATAAAAGCATTCCTGGAACTGAGTGACAATGACAATACAATACAACAAAACCTATGGGATACCTCAAAAGCAGTCCTAAGAGGGAAGTTTATAGCCCTGGGTGCCTACATCAGAAAAACAGAAAGAGCACAAGTGAATGATCTAACACTGCAACTAAAAATGATTCAGAGACAACAACAAATGAATCCTAAACTCAACAGACAGGAAGAAATAAAAATCAGAGCAGAAATCAATGAAATAGAAACAAAGAAAACAACACAAAAAAATAATGAATCCAAAAGTTGGTTCTTTGAGAGAATAAACAATATAGACAGACCTCTAGACCAGTTAACCAAAAGAAAGAACAAACAACTCCAAATCAATAGAATCTGTGATGAAAGGGGAAATATCACAACAGACAATGAAAAGATCCAGACAATCATATGGGAGTACTTCAAAAACCCATACTCTACTAAGTTTGAAAACCTAGGAGAAATAGATGAATATCTGAAATCCTGGGAACCACCAAAGCTCAACCAAGAAGATATCAACAGCTTAAACAGACCCATAATACATGAAGAAATCGAAGATGTAATAAGAAACCTCCCAACTAAAAGAAGCCCAGGCCCAAATGGTTTCACAGCAGAATTCTATACAAAAAGACTTACAACCATTATTACTCAAATTGTTTAGAAGCATACAAACAGAGGGAATTCTCCCAAATTCCTTCTATGAAGCCACCATCACTCTTACCAAAACCAGGCAAAGATACAACCAAAAAGGAGAAATATATACCCATCTCACTAATGAACACAGATGCCAAAATTCTAAACAGGATACTGGTAAATCACATACAGACTCACATCAAGATGATCATCCATCATAACCAAGTTGGATTCATACCAGAGATGCAGGGATGGTTCAACATATGAAAATCAATAAATACCATCAAGCATATAAAATGGACTGAAAGACAAAAACCACACCATCATCTCAATTGACATGGAAAAAAGCCTTTGACAAAATCCAGCATCCCTTCATGCTTAAAGTCCTAGAGGGAATTGGATTGGAGGGATCCTTCCTCAATGTAATCAAAGCTATATACAGGAAATCCACAGCCAATATCATCCTAAATGGGGAAACGACAGAAACATTCCCTTTAAAGGTAGGAACTCTTTTGGCAAGGCTGCCCCCTGTCACCACTCCTCTTCAATATAGTGCTTGAAACACTTGCTAGGTCAATAAGGCAAGAAAAGGAAATTAAAGGAGTTCTAATTGGAAAAGAGGAAGTCAAGCTATCCCTTTTTGCTGATGATATGATTGTTTACTTAAGGGATGCTAAAAACTCCACCAGAAAACTCCTAGAAACAATTAAGAGTTTCAGTAAAGTGGCAGGATACAAAATTAACCTATAAAAATCAGTAGCCTTTCTTTACACCAACAACAAGCAACTGAAGAAGGAATTCAAGGAGAGCTTCCCACTCACAATAGCCTTGAAAACAATAAAATACCTAGGAACAAACCTAACCAAAGACACCAAAGATCTCTACAACAAAAAGTTTAAACCCTTGAAGAAGGAAATTGAAGAAGACATCAGAAGATGGGAAAATCCTCCCATGCTCATGGATTGGGAAAATTAATATAGTAAAAATGTCCATTCTACCCAAACTCTTGTATAGATTTAATGCAATCCCAATTAAAATCCCCAAGAGGTTCTTCACAGGCTTGGAAAAAAAAGTCCTTAATTTCATTTGGAAAAACAAAAGACCCCAAATAGCCAAAACAATCCTGAGTGAAAAGAGCAATACAGGGGGGATCTCTATACCAGACTTCAAACTATACTACAGGGATATAGTCATAAAAACAGCCTGGTACTGGGATGAAAACAGACCTGTCAACCAATGGAACAAAACTGAAGATCCAAACTTGAGCACATACAATTTCAGCCACCTCATATTTGACAAGGGGGCCAAGAAGACACAATGGAGGAAAGACAGCATCTTCAGCAAGTGGTGTTGGCAAACCTGGATTACCACTTGTAGAAGAATGAAATTAAGCCCCTACCTCTTGCCCTGTACAAAAGTCAACTCCAGATGGATCAAAGACCTCTACGTGAAACCCCAAACTCTGAAGGTGATAGAAGAAAAAGTTGGCAGCAGACTACAAGACATAGGCATGGGAAAAGATTTCCTAAGTCAGACAGCAGCTGCGCAAGAATTAAGGTCAACAATTGACAGATGGGACCTCATTAAACTCAAAAGCTTCTGTAGAGCAAAAGAAACAAGGAAGTGGAGAAAACCCACATAGTTGGAAGAAACCTTCACTGCAGATACATCTGACCAAGCATTGATTTCCAGAATATAAAAACTACTCAAACAACAAAGAAGCAAGAAAACAAATGATCCACTCAAAAGATGGAGCAAAGAGCTGAACAGAGACTTCACAAGTGAGGAATGAGAGATGGCTGAGAAACATCTTAAAAAGTTTTCAATGTCACTAATAATTAAGGAAATGCAAATTAAAACCACTTTAAGATATCATCTTACTCCAATAAGACTTGCTAGGATAAAGAAAACAAATGATACCATGTGCTGGAGAGGTTGTGGGGAAAGGGGATCACTCGTCCACTGCTGGTGGGAATGTAAACTCGTACAGCCACTATGGAAAGCAGTGTGGAGAATCCTTGGAAGACTTGGAATGAACTTGCCACCTGACTCAGTCATCCCACTCCTGGGTATGTACCCACAAGACTCATCTTACTGCAGAGATACATGCACAGCCATGTTTATTGTAGCTCTCTTCACAATAACAACTTGGGAACCAACCCAAGTGCCTCTCAACTGATGTGTGGTTAGAGAAAATGTGGTACATCTCCACAATGGAGTTCTATGCATCAGTAAAGAAAGAAGACATTGTGAACTTTGCAGGTAAATGGTAAATGGATGGAGCTAGAAGACATGCTGAGTGAAGTAACACAGTCCCAGAAAAACCAACAATGAATGGTATCCCTCATCTGTGGATGCTAGCACCAATTACCTAATTGTATGGCAAACTGAGCAACATCAATGTGATCTGAATACAACTGTGTTCTTATATTGTAGAATCCTTCAAAAAATAAACAAAAAATGCAAAAAATAAAAAATATATATATATAATTATGTACATATATATATTGAGAAAAAAAAGAAAATAAAGTTCCAACTTTAATTTGGAAAAAAGAATTTCCTCAGTCGAAGTTCCTTCCACCCAAGTGTGTCAAGTTGACAACTGAAGCTGTCCAGCACAATTGTCAATTTGACACTTAAATACATCACTATTAAACATTGTCTTTCCATTTCTTATTCCCACGATCTCATGTTCCTATTAACATTATAATATAAACCATAATACAACTTTAAAAGTCTCACAGTCTTCAAAAAATTCTATCACTTTAAATGTTCAAAGTCTCTTTTTTAAAAAAAGTCTCAGCTGTTCTAGTAAAGCAAAGGTTTCACTCCAGTGGTGCTGGTATTTTCTTAATCACATCTGATTCTTCAGCCCCAGCTGATCAGAAAGCACAGCTTCTATATTCAAAATATCACACAAACAACTCAGATATCTTTGCTTTCCTTCAAACTTCACAAGCCAGGCCTCCATCAGTCAAAGCTCATAGCCATAGTGGTTGTAGAAGCAAAAGTTGAATCAAGGCCTGGAAGAGGTTTAGAGGGATGGAAATTGCAGATAGGCAGTTTTTTAAATTTTTTTTATTAATTTTATTTATTTCCATATGTGTATGAATGTACTGTCTGCATGCAAGTCTGTGCACCCGTGTCGTGCAATGCCGCGGAGGTCAGAAGAGGGCATCGGATTCCCCTGGAACTGGAGTTCTCCTGGAATTGGAGTTTCAGAAGGCTCTCGGCCGCCATGTGGGTGCTGGGGATCAAACCCGGGTGCTCTGTAAGAGCGGTCGGCGCTCTTAACCGCTAGGCCATCTCTCCAGCCCCGATAGGCAGTTTTTGAAACAACAGCACTGAAGCAATGTAAACTTGAAGTTGCTGTCTAAGATTTTCATTGTTAGTCTAAATGACAACAAAGGACATGGTTTCTAACCCATATATTTACCTTTTATGTATTTATTTATAGTTGGTTCCTGCTTTTGGTTGTAATGAACTAAGACCCAACCTGATTGCCACCTTCTTCTTACCCATGCGGAAAGCCAATGTGAAATCATGTGGAAAAATGTGAACATAAGTGGCCTAGAGACTGTGGTGTTCGCACATGCTCAGGGAGGAAGAACAAGTATCTTCTACAAGGTAGGAGAAAGCCCCTTCCTTACCTTGGGACTTTTAGACTGAGGTTAAATGTACAGGGCTCTGGGATAAGAACAGTAAAGGCAGAAAACTTCAAACACTAAAGATAGTGGAACATTTGTAGAAAGGAAAGAACCACAGAGGGGATCCCCAAATGCTCACTTACCTAAACCTTTGACTGACACTTTAACTTATGTACTGGCATAACAGGGCCAAAACTGCTAGCTGTGTATTTCCTTGCAATGACAAAATGCCTGAGAAAACAGTTAAGAGAGGAAAGGTTTATTTTGGTTTATGGTCTCAGATGTTTCAGTCCATGATTGGATGGCTCCATTGATTTCAAGCCTATGACAAAGCAAAAATATCATGGAGGAAGGGCTTGACAGAGGAGAGGTGTTCACCTATGCCAGTCAAGAAACAGATTTAACCAGAAAGGGGTAGGGTAAAGATACACCCTCCAAAGTCAACCCACTTCCTCTGTCATGGCTTCCTATCTTCTGCCTACCACTGTCCCAACCTCTCCAATGAGGTGTTGTAGTTGTCCACTGACAACTACTCAGTGTCTTTATTTTTGTTGTTGTTCTTTTTGAGACAGGGTCTCCCTGTAGTCTCAGCTGTCCTGGAACTCACTATGTAGAACAGGCTGGCCTTGAACTCACAGAGATCTGCTTGCTTCTGCCTCCCAAGGGCTGGGATTAAAGGTGTGCACCACCACACCGGGCCCCTACTCAATGTTTGAATCCATCAGTGGATTAAGCCATTCATCAGCTCTCATGATCTAATCCTCTTGGGAAAAACCATCACAGACACACCTAGAAGTGTTTTAATAGTATCTCAGACAGAGTCTATCCAATCAAGCTGACAACCAAGATTAATGACCATACAGGGTATATGCAAAGAAGCACTCTACACTGAGCTATATCCCCAACTGTTTTTATATATCTTTAATTTTTTTACAAGGTCAGGTCTTGCTAAGTTTCTCAGCCTGGCCAGGAATCTCACTATGTGACCTAGATTGAACTTGGATTTAAAATCCTCCTTAAAAAAAAAAAAAGGCCGGGTGTGGTGGCACATGCCTTTAATCCTAGCACTTGGGAGGCAGAGGCAGGTGGATCTTTGTGAGTTCAAGGCCAGCCTGGTCTACAGAGTGAGTTCCAGGACAGCTGAGGGTACAGGGAGACCCTGTCTTGAAAAGACCAAAATCAATCAATCAATCAATCAATCAATCAATCAATCTTCCTTGCCTTAGTTTCCCAAAGTAGCTGGGAATATAGGCCTACACCATTGGATCCAGCTAGTAAGTCATCATCTATCTCATGTATCTATCTATCTATCTATCTATCTATCTGTCTGTCTGTCTGTCTGTCTATCTATCTATCATCTATCTGTCTCTCATCTATCATCTATCATTTGTCTCTATAATTTATCTACCTCTAAAATTTCACATGAGTACTGTAATATATGGTTTTCACTCTCCCTCTTCTCAGTCTACTCTATGGAACCTTATTGTCTATGGGGAAGCAGTTCTGACAGATTTCCTTCTGCTTCAAGCTCAGCCTTTGGTCTGTTCTGCATCTGCACATCATTTCCCAAAGGATCCTATACTCTCTCAACCTCCACACACACTTAGGCAGCTAAAGGAATAATTTTTCTCTCGGCTCTGTTATCTGTTGTTGAAGTGCCTTCTTTCCTGGTGCCTGTGTGTTTTGACATAATGCCTGTCTCCTCTTTGTGTTTTGTGCTTACCAGTGTAGTTCTTCTGTCCTTGGCATAGGCTATTTCTTCTTCTTCTTTTATTACTATTAATAACTCAGCTTTTGACTTTTATATTTCATCTATTCTTCCCTTGGGTCCTGCATGACTTTATTATAAAGGTTTCTTAGGTATAAATGGGAAGATTCATTAATATACTTGAAATGAAGGAAACCAGTTTCTTAAGTGCTACTAAGATGAAAAATTCTGTGCAATAAAAATAAGGACAAAGCAATCTGACATTTGCTTGAACAATTTATGCAATAAAAAAGCTTGAGAGACTCCTTGAAGGAACTTTTTGTTTATTTACATTGTGATGGATCCTTTACAGTCGTAAGCACACAAGGTTATGTCTGTCCCAGGGCTTGTTCAAAGAATCCTATACATTTTTGCCCAACAAAAGCAAATGCTAGAGATCACATTCATTCATTCCTTCAGCCATTCTTTCATTCACTTCTTCATTCATTTATTCAACAAAAGCTTATTGAGAATTTGCCTATGATCTAGGTACCTTGCTGAATACAGGGAACACAATGTGAGGGAGTGCCCTGGGTGCCCCTTGTGAAACATGTAGGCTAGTATGAGAGGCAGCCAGTAAGCAGTTATACAAATTTTAAACACTTATAGGATGAAAATAGTAATCTATTATAAAGGATAAACAGAAGGTATTTACATGTTACTTGCTTTTCTTTATACTCTTCTGTGCAAATAAATCTCTAAACAATATTGACTAGGGATGAAATAGGGAAAATGAAAAAGGCAACAAATACATGTTTAAAGTTTTTTGATTTATTTATTTTTATTTCATGTGTATGAGCGTTTTGCCTGCATGTATGTAAGTACACCACATGCATGTAATGCCCATGGAAGCCAGAAGAGGGCGATGGATCTCCTGGAACTGGAGTTATGGATGGTTGTTAGTCACCATGTGGGTGCTGGGAATCAAACCTGTCTTCTCTACAAGAATAACCAGTGCTCTTGGGGCTGGAGAGATGGCCTAGCGGTTAAGAGTGCCGACCGCTCTTACAGAGGACCCGGGTTCGATCCCCAGCACCCACATGGCGGCCGAGAGCTGTCTGAAACTCCAATTCCAGGAGAACTCCAGCTCCAGGGGAATCCGAGACCTTCTTCTGACCTCCGCGGAATTGCACGACACGGGTGCACAGACCTGCATGCAGACAGTACATTGATACATATACAGAAATAAATTAAAAAAAAAAAAGAATAACCAGTGCTCTTAATCTCTGAGCCATCTCTCTAGCCCCATCAAGTATATGTTTTTATAACCTTGAGGAATTTTCCTGACTTATAACTGTGCAAACATTTCCATGTGGGGGGAAATGTCAAATTATGAGTGCTTATAAAAGGATATTAGAATTTAGAAATTTCAAATATTTTATTTAACTCTAGGAGAGATGGTCCTACTTTAATGAGCAGATCACTTGCTTGTGATAGGTAGTATTTTTTTTTTTTAATGTGTATGAATGTACTGTCTCCATGTAGGTTTGTGTACCCGTGTCATGCAGTGCTGCAGAGGTCAGAAAAGGGTGTCAGATTCCCCTGGAACTGGAGTTAAAGACTGTTCTCAGATGCCATGTGGGTGCTGGGGATCGAACCCAGGTCCTCTGCAAGAGCAGTTGGCACTCTTAACCACTAGGCCATCTCTCCAGCCCCCGGCAGTATGTTTTTAGAATGTAACAACTCTGAAAGATTTATTTACTTGTGTATGTGTCTTCGTGTAGGAGCTAGGAGAATTTGAGTGGATGGGTGTTTGTCTGTGTGCATTCATCAGCTATCCTCCTATCTCACTCTGTGTCTGTTCCTTTGAGGCAGAACTTCTCCCTGAATGTGGAGCTTACATTTTCTTGGATGAGCTGGAAGCCAGTAAGCTCTAGTGAGTATCTTGTGTCTGTTCCCTTTAGAGCTCCAGTTACAGGTGTGTATGGGATGCCTGGCCTGTAACAGGGGTGCTGGGATCTGAAGTCAGGTCCTTATGTTACGCAGCAAACATTCTTAACTGCTGAGCCATCTCTCCAGCCCATAAAAATTTAATAACTTTTAATTAAATCTCAACATGCATAAAAATATGGAGATCCTATGTGTACAGGTTGGAATTTTTCCACAAATTGAAAGTACCTCTATGGCCAGAATTTAAGTGAAAGAACAAGATGTTTCTTGGCACCTGGAAGCTCTACCAATGTTCCCTTTCATTCAGTAAATACAGATTACAAAAAGACTAGTATTTTCTAGTACTTGGTATGTGTTAGCCTCAATGCAAAGTCATTTAAAGATGCCCTATATTGTTAAGTAGGGATTTTTTTTTTCCTTCATAGCTATGTTAAATTATTCCCTGGGAATCTAGCTGACATTAGTCATTTAATTTGAGAGCTTTCCTTTACAGATGGCCAGGCAAATACCCTGCAGCCCAGTGTAGACAGAACTAGTCCAGTTTGCATTCCTGGAGATTTTCCACCAGTAAGTTTCCACGATGCTAGTGGCCATGCAGCCCATGAGCAGGAGGAGAGAAAAATGGAAGTGAGCTGATACTAGGGCTCCTTTATGTGTTCCTCAGCAACTCCTTCCCCGTGGTGAAAATAGCCGGCCTCTGAATCCTGAAGGCCTCTGGAAAGTAAGTGTTTCTTAGACTAAGAACCAAGGTCTTCAGAAAATTTCTTCTAGTGTTTGGGCCCCATACCTCAGAGTTCTGGATGCTGTTTGCTGAAGACTATGGAGGAAAACAAAGAATTCGGAGGACCCTGAAGAAACAGGAACAAAGATATTACCCACAGGCTCTCAGGGCACAGCATACTTTAAGTGAGGCATTGAAAGACTTCTTTTTATTGAAGTTTTGTGCATTTCATACAACATTTCTCAAAACAGTTTAGACTCATTCCTCCTTCCAATGCCCCTCACCCTACCCGCCTAGCTCATGCATTCTGCCATACATGTCTTGCATTTTTTTCTCAGTCTTTTTAAAGTTTTTCTATGCAGAAGTTTACTATTTGGGCAGAAGTTTACTGTTTCAGTCAGTTCTTTGCCCCAGTCCTTTTGCTGTTGTTGTTGTTGTTGTTGTTTGTTGTTGTTGAAATACTTCTGGACAATACAGCAGGCATGTGATAAGCTCTCATATGGCGCACGGATACTTCTGCATGACCCTGATGTCTGACCTCATCCTCTCTGACATCATGTGCAGTCTTTGTGTCAGATCTTTTCTCCTTCAGACCCCAACCCAACTTCCTGTTTATGTCACTTGTTGAGTGGGGGGACAGCTTTGCTCCCTCTTTTGCTGAGAACTTTGAGGTCACCAAAAATGGCCTTCCTTCCTTCCTTCCTTCCTTCCTTCCTTCCTTCCTTCCTTCCTTCCTTCCTTCCTTCCTTCCTTCCTTCCTTTTCTTGCCCGGTCTCTTGGCACGGTTTTTCCCACATGCCCTTTATCTTTCTTTTTAAAAGGCAAACCCACCCACAGCCAGAGCCTTTCTCTGTCTCTCTAGTGTTTTGTTTCTCCAGCAGTTTATCATCTCCCCACACTTTGGGTTTTAAACGTCTAATGTAACAGTTTTGACACATATGAAAACGTAGCGAGGACAGAATGATGAGTCCTACCTACCCTTCACTCAGGTTTAGAGCATAATTTTCCCACACTTTATCATGCATTTCTTTCTTTTGCTTTTTTTAAAAAATTTTTTACAGCAGAATGTGAGGTAAGTTCCATCATTCTCTTATCACCCTGTCTAATCACATCCTGTCTCACTAGGATTGTCTCAGTGGTCCCCGAAGGGTTGTCCCACCTTCTGCTCTGACCTTTCCGTCAGTCTCAATACAGAAGTCATATTGACCTCATTAGGCCATGAAATGATTATTAAATTTGTGCTCCCAAATGGTTTGATGTTGGGCTCCTTAGATTGTCCCCTGAGGCTGTCCATAACATGAGTCCTGGTCATTCTACTTACTTGTAGATCATTTTGTCTGCTCTGTCCTTTGCTTACTCTGTTCCAGCCAGAAGGATCCTTTTCTTCTAACTTGGCTCGCAGGGTCTTTGCATTTGTGGTTCCTTGTCTCGTCTCTAGCATTTGCCTGGGTCCCTACAAGATTCACACTCATCTCTTTGAGATGTTTGTTAAAATGTCACATCATTAAAATCAGCCAATTATAACATGCAATTTGTCCCTCTAACCTTCAAATTCCCCCTTTCCCGTCATGCGGCTGGACACTCCATCCCTGTACCGCTCAAAGTGCACTTATCTGTGCTCCTAGTAGGAAAGCTCTAGGCAAGCCCAGAAAGGAAGGTGGAGACATTTGCCCTCCCATCAGGCCCTAGCTTTTATTTTAGGCAGCCTGCCTCCTCATTTTAGCACCCGTGAGTGAAGAAGAGAGGAGGCTCATGAAACAAAAAAATCTCAACACAGAAGGAAATTTGAAGGAAAAGAGGAGTTTGAATCAGAGGCTTTTCCAAGCTGTGACCTTCAAATGTTCCTTGAACTCTGGCTACCCCTCACATTCTACCTAGAAACCCCTCCTACATTTGCACTTCTGGTCAGACATGTTTACCTTGTGCCTTTGGCTCAGCTCAGAGAAGGGCAGCAGTGAAAACTCAAGTGTCAGATCAAAGAAAACTGCCCCCCCCCCCTCCTGGCCTCCCGGCCCCTGAGGGCAATGCTGCTGAAAACAATCAAGCAGCATGTCACACTCCTCCAGACAGGCACACTCGGGTCCTGCTCCTGACAGCTCTGCACAGCTTGCTGCTGAGGCCCAGGGGAAATGACAGACTGTCCAGCCCAAGCCAGGTTCAGAGGAAGCGGATGGATTTGTCTCGGCTAGGGCTGTCTCCATGCCTATGTACCAAGAAAGATCTCTTTGGAGTTGTGCTAATTACACTGATTTCTGGATGTTCAGAATCTGCAGTCTTTATTTGTAACCAGATCTCCCTGTGGCTGCCCTACAGCCACTGATGACTTTTTTCATGGGCCAGCGTTTAGAAGCTATTCCTTTATTTCCATTAATAGTTATTTCCATTTACTTTTTGTTCTCAGTGCTAGGGATTGAATGTACAGAGCCTTGTGCATGCTAGGCAGCTGCTCCCAAGCTTTCCATTTACCTTTTTTTTTTTTTTTTTTTGAGTCAGGGTCTCCCTGTTGCTCCAGATGGCCTAGAACTCTCACTATGTAGACCAGGTTGGCCTCATCTGCCTATCTCTGCCTCCCTAATGCTGGGCTTAATTAAAGGTATGTGCCACCACACCCCACTTTCCATTTCCACTTACTTTTGATAGTGGGTGGCTTTGATTTAAATTCTGGAAGCTCCAGCCCCCAGGAATATTTTACCTATCATGGCCCCTAGAGACTAGCACTCCCTCCTACAGTGGAATTAAGTGCTGTGTAGTAAGGAGAGGAACGTTTCTGGGATGCACTAACTGATAGGGGATCTAAGACATGATCAAGTCTAGAACTAGATCAAGAGAGTTGTTTTGGCAGCACTTAATCAGTGGTGGCACAAAGTATGGCTTGGAGGGTCATTCTGCCCTGCGATTTGCATTAGTGGTGGATGACTCTCTTTAGAATAACTTTCTTTTCAGTAACAAAAGAGCGATTGGAGTTGCCTTCTAGAAGTGGGGCAGGTTTGGTGAGTGACAAGAATTTAGAACAGAGAATTGACCCATGAGATCCTCAGGTTTGAGGTATAGTCTCCACAATTCCTCTTGGGCCTTTCCTTGACTCTTTGGAATAAACATTGAACAAATACAGTGTGTAAGGAAGGACACTCTGTGTGAGTGTGTGTGTGTGATTGTGTGTGTGTGTGTGTCTGTCTGTCTGTCTAAAATACAGATAATACAGATCTTAGAGATGATCTTGAGCTATGTAGTGCATTCTTTAAACTTTACCACAGAAGATCGACTCATTCCCAAGCACTTTATACTAATATAGTAAGATCCGCCCCCAGGTGGAGTCTTACTGTAGTGGAGTAAAATCGTATATCTGCTTCTCCTACACGTTGTCAGCTTCTTGAGGACACGACTCATGCTTCATATGTTGATTAATGAATACTCTAGGGTTTTTAAAAATGGGGAATCTCCTGTATTTGAAAAACTGTTCTCTGTACTCTTCACTTATGAGACAGTAAAACCACAAGACAGGAGTGGTGAGAGGACAGCAGCAGCACTGAACACGCAGCAACACTGATACTCACATATGCTTAAAGCACTCTTGCAAGTTCAGTTCACTCACTAGCCACTACAATCCCTTTTGTCATTTACCGCTATTGCATACTTTTACAGAAGGCACATAGAGGTTAAGAGAGGAGTCAGACATGTGTGGCAGAATGCATGAACTTGGGTAGGGTGGGGGCATGGAAAGGAGAATGAGTGTAAATTGGACTGAGAAATGGTGTATGAAATGCACAAAAGTAATACATATATATATATATATATATATATAATAGAGAAGAGAGAGAGAGAGAGAGAGAGTCAGAGTCCCAGAAAAGTCTGGAAGCTGTCTGGTCCAAACAGAAGCACGTCAAAGCCATGTCTGCCTGGTTATTAAGTGGAAGCTGAGGATCGCTATAGTTGGAGAAAGAGAAATGCATTTGTAATCAGTGGAACAAGAAACTTAAAATTATAAATTATAGCAAGTACAGAAATAGGTGGGGATTAATCTTCATCTTCAACTTGCCTGCCTGGGCTCTGAATCACCACGGAGATGCACCTCTGTGTTCGTCTGAGAGGACATTTCCACAGGAGGGAAGATACACCCTACACGTGGAAGACACCATCCCATGGGCTATGGTCCCAGAAAAAAATACAAAGGACAAAAAGACAAACCAGGCTAAGTGCCAGCATTGGTGCCTGTGCTTCTTGACAGGCTGCAGTGTGCTGATCTCCACTGCTCTCGTAGCTGTGATGCACTGTAGCTCCACAAAGTATGGGCCCAAATAAACCCTTCCTTTCTTAAGCTGCTTTGTATTTTGGTTCAACAATGAGACATGTAATTAAGGCACAGTGTAAGAATTTAATTATCTATAAATCATAATGATACAAAGAAGTTTGGCCACCCTCGACTGCTGTTCCCACAAGGCACTACTGTGAAGCGTGCTTGACTTCATGGACATCAGGCTGTATGTGGTGCCCTGCAGAATATTTGAAGTTCTATTCCTAGAATAGCATTCTTTTTCAGGTGCCTCTTACCTGTCTTTCCCTTTGCTACCTAATCTGAAGGTTATAGATTCACAGTGAAAGACTCAAAAGAGTCACCAGAGCAAACTGGGAGATACTAGAGAAGAAAGAAGACTCAGTCTTCAAAGCACTTGGAACAAGATGCTTACGGAGAGAATACACGACAGCTTAGCCAGAAACCCTGGGAGCCATTTTGCAGGGCCCAAGAGGAGAAGCTGCCCTTGTCCTTATTTACAGTGTCACATCCTTTTATGCAGCCACTGCATACTTTTTTTGGTTTGAATCAGGTTTTGTGCTTAATGTGAAAATATTTTTCATACCGGAATCTTCTGTGTGCACGAGAAGCCATGTTCACACATAGAACCAGACCTGAGCAGTCGTCTTTGTCTGATGCCTCCCATGAGAACCTCTCTGTCTAGAATGCTTCGCAGATGAAGATATCCCTCTATAAATACTGCTATGGTGTTATTTCAAATGCGAAGTCCTCATTAACCTATGCAGAGAGAAATTATGACACTGTTATGTTTTTTCATATAGAATTGAGTATATCATTACATGAATTTTTCTTACTCTTCTTGGTAGCTCTAGAGCACTGCACGACCCTTGTCTGATAACCATAATGTTACAGCATGCAGCAGGAGTTCAATAAACAGATGTGTACTGGCCTTCACTTTGTATTTTCTTTCTTTTTTTTAAATTTTATTAAAATTTTATTTATTTTTGTATGTGTATGAATGCACTGTCTGCATGTAGGTTTGTACACCCATGTTGTGCAATGCCGTGGAGGTCAGAAGAGGGTTTCGGATTCCCCTGGAACTGGAGTTCTCCTGGAATTGGAGTTACAGACGGTTTTCAGCCACCATGTGGGTGCTGGGGATCGAACCCGGGTCCTCTGCAAGAGCAATCGGTGCTCTTAACCGCTAGGCTATCTCTCCAGCCCTCTTTCTTTCTTTCTTTCTTTCTTTCTTTCTTTCTTTCTTTCTTTCTTCTTTCTTCCTTCCTTCATTTATTTATTTATTTATTTATCTATGTGTATGAATGTACTGTCTGCATGTAGGTTTGTGCACCCATATTGTGCAATGCCACGGAGGTCAGAAAAGGGTGTTGGATTCCCCTGGAACTGGAGTTAAAGATAGTTCTCAGCTGCCATGTGGGTGCTAGGGATCAAACCCAGGTCCTCTGCAAGAGCAGTCGGTGCCCCCAACTGCTAGGCCATCTCTCCAGCCCCGTATTTTCTCTTCTTGATCTGATGATCCTGATAATAGAGTTAATGGGACTTTCAGAGGTCATCTGCTCCATTCTCTACAATATTGAGTGTAGAACTCATCTGTAGAACTGGTTTCATGGTCTACCTGAGCATCTCCAGTGTTGGATGCTCTCTACATCATGATACAGTTTGATCCACTTTGAGCCACTAAAACTCTTTGTGAAGTATTCTCTCTTAAAAACTCATTTATTTTTATTTTATGTGTATGGGAGTTTTGCCACATGCACGCAATACCCATGGTGGCCAGAAGAGGGTCTTGACTCCTCTGGAACTGGAGTTATGAACAGTTGTTAGCCACTACGGGAGTGCTGGGGACCAAACCTGGGTCTTCTGCAGGAGAGGCCAGTGTTCTTAACTGCTGAGACATCTCTCCAGCCCCTGTTCTTTCATAGTAAACTAAAATGTGTTCCTTAAAACTTCTGCCTATTGGGACTATTTAGTGCCATCCTTATGCACACTTGGAGTTATCCAAAATAAATCTGACTACCTTGAACATGGCCATTCTCGAGTATAGAAAAACCAAGGTTATGTCCCATTTCAGGGTTAGGGAGGTAGCTCACTGGTGGAGTGGTTTCCAGGCATGCATGAAGCCTTGGATTTAATCCCTAGCACTGCAGAAAAAAATTTTGTATGTGGACATGTACCATTTGCTATTATCCCTTCCCAAATTGGACCATCACATCTAAAGTAAACTGCAGCACTCCTCATATCATATGGCAGGTCACTCTTCATGAGGTCTTTCCTGTGACTTCTAGTCAGCATGGCTCCTCTAACTTTCTACCCCGACTACAGTATTTCCATAGTCATTGGTGCATTCTTAGCATTCCCCTGATCGTTAGCCCTGTTGAACCCCTTTTAAGGTACACTTGGTCATTTGTTCATCTTTGACAAAATGTGTCAATCCAGGTAGTTTGTTCATTTTTTTTTATTAATTTTATTTATTTCTGTATGTGTACGAATGTATCGTCTGCATGCAAGTCTGTGCACCCGTGTCGTGCAATGCCGCGGAGGTCAGAAGTGGGCGTCGGATTCCCCTGGAGCTGGAGTTCTCCTGGAGTTGGAGTTCAGACGGTAGTTTGTTCATTTTTAATTGGATAATTGCCTATTTTGCCTTTGAGTTGTGTGAGGTTTCCATGTGTTTTGAATGTTGACCCCTTGTTAGTATTTGGCTTGCACATGTTTTCTGCCATTCTGTAGATGGCCCACCAATTGGTTGACAGAAGCTTTTGTGATACAGAGAAGCCTTAACATGTTTATCTTTGCTTCTGTTGCCTGTGGATTTTGTGTCATATTTAAAAAGTCATTCTTAAAACCAATTTCTCTTACATTTTCTAAGAATTCTGTGGTTTCAGATTTTACATTTAAGTGTTCAATTCATTTTGAGATAGTTTTATGAGTAATGTAAAATGGTGGTCCAATTCCATTCTTTTGCATGTAGCTATCCAGTTTTCCAAGACCACTGAAAGAAATCCTTTACTGATTGCATGTCCTTGGCTTTTAACAAGTATTAGTTGATTATTAGTAAACTATGGGTTTATTTCTGGGTACTTTTTTCTGTTACATTCATGTATATGTCAGCTTTATGCTGGTGCCATGCTGTTTTGATTACTATAGCATTATAGTATGTATTTTAAGTTAAAATTTATTTTTTGTTAACCTTATAATAATTACAATAGTAACATGCAATTTATACATAGTAATTGGCTCCATTAAGTTTGACACATTCTTACAATGTCAAAAGATCAAATCAGGATAATTATAGTTTTCCTTCTCTTTGATTTTTTTATTATTTAAAATTTTTTTTACCTCTTAATATTCTTGATTTATTTTTCAAAGTTCTGATTCTGACTTAAGTTGATTCTGTGTAATTCTGATTTATTATGTTGTCTGTTTCCCAGCATAGCACATGTACTTTGCTTCTGTTTCCTGCTCATTTCCTCTCTCACTTATTTTTTTTTTTTGTATTGCATACATGTGTGTAAGTGCACCTGTGTCATGCAGTGACTGTGTAGGTCAAAAGATCATATTGGGTCCCATGGAACTGGAGTTATGGATGGTTGTTAGCCACCATGTGGGTGCTGGTTATTGAACCAGGGTCCTTTGCAAGAGAACCCAGTACTCTTAACTGGTCACCCACCTTTTCAGCCCTGAGATCTTCATAAATTCTATAACAGATTATTGAGAACTGTAGTCACCTACTATGTTGTGAGTTACTGCTTTTCTTCCTGCTTATTCCTTCTATCTCACTGTGCTATGCTATCCATTATCCAAGCCTCCATTAATCACCTCTTCCCTTCACCCTTCCTAGGCTCTAGTAACCACGATGCTATCCAGGGCAACTTTTTTTGGCTTCTACGTAGGAAAGAGAACATGCAGTGTTCATTTTATTGTGTCTGGCTGATTTCATTTAACATACCCGTTCATATGTTTTTGTAAATGACAGAATTTCACTCTTCTTATGATTGCATAACACACACACACACACACACACACACACACATATATATATACATACATATACACACACAATTTTCTTTAACCATTCATCCATCAATGTAGTTCTAGTTTAACTTTATGTCTTAGGTATTGTGACTAGGTCATAGTAAACATGGCATTCCAGGCATCTGTTTGTTATGCTGGCTTCATGTCCCCTCGGATACATACAATAGGATACCTGAGTCATGTGGTACATTTACTCTTAGTTTTTTGAGGAACAGTTCTCCGTAATCTATACTAATTTAATTGCCACCAGCACTGTTTAAGAGTTGCATTTTCTTTGCATCACTATAACCATTTGTTAGTTCTTTTGTCTTAAAAATGATTTTAAAATTATTTTTATTTTAAGTGTATAAGTGTTTTGCCTTTTGTAGTACACACATACACATGGAGGCCAGAAGAGGGCATCAGATCTACTGGAACTTGGGTTACAGGCAGTTGTTAGCCACGATGTGGGTGCTGGGAACTGAACCCAGGTCTTCTGTAAGGGCAGGAGGTGCCCTTAATCACTGAGCCATCTTGCCAGCTCCATCTTTCTTATAATATCCATTCTAACCAGGATGAGAAGATATTTCACTGTGGTGTCAATTTGTATTTCCTTTGTATTTCCAGATAAAATTATATTTTTTCTATTTCTGTGAAAAAATTGGAATTTTGTTATAGATGGCATCAAATCTTAAATCACTTTGGGTAGTATGGCCATTTCAGCAAAATTAATTCTTCAATTCAGTATCTTTTCTTTTCCTCTTTTGAGACAGGGTCTCCCTTTAGTCCTAGCTGGCCTGGAGCTCACAGAGATCCACCTGCTTCTGCCTCCCAAGTGCTGGGATTAAAGGAATGCATCACCATGCCTGGATCAGTATCTTTTCTTAATGAAGGTGGACTGTGGTGAAGGAGAGTCTAGAAAGGAAGAGGAGGGAAGTATTCAAAGACAGTGTCTGGGGTTCATCTATCAAGGGGTTAAAGAAAGTTGGAGTGTGACAAGGAGCTGGGCGTTGAAGCCAGGGGATGAGAGAGATGTTGATTTCTGGGACTTGTTAGGAGAGCTGAGGTAGGAATTCTAGCTATATTTATTTGCTGCTGGGCATCGTCTGTAGTCTTATCTGTGGATGATCCCTGGCCAAGGCTAGCGGGCATGCAAATAGCTTAGGGTAGGTGCCACGTTTTAAGCATTTGGACAGAACTGGGGTTTCAGTTTCATTCCCCACAATATTTGTAGTAGACACACCTATACGCCAAGAATTACACACTCCAGACTTAATCCAATCAAGAAATGAATTTGTAAAGGCCTTCCTCCTAACCTGGGTGGACTTACCTGCCACACATTTGGGGAAACTAAAAGAAGACACCATTTGTCCCTCTTGTGGAGTTCCTATTATAAGGATATTTTTGTTTTTCAAGGCAGGGTAACCCTGTAGTGCCAGCTAGCTTGGAACTCACTGTGGAGACCAGGCTGGCCTTGAACTCACAGAGATCTCCCTGCCTCTGCCTCCAGAGTGCTGGGATAAAAGGTGTGCAGCACTGTGGCCAGGGTATTGAAAGGATTCTTGGTCAAGGGGCTGCATTTATTTTCAGGAACTTTCTGGAGTGGGCAATACATTTGGCAGACTTAGAAGTTATTCTCAGCTTAGAGAGATGCACAGTGGAGAACTTATAAAAGTAAAATGGGATGACAGAAGCAATGGCAAACTTGAAAAAGAAAGGAAGCGGCTGTGGTGAGTGGAGGTCATTTGATTGACACACGAGACACAGAGTTATGAGTTCAGTGACTGAGGATGGCCCTGGGCCAAAGGAAAACAAGCCAGAGGTTGAAGAACATGAGGAGGCAGCAGAACAAAGTCGAGATGAGACTATGATGGAGGCTGTCACAGCAGGCATACAGTCCGTTACAATGTGTGAATGACATGACATTAGAGACTCATGTGACAGGGCCTGTGTGTGGCTCTGAGTTAGCCTGCCTGTCTGCTGGGAGAGGCGGAGTTGGGGAATGACAGGGCAGCAGCAGGAGACCTGGCTCTGGCTTCTGGGATTGTTGACAGATGATGCAGGACAAGCTGGTCACGGTCTAAAGTTCCTCACAGGTAGATCCCATGTGGCATGAAGCACTACAGCAAAATTGTAACGAAAACTCCAATGTTCTCTGGCAAGAGTTCAGTGGGGCAGTCTGAGGACAGGGCAGAGTTGGCAGCAGACTCCTGTTGGTGAAGAGCAATGCCAGACCCAGCTAAAAGACCTTGGCCTGATTTTAGTCATCGTCTTTGTCTCTGAGTCTGACTGGAGTCCTTTCGCTCATCCCACTCATGATATCAGAAAGAATCCTTTGTTTACGAAGTGCATCCCCCACTAACTGAAGTCCTGTAGTCCGTGTATTGCCCGAGATTCTCCTACCACAGCATACCACCGACTGACTTCTGGTCACACAGTTGCCTCATGTTATGCCTGTTTTCCCAGCCTCGCTTTTTCTTCTTTCCCACCCAGTCATTCTGTGGAGGTCCCATCAGGCTATCCTCGTTCATGGCTCCCTTAATGCTTAGGGAGTTGCACTAAGTCTTGATCACTTTCAGTCTAAGAGGACAGAATAAAAAAATTTCCGCTCTTGCAGAGGACCCGGGTTCGATCCCCAGCACCCACATGGTGGCTGAGAGCCGTCTGAAACTCCAATTCCAGGAGAACTCCAGTTCCAGGGGAGTCCGACACCCTCTTCTGACCTCTGCGGCGTTGCACGTCACGGGTGCGCAGACTTGCATGCAGACAATACATTCATACACATATGGGAAAAAAAAAAATTTTCCTAGGGCTGGAGAGATGGCCTAGCGGTTAAAAGCACCGACTGCTCTTGAAGAGGACCCAGGTTTGATCCCCAGCACCCACATGGCGGCTGAGAACCGTCTTTAACTACAGTTCCAGGGGAACACAAATCTACATGCAGACAGTAAATGCATATACATAAAAATAAATAAATAAATAAAATTTTTAAAAAATTAAAAAAATTTCCCATCATGGCCATTTGGTTCTATCTCTTTGAGTGCGTGAACCATTTGTCAAGTTATATCCCTCTTCTCTATTATCTGACTGGAAGTTATTCCACTCCACAGACAACCATGAGCAGGGGCAAGAGGCTGGTTTTATGCATATTTATATTTTTTTTCACTATTCCATATACTGAAAATATAAATGGAGACATAATTGAGAATATTGAAGATAGCAAGAAAAAATGCACTATAATAATTACAACTAGGAATATAGGGGCTGGAGAGATGGCTCAGCAGTTAAGAGCACTGGATGCTCTTGCAGAGGACTGAGGTTCAATTCCCAGCACCCACATGACAGCTAACAACTGTCCATAACTCCAGCTCCAGGGGAATTCAATGCCCTCTTTTGACTTCCACAGGAATTGCACTACATGGGTGCACTTATATACAAGCAGGCAATACAGTCATACACATAAGATAAAAATAATAAATAAACAAGACTAGAAAGATGGCTCAGCAGTTAAGAGTGCAGAGTGCTCTTGCAGAGGACCCGGGTTCGATTCCCAGCACCCACATTAAGTCGGGCATGGTGGCCCACTACAGGGAGACCCTGTCTCAAAAAGACACACAAAAAATAATAAATAAATAAATAATAAATAAACTATTTTAAAGAAATATACAAGGATGTAGATAAAATTTCAAAAGAATAAAAGGAGGGATATGGGCCTATAATTTTCCTCTTTTGTTGCATCTTTACCTGGTTTTGGTATTAGGGTTTGGTTTGTTCTTGCCTTTCCAGATTCTTGAGTTATACCATTAGGTCACTTATTTGTGTTCTTTATTATTATTATTTTTTTTTATTATTTTGGTCCTTTTGAGACAGAGTCTTCCTGTAGCCCCAGCTGGCCTGGAACTCTCTATGTAGCAGCTCAAGCTGGCCTTGAACTCCCAGAGATCCACCTGCCTCTGCCTCCAAGTGCTGGGATTAGAGACGTGTGCCACCACGCCCGGTACTTTCTGATTTTTAATGTAGGTGCTTAGAGCTAAAAACTTCCCTCAACTAGCCTCTGTCTTTTGACCGGGGAGTGGAGCCCATTGATATTTAAAGTTATTATTGAAAGACATATATTCGTTACTATCATTTTATTTTCCATTTGTATTCTTAGTCTTATTTTGTGTTCAACAAAATACTTGCTGATCACATATAGATAAAATGAGGAGAAAGAGCATTCCCTAGAGGTTCCTTAGTCGCATTCATAGAAGAAATTAAGAATGGACCAAATGGAAGCGTTAGGACAATTTTATTAGAATTTTGAAGGGAAATCTTCAGAGCAGGCAAGGTGGGAAACTCAGCAGCTGCTTTGAGGAAGAGAATGGAGGGGAGAAAGAAAGAAGCCACGAGGCCCGGCAGGTTTTAGCCTGCATGGTGGTCAGACCCATGGCTGACTGGCAGCCACATGGTGGAGAGAAGGAAACTTCAGGGAAAAAGTAAAGGAATATAAAATGCTAGGGTAGCCCAAAGCAGTAAAGAGAAGGAATATGAAGAAGAAAAGGAGAGATTTGAAGAATTCAGAAAAGCAGGCAGACTTACAGAGTCCTCCATGTCTGTGGCTGGATCCAGAAGCACTGCCCTGGGAGTTAGGACTCCAGACAGGAAAAGTTCACTATCTCATTAATATACTAGATATTCTGCCCATCTGTTTAGCATGACTTAAGGTGAAATGAACATGCCTTCTCAGGGGTGGTCCCATGATCACCGTGATTGACCAGCGAAACTGGAAAGGTGGATTTTTTTTTTTAACAGACAGACTAGAGATTTTATAGTGTTTCCCATTAATGTTATGGGGTCTATTTGTTACTTTTACACAGACACATATCAAAAAGATCATCCACCATGACCAAGTTGGCCTTATGCAAGAGATGCAGGGATCCATCAATATACCTGTCAATACCTGTAATAAATCATACAAATGGACTTAAAGTAAAAAAAATCACATGATCATCACAATAGATGCAGAAAAGACCTTTGACAAAATCCAGCATGCATTCATGATAAAAGTCCTGGAGAGAATTAGATTGGAGGAACATACCTCAACATAATTAAAGCTATATATAACAAACCCATAGCTGACATCATTCTAAATGGAGAAAAACAGGAAACATTCCTATTAAAATCAGGAAACAGACAAGACTCTAGCCAGAGCAGTAGGACAAGAGAAGGAAATTAAAGGGTTACTAATTGGAAAGAGATCCAATTATTCCTAATTGCAAGTGATCTTTTTGATGTGTCTGTATGTGATTTGCAAGTATTATGCAAAAGATGTCCCAAAAATTTCACCAGAAAACTTATAGAAGTGGAAAACATTTTCAGCAAAGTGGCAGGATACAAACATCAGTTTTCAAAACTCACTAGTCTTTCTAAAGATCAATAATAAGCAACCAAAGAAATATTTCATGGGAATACTCCCATTCACAGTAGGGCCTCAAAAAAGAAAATAAACCATCTAGGAATAAACCTAACCGAAGACATTTAAGACTTCTACAATGAAAACTTTAAGTCTTTGAGGAAAGAGATTGAGGAAGACACTAGGAGAGGGCAAGACCTGCTGGCTCATGGGTTGGCAGACTTAATACTGTGAAAATCATCCTACCAAAAGCAATTTACATAGGTAATGCAATCCCAGACAAAATACACAAGGCCTTCTTCACAGAAATAGAAAAAAAAAAACCCATCATGGGTCTGAAGAGATGGCCTAGTGGTTAAGAGTGCAGACTGCTCTTGCAGAGGACTCAGGTTCAATCCCCAGCACCCACATGGCGGCTGAGAGCCACCTTTAACTCCAGTTCCAGGGGAATCTGACACCCTCTTCTGACCTCTGTGGCACTGCACAACACAGGTGCACAGACCTACATGCAGACAGTACATTCATACACGTACAAAATAAATAAAATTTAAAAAAGAAAAAAAAATCCTCAAATTCATATGGAATTACCAAAGATACTATATAGCCAAAGAATCCTGAGCACAAAGTACACTGTCAGGGGGATTTCCATACCAGATTTCAAACAATATTACAGATCTATAATCATAAAACAGCATGGCATTGACACAAAAACAGCTGTGCAGATCCATGGAGCAAAATACAAGACCTACACCTGAGTGCATGCAATTTCAGCTACCTGATAATTTACAAAAATGCCAAGAATACATACTGGAGGTGTAAGAGTAAGAGCTCTCTCTGAGAGGTGGCTCTGTGCATGAGCTCCAGAGCTCCGGTGCAGTGGGGAGCAGGAGGTGCATTGTGCAGGGCACCAGACGGGCGGCTCCGCAGGTCCTAGCCAGTCTTATTGGAGTGAGATGATATCTTAAACACTTTTTAAGATGTTTCTCAGGCGTCTCTAATCTTATTCTGGTCATCATGGCTAAGATCAAGAAAACAAATGACACCAAATGTTGACAAAGATATAGGGAAAGAACCCTCATTCACTGCTGGTGGGATTGCAAACTAGTGCAACCTCTGTGAAAATCAGTGTGCAGAACTCTTAAAGAGAAAAAATAAAATATGATCCACCTGTAAAACTCCTTGGCATTTAAAGAGCTCAGTGTCTCACTACAGAGATACTTGCTCAGCCATATTTGTTGCTGCTCTTCTCACACTAGCTAGGAAATGAAAACCCACATGTCCCTCAACTGATGAATAGGTAATGCAAATGTACTACGTTTACACAATAGAGTTCTACTCAGCAGTAAAGAAAAAGGAAATCTCACTGTGGAGCCCATGCATTTGGCCTCTGAAACATTGCTTATATTCGTGACCCCGCTGAAATGGAGATATTTTCCTTGGGGGTTTTTCCTAAAAAGATTATTCTTTCTTCTCTATTTCATATTTTATTAAATTTTTATGATTTTTCATACAATATAGCTTGACAGTATTTAAATCACCTTCCCTTTCCACATCTCCCCCCAACTGCAAAGGTACAAGCAAGCAAGGATTCAGGACTCTCAAACCCTCAGACCCTCAGACACTACAATCCCTGGGGAGAAAGCCTGACCATTCAGCATTCAAGGAGACAAATGACAGGAAGAGCACTGTGAAATGGCAATCCTGTGTTGGGCTGAGAGATTTATACTAGAGAAAGCTGATTTCAGTGCAGGAATTCAACTCAACAGAGAAGAGAGACAGATGGACACTGCATACAGCCCATTCTGGACGAACCTGTTTAAACGCCCTAGAGATAAGTAGCTTGTTTTTCATCTGCAGAATTTGTGGCAAAAAAACAACTCTGGTGAGAACTTATTTTCATCTCAAAAAAAAGGAGGAACTACTGACAAAAACAACACCATCAGCACAACAAAAAACAAAATCGGGGCTGGAGAGATGGCCTAGCTGTTAAGAGCGCCGACCGCTCTTGCAGAGGACCCGGGTTTGATCCCCAGCACCCACATGGCAGCTGAGAACCATCTGTAACTCCAATTCCAGGAGAACTCCAGTTCCAGGGGAATCTGACACCCTCTTCTGACCTCTGCGGCATTGAACAACATGGGTGCACAGACCTACATGCAGACAGTACATTCATACACATAAAAAATAAATAAGTAAAATTTTAAAAAATCATGAAATTTGCAGGTAAATGGATGAAACTAGAAACTGTTATACTAAGGAAGTAATACAGACCCAGAAAAACAAAGGACACGTGGTCTCTCTCATTTGTGGATCCTGGCTCCAAATCCTTAGATGTAACCACAGGAGCCAGGAAAGTGGAAAGGAACCATGGGAAGTCAAAGGGAAGAAGAAGCTTTTGAGAGGGGGGATAGTAGGAGACAGGTGTTACCAAAGGGGAAATGGAGAAGATGGGGGCTATGTTAACTGGGAAGGAAATAGAAAGGGGCTATACAGGGGGAAACACGAGAGATAAAGAACACTTAGGTGATGTCACCAACCAGAGGGAAATGTATTAGTTCAAAAGCCTACTGAAAAATATACATTACACATATGACTGCATGGCTATACTTGAAGGCTACATAACAAAAAACACAGTGACAACAGGGAAAACCTCCCTTTGAACTGTTGATCAGGGTAGTCCAACAGACTCCCAAAATAATATAGGCTATTTACACAGCCCTTGATTGCCTCCCAGAACTTGAAGGTAAGACCTTATTTCTGAAGACAGGATATACTTGGACACAGAACTTGGAAAAATCAAGCTAGAAGTGCTCTGGAAGCCTCCCTGAAGACTCGCTTCCATAGTATAAGAAGATACTATGCAAACTGCTAAGGGAAAAAAAAAAAATCAATGGTCTCATCCAGCTGTAAAGGCTATGCACCACAACAATGACCAGCCCAGAAAATAGTCTCTATTCATGCAGTACTGTATGCTGGGCACCATCAACAGCTGTCTAATTGGATTTAAGGCCTTCTCAATGGGAGGGAACTCATATGTGGTACTGTAAACATAGCCAAATATACATGGCTGAAGAGATCCTAGATCCTAGAGAGAAACCTAATTTTGTCATATCCCTAGACATTACTGTATTCTAAATATATATTCTTATATATACAAACAAATGTACCTTTCACCACTCATCACCTGAGCATCTTTTTGCATCAGATGGAGACTATTACAAAGTTCCACAACTGCTCAAACACAGAGAATAAGTGTCTGTGAGATGCCTAGGCCTAAGTGACACATCCATAATGCAATTCTTACAGCTAAGGCTCAGGAAACAGCATATTTATGCTGAGCCAATAGTTGATAGAAACGATATCAATGAATCTCTCAGCTCTCACCAATGAAGCTTCCTCATGCAACAAATAGCCCAGGAAGCCACAACTGGCTAAAGTGCAGAGAAGTAGGAGATTGCGGCATGCATATCCCTCTCTGCCACTGAAGGCTCAGGGCCACTGTAAAAGAGAGGGTGGGAAGATGGTAAGAGTCAGACGTAGCTGATGGCCACAAGAAAGCGGTTTTCCAGGCATCTCGGAAGTTACTCATATGAACTTACATCAATAGTAGCAGAATGCACAAGACCCATGCAAACTCAAGCCAGACCAAAACCCAGCATAGAAGTGCGAAAGTGGGAAAGAAGCCCCAACCTTTGCTGATGAGTTATTGGCAATTGATAACTCCTGGGAGAGAAAGAGTTTGTTTTCTTTTTTTTAATTTATTTTTTCTTATGTGTATGAATGTACTGTCTGCATGTGCCCCCGTGTTGTACAGTGCTGCAGAGATCAGAAGAGGATGTTGAATTCCCCTGGAACTGGAGTTAAAGATGGTTCTTAGCCACAGTGTGGTGTTGGGAATTGAACCCGGGTCCTCTTGCAAGAGCAGTCCGTGCTCTTAACTGCTGAGCCATCTCTCCAGCCCGAGTTTGTTTTCTTTAAGGATGTGAGGCTAGGTAGGTTAACGAGGCTGCAGTGGACGGACCCATAATGAACGACACTTGAGGAAGCAAATTTGACTCAGATAGGCCTCAATACATCCGACAGAGTACAGGAAGTTCAATGGGGAGGTTACAAGAGCAGTGCAGATAAGGGAGGGAGTCTAAACACGATCAAAATACATTGTATGAAATTTGCAAGAATTCAATAAAAACTAAAACAAAAATAAATCTTTAAAAATAATAAAAGGTTTAATTTAAAAAGAGCACATACACTTTTCTATGCATTCTATCATTAATTTAACACACTACATAGAGAATCATTTAAATATTCTACATCTGGTTCTATTAACCAGGAGGCCTCAGTCATTGAAAATTAAAGCACAGCATAAAGCTCAAAAAAAAAAAAACAAAAAAAAACCACACTGTGCTTGCAAATAAAATCAGTTTCATAGCATTTTCATGTCTTTCCTAATCAATTTAAAACTTTATCACAGTCTAAAAAATGTCAATGGTATTCTTTTCAAAATCTCTACAGACTTTGTTGAAGTTCTATCTGAGAGAATAAGGATTTTCAGAGTCTCTGAAACATTTTTGGAGATCTACTGTTATATCCTGTTTGAAAAGGATTCTCACAGATCCCTGTGCTGCAGTCCCCTGGGTGTCACCTCTGCATGGGCTCTGCATTTGGTCACATGATTTTCTCTTGTCCATGGAATATGTATGAGCAAATACTCCACAGCTGGGATCTGTAACGTGCTTATGCAAAGATGCTTGTCCCTGAGAGCATGATGGGAACAAACCCAGGAGCATTTCTCTGAGGATGGAAGACTACGTGGGATGTGCTAGCTGGAGCTCGGGTCTCATGAGTGATGTCCCCGTGGATTCCTTTCTGATTCTCTTACCCAAAACAGAAGAAGTGTCCAGCCAGACAATGCAGTCATAAAAATTAGTAAAAATTTGTAGGGTTTTTTTGTGTGTGTGTATGTGTGTGTGTGTGTGTGTACATGCAACATGCATTTTGTTCTGAAACTCTCCAAGTAGGCCGGGCTTGCTGCAGCAAGCCCCAGGAATCCACCTGTCTCTGCCTCTTTAGGGCTTTAAAAAAATAAGTTCTCAGGTCCTTCTGCTTACAAGACAAGCACTTTGCCAACAAAGCCATCTCTCTAGCCTCTAATATTCATAGTTTTAAGCAACAAATTGTTGCAATGCTTTCCTACGCAAAAGTTATTGATCCAAACTCAAATTTATGTCAACATATCAGTTTATAGTACTGAAATTAATATGGGACTTATATTAAAAAGCTGAATCACTGGCCGTGGTGGTACACGCCTTTAATCCTAGCACTCGGGAGGCAGAGGCAGGCGGATCTTTGTGAGTTCAAGGCCAGCCTGGTCTACAGAGTGAGTTCCAGGACAGCTGGGACTACATGGAAACCCTGTCTCGAAAAAGACAAAAAAAAAAAAAAAAAAAAAAAAAAAAAAAAAAGTTGAATCAACATAATAACTCAGACCAGGATCAGAGCTTGAATTACATGCAGGAGGTGAGTGAGTTTTGTTCCAGAGTTGAATTTACGATGTGAAACACTAGGCTTGGCCCAGAGTAAGCATGAAGGAATAATTTCCATGAAATGGGAGAAAATGGGTTATTTTTTCCACAAAAAAAATTAACTTTTGTTAGCTATTCGAAGTTTAAGAAAACATCATGTTAGAACATATGACAAAATAAATTTCAGGTTTATTATAATTTTAAAGTAAGAAATTCAATCTTTTTTTAAAAAAAAACCTGGAGTACATAAGCATGTTTAATATACAAATGAAGACATTCTAGACATAAGGCAGTGGATGGAATTAAAGGAAATGAATGAACTAATTCAAAAACTGAAAGCTTCTACAGTTAAAAAGAAAAAAAGAAAGAAAAGGAAATTGGAAGATAAATTTGGAATCATGTTTGCTAAAATACTATCTAAGTTTATGAGACCAATAGTTAACTTTTGCCTCCCTCCTTTCAAGTTTAGGCATAGACAGAGAAACCAGGACAATATAAGGTCAAATTAACACTGTTCTTTTTGTTTGTTTGTATTTTTGAGGCAGGGTCTCCCTTTAGTCCCAGCTGTCCTGGAGCTCACTTGAACTTGCAGAGATCCACCTGCCTCTGCCTCCTGAGTACTGGGATTAAAGGCATGTGCCACCATGCCAAGATGGTTCTTAGCTGCCATGTGGGTGCTGGGAATTGAACCCAGGTCCTCTGCAAGAGCAGTCAGTTCTCTCTTTCTTTCTTTTCTTTTCTTTTCTTTCTTTTTTTTTTTTTTTTGAAACAAGGTTTCCCTGCAGCCCCAGTTGTCCTGGAACTCTCTATGTAGACCAGGCTGGGCTTGAACTCAAAGAGATCCACCTGCTTCTGCCTCCTGAGTGCTGGGATTAAAGGCGTATGCCTCCATGCTCAGCACTACCTGCTGTTCTTATCATCAAAGATGGATTATGGTTTAGATATAAACCTATAGTGAGTTTCCTAGGAGTACAGTTGGGAATAAAGTTGCTCGCTTTGCCACAGGCAGAGCAGAATGGCTTCAAGCCTGGGGTGGGCACAGAGCCTGCATTCAATAGTTTGCTTCAAAGTAGAGAGCAGGCAGATGAGAGGTGAGGAGGAGACCACAGGATGGTGGGGCGGAGAAGATGGAAGAAGGGAGGGAGGAGAGGAGGGGGAGGAGAAGGGGGAGGAAAGGAGGGGGAGGAGAAGGGGGAGGAGAGGAGGAAGAGGAGGCAGAGGAGAAGGAGGCAGAGGAGGAGGAGGCAGAGGAGAAATACAAGCTTCTACAGGACAGATGAGAGAGGGATGACTTGAAAATATTTTGCTCATTCTGTATTTTCTTATGTATTAGGCAAGTAAGTCTGTTGTGGTGGTTTGACTGAGAAATGTCTGCTATAGGCTTATGTACTTGAATACTTGGTTCCTAGTCGATGGCACTATTTGGGAAAGCTTTGAAATCTTTAAGAGGTGGAGGCTTGCTAGAGGAAGTCTGGATTGGAGGTTTTATAGCCTGGCCAGACTTCCTGTTCCCCCTCTCTGCTTCCTGTGTGCAGATGAAGTATGATTAGCCTGCTTCCTCCCCACTGCCAGGGTCATCTGCTTCCAGTCTTCCTCACCAAGAAGGACCGTATCTATCTGGAACTGTAAGGTAGAATAAGCCCTTTTCCCTCTAAGCTGCATTTGGCCATGGCATTTATCACAGCAGCCAATATAGTTTGTATTCCATACTTTCATGTTGTTATGACAAATAAGTGATAGGAACAACTTGTGAAAAAAACTTTATTTGGGGGTCACAGTCTCAGGGGACCCTGTCTATCACAGAGAGGAAGACACAGGATGGACACATGCAGTACAGGCTTCTCATATTATGGTAAACAAAGAAGCAGAAAGCAAGATGGAAGCAGAGGCTAGGGTATGATTTTCAAAGGCTTCCACTTTGGAGGCCATTTTCGCACAGCCTCCCCAAATGCCCAAATAGCTGAGGAACAAGCATTCAAAGCATGAATATATGAAGACATCAAAGATCCAAACTACAAAGTTCCTTATCCCCCAATGAAGAATAAGAATAAGAGTGAAGAGAAACCACGAGTGTTATTCCAGGGCAGGCATTTTTAAATTTTGGGTGCATAGAAACACATGGCAGTCTTTGGACTCTTTTCTCAGAATTATTTTAAAACTTCATGTAATAAAATACATTGAATTACCAAGAAAATAAAGTGTGTTAAAATTCAAGTATAAAAAATAGTATTGGGGAGGTGTCAAAAAATATGTCCTTCTTACTTAGTTCTTCAAATTAATTATCTCATAATGATCTAACAACATTCAATAACTAGCATAATTGTGAAGTTGTGGATCATAAACAATATTTCAACATATGTAGTGTGATGGGAAAATATCTATAATTTCTATTGGAGGCAGAGTCATAGATACTGATAATATGGTTGTCCACCTCTGATTAGAGAAGGGGGAATTGCCTAAGATGCAGTGAATGTGTATGAATACAATAAAATTAATATAATTTTCTTTTTTGAGTTCAAGTACACAGCTCCCACTTGTTTTATCCTCAGGGCCAACAGGCAAAGAATCCTTTCTCAAAATGAAATTTCATCATAACATGAGGTTAGAAAATTGAAAGTTCTTCCTAAATACTGAAAATATAAGAGTCCCATCAAATGAACAGAAAAGCCTTCAGAGATAGAAGAGGCAAGGACAGGTTGAACATTTCGACAATGATAAACATTTGAAGAAGAATTCGACTCCAAAGCAATCAAAGTACAGCAATGTTTTCTAAAATTGCTTCTGAGGATGCAAAATGTACCCATGCAAACACGCATGAACTCTTACTTAGGTGTCTTTCATATAACTAGTCATACTGCTGCTATTTGCATTAAGAATTAGGATCTCCACAGGCTATCAAATATAAAGCCCAGTTCCAGGAGCTAGTTACCCCTTTTGCAATTGTTGGTCAGTGGGGTCCCATAGACCTTCCCTTCAAACATTACAGATACTGCCATTGCTCACAGTCACTCTCCAGAACTTGATGATAACACCCTATTGCTGAAGACACCACATACGTAAGTCATAGGTTACGGAGCAATCGAGGAAGTACTGATCTGGAAGCTTCATCCCTCTCAGCTATATTTCATAGTTCTGGAAAGTTCTTTTTTTTTCTTCTTCTTCTTTTTTTTTTTAATGAATGTACTGTCTGCATGCAGGTTTGTGCACCCGTGTTGTGAAATGCTGTGGAGGTCAGAAGACGGTGTAGGATTCCCCTGGAACTGGAGTTAAAGATGGTTCTTAACCACCATGTGGGTGCTGGGAATTGAACCCGGGTCCTCTGCAAGAGCAGTCGGCACTCTTAACCACTAGACCATCTCTCCAGCCCGAGTTCTGGAAAGTTCTATGCATGACACTAGGATTGGGGAGTCTTACCCAGCTGTGATCTCTGTGAGTTCTAAAAACAATATGCCTGCCAAGATATGCCCACTGGTCAGTAGTGCCATAAACGTTATGAGCGTAGCCAACCACTTTCTGATTTGATTTAAAGCCCAATCCATAAGATGCAACTAATCACTTGTACTGTTAACTAGGCCCAAATCCCATGGCTGGCTAGATCATAGGACTTATGGGAGAACCTAAGACTATTATTCTACTAAATGGACATAGTAATAAACTTCTTCCTAAGGTCTTACCTTTATACCCTTAGATTAATTTGTTTCTCAATCTTCATTAGAGAAGCTTCTTTTTTAATAGATGGCAACCAATACAGAGACTCCAAATGGTCTATGGCAGAGGATAAGAGACTGTTGAGTGCTCAATAGTAAATTGGATTTCTATACCACACCCCTCCCCCCAAGGTTCAGGGATCTTCTAGGAAGAAGAGCCAGATGCAGTGCATGGTATGGTATTTGTCAGACATGACTTTGCCATTGTACACATGAACTCACAGAGGCTGTGACTGCTTGCTCAAGAACAAGCCGGGCAAACTCTCAGCATGGGTGGGCAGGGGCTCTTGACCTGGCACCTCTATCTGAAGAACTTCTGGCAATTGTTGATGGCTGAGGAGGGAGAGCTGATTTTCTTGATGGATGTAGCTCCTGAGAGGTTACCCATTCTTGAGTAGATGATCCTACATCTACACACATACAGGCAGCACTAAGTGGACTCTGGATTTGAAAATATGGCCCATAGAGTTGGGAAGGAAAAGTGGTAGGGAGACTAGGAGAGGAATTGGAGGGGAGTGAGCAGGGGATAGGTTTTATCAAAACACCTTATGTACATGTGTACAGTTCTCAAACACTAAAATTAAAACAATTCTAAAAGGAAATTCTCAAATTTTTCTAATTATTCTCAGTACTATAGTTAAACATTTATAAATGTATATTTCACAATTACCAGCAGTGATATAAGGTCTGATTGGCAATAAAATTCACAAAAATGTATTTTTAAAATTAGGTTCATTATTTTTGAAGACAAATCTTAAATTATTCACATTTTGAATCAACAACCTCTTTGTATCTGTGTATGTGCATTTTCATGAGTGTGTTTGTGTGGGTATGGGTTCATGAGAAGGCCAGAAGTCGATGTTGGGAGTCCTTCTCAATCTCTCTCTCTCTCTCTCTCTCTCTCTCTCTCTCTCTCTCTCTCTCTTGTTTTTAGTACAGAGTCTCTCACTGAACCTGGAGCTCAGTCTAGACTGGCTGGCCAATGATCTCCAGGGATTTTACATTTATACTTATAGACTAGTTTATCTCTCACCCCCCTCAGAGAAGCTTCTTTTTTCAGTAAATGGCAAAAAATACACAGGCTCATAACTGGTCAACACGCTTGTCTCCACCTGCAGTCCTCTTCCCTCCAGCACTGGGGTTAAGAAGCATGCTGCCATGCCAGGCTAACTTCTTAAATAAATTTAAACCATTGTCATTTAGTAGCTAAATTTTAACAGATTCTTTTTCACATCACTCAAACTCCCCAAATCTTAACACAACCAATGAGTTGTATAGACCAGTAGCTCCCTCCATGACCAACAAACTAATTATTCCCATCTCAAAGCCATAAACGTAGTAAAACTCCCAATGTGTTATCTATCACCTACACATGAGGGGGCCATCTTGGTACATTATTTAATGGCCTATTTTCAACTTTTTTCTCAGAAGGGTTTCTGAGTTCCAAATTTTTACTATTATATTTTTTACCTTTGGATTTCTTACCAGTTCATTAGTCTTTTACTTTGAACTTGACATCCTTGGCTTCTTCATTTGATACACGTCTTTTATTATTTATTATGTGACAGGCATTGTGTCATGAATCAGAGACTCAATAGTGAATGAAATGTCCTGTCATTCTATAACTTACAATCTATTTCGGGACTCATTAAATCATGGTTTACAGGCTAAATACAGCTTGTTATATGTTTTTTTACACTCTGCAAGCCAAGAATGGCTTTTACATTCTCAAATAAAAATGTAAAAAAAAAAATTTACGACACACACATACATAAGTCTATGAAACTCAGATACCAGAAACAAAGTTTTACTGGGACACAGATGTATGAATTCCTATATTAGCCTGCTTTATATTCCAGCAACAGAGTTGAGTAGTAACAACAGAAACTGTATGGGACAAATATAAAATATTTACTATCTGTCTCTTTACAGAAGACATTTGCATCAACCTAAAATCTCAGCACTTGGAAGCTGAGGCAGAAGAACTGTTAGGCTAGCCTGGACCACATTTCAAAACAAAAAACAGATAGCAAATCAACAACTCTTAGAAAACATTTGAAGATTCCTGACCTGTGAGAGTGTTAAAAAGAAACAAACAAGGAAATAATAAAACAATCACATATATAAGTGATCCCAGAGAGAAAGAGAACACTAAGGAGGAGCATACTGGTATTGTCTGTGTGAATGTGAGTGAAGGATGACATCACAGAGACATGATGCAGGCGGACAACTCAAGGCGAGAGGGCCCGGCAAAGGTGCAGCTGTGAGAGAGAGCTCAGTGGACTACTGCAAAGTCTGACCATGGCCCCTCCTTTGGCAGCTTCCCCTCTGCAGAGTTACTTCTTCTCCTTTTGCCCTTTGCAAGGTGTACGCACCTGCCCTTTGCTCAGCATCCCGCATGCTAAAGAGAAGCCGTGCCTGAATGGTTAAAATGTTAACTGTCTTCAGATTACATCAGAATATATAATACCCTCCTTGTTCTTCAGTTTCGTGCATCAGCTCACTTAAAGCATATAAATCACTGTGATGGCTAACTTGAAGAAAATAAATGTATTTGCAATTGGTCCCAGCAGGGAAAGTTTACTTGTGATACTCAGATCAGAGAAAAGAAATAAAAAGTGTCACATGTCTTTAATGAAGAAGATGCCACTTTGTATATAATCCTCCTGCTGCCCATCATCCCTAACTCCTTTCCACCCTTATAAAAGCTCTGTTTCCTCAGGTTCCCCAAGATGGGTTCTAAGGCAATATTCTCCCTTGCTTGAGCTTCTAAGGATGCTGGCCTTTGAATAGAACTGATTTTCCCCCCCATCAACCCTAAGTTGTAAAGATTTATTTTGGCCCATGGATTCAGTGGTTTTAGTCCCTGATCACTTGGTCTGTGGAGCATGCTCGGTGGAGTAGGCCTAGTCATCTGCAGAAGGATAGTTAAGGGAGACCAAAGGGGCTGAAGCTTCAACAAACATCCCTTCAAGGGGATGCCATTGTGATCTAAGTTCCTTCTGCTGGCCCAAACTCCCGTTTCCTCCACTCCCCAATAAACTGGTGACAAAGTCTTTAGCATATGAATCTTTGGGGACAGTTAAAATCTAATCCACAAAACCCCCTTCAACCTTTCTATCATTCACATGGAATATGATTGGCTCCACTTTAAATAAGGCCTTTCAGAGTTTTGTAATATTTTGTGGTTATTATTTTAAGCCAGTTACCATCCTTAACTAATATCTACTTAGGGCAGAGAGATGTCTCAGTGATTAGGAGCACATTCTGCTCCTACAGAGAACCTGAGATCGATTCCTGGCACACACAGAACAGCTCATAACCTCCTGGAATTCCAGCCCCAGGAGATCTGACAACTGGCTTCTGGCTTCTGAGAGCACCTGCACTTACATGTGCACATACCACACACACAAAGATTACATCTTCTTACTACAAATGTTTAAAATGATTTAAACCCAAAAGGTAGAGTTCAGTTGCTGACTGGCTCTCTCTCTCGATTGCTTTGCTCTCATCCTCACTCTATCTTTTGGGTTTAAAGTATTTAAAACTACATTTATAGTTCTCTGAAAAGGCACAAATGCTAATAAATATATAGTTTGGGTTTTTATGTCATTTTCTTTTTCCGAGACAGGGTCTCCCTGTAGCCCCAGCTGTCCTTGAAGTCACAGAGATCCCAGCCTCTGAAGTGCTGGGATTAAAGGCATGCGCCACCATGCCCAGCTTATAAATATATTTTTTAAATGTTTAACATCTTCAGTGACTGGGGAAACACAAACCAAAGCTATTGTGAGATTCCATCTTGCTCTGGGGTCAGAATGGCTATTATAAAGAAAACACACAACAACAAGTGTTGGCATTGGTGCAATGAAAGAGAAGCTATTGGCTGGAATGGAAATTAGTGTAAATTAGTGCAGATAATGTGGAAATCAGTACAGAGGTTCCCAAAAAGCTAAAAATAGAACTCCTGGGAATAAACCTAAAAAAGTTTAAGTCAGATAGATTCCTTTGTATATTCTACAGAGATAGTTCTACATCTATGTTTACTGTAGCATTATTCACAGTATTCAAGACACAGGACCAACTAGATGTTCAAGAGATGAATGGTTAAAGAACACACACACACATACACACACACACACACACAGGCACACAGGCACACAAACACACACACACACATACACACTCACAGGTTCCCCCAATTCCATTGTGTGTGTGTGTGTGTGTGTTTGTGTGTGTATGAAGTTGTACCATTTTCATGGATAGAACTACAGGTCATGATATTAAATGAAATAGACTGGACTCAGAAAGACAAATGTCACGTTTTCTCTCATATGTAGAATTTAAGTGTGTGTGTGTGTGTGTGTGTGTGTGTGTGTGTGTGTTTAGGAAGAGGAAGGAGACCAATGAGAAAGGGGAGGTTAATTCATCTCCTGATGCATATGATCTACATGTATGAAAATATACTAAGCCCCATCATTTTGTGCAAAGATTATATGCTAATAACAAAACATTAAATATAAAGATACAGAGTCTAACATGGTGGGATAGAATATAAGGAGTGTTGTTAGAGTCCATTACCCATGACAGTCACTTTTGTCTCCTGGTTGAGAAAGAAAACACCTCTGGAATAGATAACCTTTCCTTTTGAAAAACAACCTGATAGACCACATTGAGAAAGAAGATGAAGATCAGACACTAACACTGATAGCTAAGCCTTCATGCTCAAAAAGGTAACAGAAACCTGGAGTTGATGCAGTCAGGGATCCAGAAAGAGTCTGGAAAAGATAAGACACAGGCTGGGCCACAGGGCCATAGACACCAGTAAGAAGGCTCAGGAGGAAGGTTAGCCTAAGGACTTAAATATGCTCATGTTTACTTTTTTCTAACTTAGAAAAAAATTAACATTTTTATTACATCTGTTATTTATTTTGGGGGTATATGTCATGGGCACTCATGTGGAGGTCAGAGGACAGCTTCAGGAATCACTTCTTTTCTTCCAGCACGTGGGTCCTTAATGCAAGCTGTCAGGCTTGGTAGTTAAGTGCCTTTACCTGTTGCTGGCTCTTTTTATTTTTTTTAATAGATTGTTAGAAGTCTTCTTCTTCTTCTTCTTCTTCTTCTTCTTCTTCTTCTTCTTCTTCTTCTTCTTCTTTTCTATTTATTTAAACTAAGTATTAAGTGCCATTGTAGTAAAAGTTTTCACTTACCCAGTTTTCCATGGGAAATCTTATACAACGCACACTTAGATAAGCGTACCAAGAATTAGCTGGGGTGTTGCTGTCTTAGCTTGTGAGATGGCACAGAAGTGAGACTGCATGTAGACATTGGCCACATGATTTATAATATGAAGTAGTTTGATGAAAGCAGAAATTTAAAGCCAAGTTGACCACAAAAATTTTTGTCAAGAAATTATAAATCTTATGAAAGACCAACTTTCTTAACTACATGTGACCATGTAGAGGCATTTTATTGGATAGTTTAAAAATAGCATGGCTGCATATAACAAAGGGATTATACATAATCTTGATATAGTTATGTCTTAGCTCTATCATTTGAAAAGGATTAGTTAGGTAACGTCATGTTCATTGCAGAGAGGAAGAACAGCCAGAGGGAGGTTTAGAGCCATCCAAGAGTCTGGATAGTGGCAGAGAAAGAACTGCTCTTCTGACTGTAGGGCCTTTAATAAAGCTGGAAATGTAGCTGTTTGGTGAATGAGACCCCAATTCTAAGAAAACCAGAAGAACTCAAAGGTAGACAATTACGGTAAAGCACAGTCTAACACATCCATGATCTCACATGTCTATCTGACTCTACTTTTAGATTAGAGTATCTTTAGATTTAGAAGCTCTATTTTTAGACTAAAAAAATGGGTCAAATTCTGCTGAGGCTTTTTCAGGAAACATTGTTCCACTGATAGGTTTTGTGGTTTTGGATACCAACTCAGGAAGTAGAAAGCTAACAGTCAGCTCACCCATGTTTCCATAGTATGTACCTAGAGAAAAGACAAACACAAAAACAAGATTGCTATGGGTTATTATCACTATTGCAATTATAATTACTATTGCCATTGTTGTTGTTATTTCGGAATTATTGGATGTTTTAGTATTATGGATCCAAATAGGAATCTGCTCAGATCTGTCCTACACGGGAACAATGATATATGCATAGTTAAGCCAGTCTGATAATTTTAGGGCTGGCTGAAAGTCTCTTAGAGACTGAAGAGGTGTCTGGTTTCCCAGGGATCTAAGCAAATGGTCTTAACTGTAAGGTACTTAGGTCACTACACTAGTGTGGTGAGAAGCAACAGGACTGAAGATGGTGCTAAGACCTGGCCTGAAATGCCCGAGAGTGAAACTGTTCCACTTTGTTAGTTCAAAACAAAAGCTCTCCTGGTCTTTCACAAAGTTCTGTAAAAGCTGATCTCTCCATCTGTTTCTTGGATAGAACCCTAAGAGAGGTTTGTGGTAGAGATGGAGGGAGCCAGAGAGAGGGCGGCAGGTCTGTCGCAATGAGAGGACACGTGGATGAAAATTCAGCCTGGGTTTCTCAAAGTTTGCTTTTCTCCAGTTCACCAGACTCTAAAGGATTTCCTCTTCTTTCTCGTTTTGCAAAGATGGATGAGATGACTGTCTGCAGCGCAGCTTGAGTTTCTTGAAGAGAAGGACCATCCGAATTTAAAAGCGAATGTGCCACACAGTTAACGAGCTTGAAGAGAGAAAGTCACAATCTAGAAAGAAACTTGCAAAATATAACAACACCTCAAAGTAAAAACCTTGTACAAATGATTAAGTGGCACACTTTTAAGGTTAAGAAAAACTGTAGAGTCCGTGCTTTTCACTAAACAATAACGGTAACCACCCAACCCTGTGTAGAGATTTAACAATTTTCCCATTTTGCAGATACAGGGCCTCATTTCTTATAAAGGAGACTTCTCACAGGAAGCACAAGTATTGAGTAATAATGGCTATTTTTATATTCTTTGAAAAGAAGAGACCCCAAGCCTCAGGAAGGGCAAACTTTACTTAGCTCAGCTACTACAGGGTTGATTAAGGAACTGAATCCACACCTTGTGACAGCACCCCAGGCACTGCTCATTCTCTGGGACCTCATTCAGAGAGCTGAACACGGCCCTCCCAGCTCCTTTCTGTGTCTTGTCACCTCTTCAAATCATGGAGCCAATCTGGAGTCACCTACTGGAGGAAGAGGAAGACACTTTTAAAGTGATTTAGTCTGGTCCCCTTAGCTGTAAGATATCCCTCCTGTAATAGTGTCAGAGTGAAGTTTAGATTCTGTCACCAAGCATGTTTACATTTTCAATCAGTAAGAAAAATTCTATAAAAGTTCTTCAACAACTACCCCTCAAATAATTTGAATTTTGCAGTAATATACTCCCTTCCTGAGCAGGACATTAGCATTTTACATGTTTCCTTAATTATTCTTTTGAGTTTCCTCTCTTGTTTTTAAAAGATTTTTTTCCCAGCCCATGCTAATTATACATAACAATGGATTTCATTATGACAGTTCCATGCATGCACACAATAGATTCCAATAATATTCCGTCTTTGTTATCCTCTCTTACCCCTTACCATTTATTTTTGAGCATCTCAAATGTTTTGGGCATGTTTCTAATTTCTGTGGATATAGCAGTGAACAAAATGGAAAGCCCCGATCCCCCATAGGGTAGCTGGGGTTAGGACAATACATAAAATAAGCACGTACTGTGTCAGATGGTGGTAAGAGCAGACGGTGAACGTGAGAAGCTCAGTGGTGATGAGAAGCAGGGTATTTGGTGTGAAGCTGGAAGGGTGATGGCGCTTCGTATAATGTAGGTGGTTAGGAAAGGTTTTTGGCTTGAACAGCTCAGCCAAGGATATGGGGGAGCAAATTACAATGGAGCGAGAGCTTTCCTAGGAGAAAGAAGAGAGAGAGAGGTAGAGCCTGATGTGTACATTGAGGAACGCTAAGAAGAACAGTGTGGCCAGGTGGAAGAAGAGAGGCAAAGTGTGAGAGGAACAAGAGAGGGTAATCCAGTGAGGGAGGGAGGCAGAGGCCATGGGGACCTTGGGAGAACATGGACTTCAAATGAGCCTTTGCAATAAATGCATCTAATGACTCTTATTTTATAGTCAAGGTTCTATGCAAAGAGATATTTCAGAGTTACCCAAAATTACTACAGGGTGGTTAAAGATTTAAATCTGGAATCCCTGATTCCAAAATTTGCCTCCTGTTTTTCTTTATCTCTGTCCTGAGGATTCTTCTTATGAAATACTCCTCACTAAAGACTGTAGACAGACCAAAAAAAAAAAAAAGCCGGGCGTGGTGGCGCATGCCTTTAATCCTAGCATTTGGGAGGCAGAGGCAGGCAGATCTTTGTGAGTTCAAGGCCAGCCTGGTCTACAGAGCGAGTTCCAGGACAGCTGGGACTACAGAGAGACCCTGTCTCGAAAAGAACAACAACAAAAAAAAGACTGTAGACAAATAGCTACATCTATATCAACTATGTTTTGTGACACATGTTTATAAAGAATAAACAACAATAAAAATTCACACAGGAAGTGTAATGAGAAGCAAATGTGATTACAAGACACTGCATCTGTCTACTTGGGATTTAAAATCCTGACAATTCAATGATTTGGCTGTGACAAGAGGAAGAAAAGCAGAAGAAAGGACGCTGTAGAGAATCCTAGAAATGCTGAACACAGGGCATGTTAAACAACCCAAGGTCAGAGAGCCAGGTCAATGTCCTGGGATAAGACAGGGACGTTTTACACAGAAAGTCTAAAAAGCTTACAGTGAAAATGTCCTGGGCTTTGGCTGGAGGTCCTTCAGCTCTGGCCATAGGAGCAGGGAGAAGTGAAATATTGTTTTCTGTATCACTTCAGAGTTCTGGTAAATGAAGTTGGTCAGTCACAAGCCACCCTATAAAGGCCTGCTCTGGTGATCATACTTTGAGCCCTAGGGCCTCTGCATGGACACTAGTACTTACTGCACTCGGCACCAATCCTTTCTGTATTAGCTGAAGTACTGTGTTGGGAACATTGTTGCCAGGGACACTCCAGATGTCTACTCCTTCCAGTATGACTGGGTAGGTCCAAGCCAGTCACCTGGCTTCCTATGGAAATGAATTCACAGTATAACTTGATCACACAGGCAGGTGGGTGCTTAGACAACTAAGACTCACTTTCTTCAAAGGCTTAACTCTATCCAATCTTATTCAGCATCACCTCTCATCAATGAGCTTTCTCAGGAGCTCCATCATGGTAGATTATAAACTGGAGGCTCTGTGTGTCTCAGCCAGCATGCTGTTCTCCAAGTTTTCTCACAGCCATTTCTTATCTATGGAAACCATGTCCAAGGAGAAATCTCATATCAGAACAGGTATAGAGAGGGTAGCTTACAGCTGTTGAGCAAAGTTTGATGAGAGTTAGGGGCCCAGGAAAAAGAGAAGTGTCATTCAGATAAAGAGGTCTGGATGCAGACAGAAGAATCTGTCCTGACAGGCCCTGACCAGCATGTTCAGCTATGGGAAAGATCAGCTCTTCTGTGGCTTCCTCTGTACAGTAAGTTCAGGAATTCCTGTAGAAAGCCTTTCTTTCTTTCTTTCTTTCTTTCTTTCTTTCTTTCTTTCTTTCTTTCTTTCTTTCTTTCTTTCTTTCTTTCTTTCTTTCTTTCTTTCTTTCTTTCTTTCTTTCTTTCTTTTCTCTCTCTCTCTCTCTCTCTCTCTCTCTCTCTCCCTCATTCCCTCCCTCTCTCCCTCCCTTCCTTCCTCCCTCCCTTCCTTCCTTTCTTTCGTCTTTTCAAGACAGGGTCCCTCCCTGTAGCCCAGCTGTCTTGTAACTCACTCTATAGACCAGACTGGCCTTGAACTCACGAAGATCGCTTGTCTCTGCCTCCCGAGTGCTAGGATTAAAAGCGTGTGCCACCACACCCACCATCCACTCTCTTTTTAAAATATAACCCAGACTCACTCCTGTCTTAAAGTCTTTAAGCATCAAAAAGTCCCTTTTGCCATATTTAGAGGATCCAAGGATTAGGCGCGAACATCTTCGGAAAGTGGACACTATTTGTCTGTTTGGTTTCCCACAGAGATAAAGGGAAGAGGTCAGGCTTTAAAAAAAACCATTTCTGTTAATCCTTATAGTTTTAGCAAATCATCAGAAGTTTAGAAATGTTAAGATACATATCCAAACAATGTAGGTGAAACTTGGCATTGTTAAAATCCAACCGCAGCTATGACAACCCAAGACAAATAGAACATTAGACCTTAGAAAAAATCTTACTTCTTACTCTGTGTCACCCTCCACTGAACTGAAGCCCCTGGATCCATTGGGGAGTAGGAGAGCCAGAAGAAATGAAAACAAAACAAGAAGTGATACATGTCAAAGCATGTGTTTTCCTTTGTTTATGTTGTTATTGTCTGTCTTTGAGAGCCTATGATCTTTTATTTTAATGTGTATGTGTAGTGTGCATGTTTAAGTATGAATGTGGGTTCACGTGTAGGGATATGGGTTCATGCATGCCACAGTAATGTGGAGGTTGGAGTGTTGGTCCTTCCCTTCCATCATGTTTGAGGAAGAGTCTTCAGTTGTTTACCATCTCACACTCCAGGCTAGCTAGCCTGGGAGCTGTGCCGCCTGCCATCTCCTTATAGGAGCACTGTACTTATATGTGCTACCTCATCTGGCTTTATGTGAGTTCTTCGGATCCAAACTCCAGTCCTCAGGTTTATGTGGCAAGCTCTTTCTCCGCTGAGGCATCTGATAACTTTAGAGGGCTAGTACACTGACAATTGCTAAGAAGCATGTTTCATTGATTGAAATCCTTTAAACGTCACCAGATGTTATTTTATGAAGGACAAGAACTTAGAGACTCTCCTCTACAGACTGAAAACATTAGCAATTGTCCAGTTCTATCCTAGCTGAATTTCCTTTATCCATAACAATATACTCTTAGGTCACAGGTTATTCAGAAGTTCATGTAAAGCTTTAACCTTCATCTCAACTAAGCACCATTAGCTAATTCTCTTTTCAGTTTCCTTGGTTTTCTGCAGCTTTTTTTTCTTAAATCTTTTCCATTCTGGTTACCTACATTGTTATACCTCCTCTGAGTGGGGCACTGCACAATAATTAAACTGATAGCTGGGCATGGTGGCACATGCCTTTGATCGCAGCACTGAGGAGGCAGAAGCAGGTGGATCTCTGTGGGTTCAAGGCCAGCCTGGTCTACCTAGTGAGGTCCAGGCCAGCTGGGGCTACTGGATACCCTGTCTCAAAAAAAAAAAAAAAACAAAAATAAATAAATAGATAAATAAAAATAAAATAAAATAAATGGAATAGACATGACTTCTGCCTCTTTAGAACTTACACCCTAAGGTTTCAATATCATCATTGTTATTTATGATACAGACTGACCCAAATTGACCACCAGAGATTTCAGCTGCAAAAATTTATTTAATAACAAGCTTTAACTAAGTCAACTGAAGAACAAAGCCAATTAATTACTAAAATAATTTACTGACCAATGAAACAGAAATAGACGGCCATTTTCTATAATTGCTCAAACATGGAAGCAGAATGGAAAGTATTTAAATGTTGTGATCCATATAACCAAATTTCAAGATAATCTTGTACACTAAAAGAATAAAAATAAAATAAGACAAAATAGATTTCCTTGTATTTTCTTTAATGGAGGCAGACTAAATTGGGCAATAAATTTTGGGAAAAAAATACCTTCTGGAATACATTTGGGAGGAGAAAAGAGACACGAATGAAGCTATTCTTTCAAATAAAATGATCAAAAACTGGATTTGCATAATAGAAACAAATAGAACGAGAGGCTTTGGGTAAGGAAAATAAAAGCTGGGAACTTCAGCATCCTCATCTGTATAATCATAACAATAAAGTCTTCCTTACCATAGTTTACATAGTAAATGAAAATTTAATTAATTAAAAATAAATTGCACATATAGAAATTATAGATAAAATACCTTGAAAATCAGTAGTAGATTTTATACATTTTGTTATTATATTATATTTTCGTTTTGTTTAAACTTTTATTTTTCCTTTTTTTTTTTTTTTTTTTTTNACCTGGCTGAAGACTCTGAGAACGAGGTGTGGAGGCAGCTAACCAGAAGTTGATGAAGATTTGCAGTACACTCCAACCTTGAGCTGGAAGATGAGCTACCATGCCGTTCCAGTCATACTGATGGAAAAACAATTGTGCTTGAATTTTGCTGTGGGGAGAACGAAAGATACAATATCCTGCGCAGTTGATCCGCCAATCACGGGATCCAAATGGAAGAGGTGAGTGCTTGGTGCCAAAAGACTAAGCACCCACAGGCGCTGGGCCAACAGGGCGCATAGAACACCGTTAAATATGAAGGGCTCATGGAGAAGAAATAAAAAAATCACAAAAAAAATTAGGTAGCCTAAAGTATAATAAACGTTTAAGGGCTAAATGTAAGATATGCCTTCGGAGGTGCTTACTTTTTTCTAACTAATAGATAAGAGAAGATCTACACATTTATTACATTCTGTGTATGAAAGGCCAATTATTTGGGGGCTAGTAAGGCCAGCTACAACTCCCATTGCTCATGAAGTCGGACTCACTGTGCCCGTCAAAGGTCTTCCCTGACCGCTTCCTCAAAGGTTCGAGGTGACCAGCTTCTAAGTGCAACTCTGACCTCTTCGCGTTTTCTTTCCAGCACGTGGCGGCCCCTCTTTAAAGCAAAAGGCTGTTGCAGGCAATTTGAGGTAATCAAAGTGCCTTTTACCTGTCTGTGCTCTTTTATTTTGTGAATTTTAATCCAGGGAGTGGATTTGTGACGAATAATCTTCAATCTTAATCATGCTAGTAACTCCTCTCTTCTCTCTCTCCTCTCTCTACGTTTCGGTGTTTCTCGTCTGTTCAGAATATATGTGTATATAAAGCTTAAGTTATTTTAAGCCTAGCTATAAGTATGAAGATAGGAAGTGAATGTCACCTGACCAGTAATTCATCACTGGGACAAAGATCTGTATGACCAACGCCGACGAGCCTTAGGAGTACCACTGCTTTCCCAAAAGACATTAGCTGGCGGTTTGCTCTCCCGTCCTTAGCTGGTCCCGATATGATGGCACAAGATGAGTAAGTACAAAGTATTTTGTCATTTGTAGACGTACCTATTGGGACTCACCAAGTAGACCATGTATTAATTAATGATGGGTAGTAAGATAATAATTGATGAAAAGCAAGATAATTTAAAAAAGCCAATTTGAAACACGAAAGGATATTTTTTGTACAAGTTGGAGAGTTTATTAAAATCTTATTGATAAGAACCAATCCTTTCCTACCATTAACTAACCATAGTTATGCCTAAATAGTAGAGGATGGGCATTTATTGATATTGGTATTTAACAAAAATAGTTTCATTAATGGAATGCAGTTTTCATAAACAAAGGAATATACAAATCTATATCTCTTCGTACCCTTTGATGAATATATGTCTTAGCCCTTCTTCCCCTTAACATTTGACCAAGGGATCCATTTAGTATACTCATGTAAAACGTTCAATGTTCATATTGCAGATGATCTCATTAAGATACAGCCAGAGGTAGGTTTAGAAGTTTCCAGTCTCCATGATGGTCGATATGCTTTTTGCACAAGAGGAAAAGAACCTACTTTGCTGCCTAATCTGTACTCGTTAGTGCCTGAATAAAAATAGCTAATATGATAAAGCAATGTTAATCCGTGCCTGGTTATATGAGAACCCGCATTGCGTGAAGTAGAATCCAAACCAGAAGACAACTATCAAAAGTGTAGACAATAAACCTTCGGCTTACTAAAGCACAGACATCTACACTCTACCATTGCCAGTGGGATTTTCCTCACATGCTTTTCCCTATTCTTACTCTACTTTTTAGATGTATGGGAGTATCTATTAGATTTTCTAGAAAGCTCCATTTCCTTTTTAGTACTTACCATTTGAATTCTTTATAACATATTCTGGTGCCTAGAGCTTTCTTTAATATTTTCCTGCTGAAGCTTTTGAATCAAGGAGAGTCCTGACCATTGTGCGCGACATTAGATAGGTTGTTAGTGGATAATATAACCCTTAGACGCCATACCAAAAACATTCGAGGCAAAACAAGGAAGAGTAGCCTAAAAAGACTAACTGTACAAGCTCACCCAGTGATATTCTCATGAGTATTATATACCTATATGATTGAAAAGTCCACATAACATCAAACATCTTAAATTGCTAAATGGTATATTTATCACTTATAAATCGAGATTATAAGTTATCTTAGTTACCAATTTTGTTGTTTCTAGTTTCCAATAATTAAGAGAACAGTTTTAGTATTTATGGAATGCAAATAGAGACCTTTAGTAGCTAGCTCAGAAAATGGGTACATATGACCTACACGGAAAACAAAAAGAAAATTATCCGACATCTTTTTAGTTTTTATAGCCGTAGTTTCTTGAAACTTTGTTCTTAGGCTGGTCGAGAAAGACCCTCATCTCAGAGACTGCAAACCTTCAAAAGACAGAACCAGACCTACTAAACTTAAAAAGGTGTGCGTTGTATTCCCAAGAGGAGTTCTATAGACAATGGTGGAAACTTGTACCATCTGTTCCAACACTGTGAGTCTTATTAGGCCTTCATCCTACTACTAGAGTAAAGCCCTCGTTGTGAGAGCAAAAGAACTAGGACTCAAACGTATAGGTAAAGTTCCAACTATATGAAAACCTGGTGCTTGCTGCATTAAACATTTATTTCTTATCTTTGAGCTGAAATTAGGCTCTCCCCATTCCTGAAGATTGTTAAGTTAGTGAAAACTTGTTTTCTCTACTTTGTTTCTTTTAGTCCCCAAAATTAACAATAATTATGCTTAGTCTATCTTCTGCTAGGTACTTTTTCGACTCACACAGTTTTTTCTGAATAAAAGCTGATCTTCTACCATCTGCCTCTTTTGTTAGAGCTTATGACCACCCCATAAGACTGAGATGTGCATTTTTCATGATTATTTAATTCCAAGGCATACCACAACGATGTTAGGGAGACCAAGATGATTCGAGGGTCTGGTACATGGCATTCTTTTCAGTTCTAATTTAAATGAATTTTGCCCAATTCAATCTGCCTTTGTTAGTAACTGGGTTATCTACGATTAGTATAGATGTGTCTAAAGATTGAAACATTTCTCAGTCCTTGTTGGTTTCTACGAAAAGTAAAATTGTCATTGTTCCTTGCGCCATGGCTTCTATCTCAGAACCTCGTGCAGTAAATGTCCTAATTACTCTTACTCGTTCGTGCGATTTGGTTAATGTCTATATATTGATAGAATTATGTTTAATGCAGTTCTATGAGACTTGTCTGAATGCAGCCGAGCAGTCAATCTGACGTTGCGTTATGTAAGAAACAGGTAACCACCTCTGCCGAAAAATTTTATACAAAAGCGAGTATGTTAGTCTACACAAAGTGTATTATAGGCCCAATTCCAAAGTCTGAATTGACAGCAAGAGTAACAATAGTCATCCCATATCTAGAAAAGAAAACGTATGGTCTAAAATCTATCCAACAAACACTGCCGTCAAAGTAAAATAAAATCCTTGTTACAATGGGCTTGTATGAAAAAATTAACCCTGTTGTGGCACATCCTTTATTAAGGTTAAGGAAAAAACTGTAGAGTCCCGTGCTTTCATTAAACAATAAGAACGAGGGTAACCCCCAACCCTGGGTAGAGAAGGTCTTAATCAATCTCCATAAAAATTTTGCTAAGATACAGGCCTGCAATTGCGTTTCTTGAACAAGGAGAGCCTTTCTCACAGGCCCGCCTACAAGTTACCTTGAAGCCATAAATGGACACGATTTTTGTCAATGACCCTTCTTTTTGGTTGAAAGAGATGACGCCCAAGACCTCAGGAAATAATAACCAAAGAAGGCAAAACTTACTTTAGAAAACTCTAGCTTACACCTTACCCCGAGGTGCTTCTGTGATAAGAACTAAAATCTCACACCTTTGTACTCCCTAGACCCCTCTCTGGAGGACCTCGTTCCCTTCGATTCTCGGGGGAGGACCATCAAAATGTCAAGTGAGAGACTCCGACACGGCAGCCTCCGCAGCATCCAAGTCAACTCCGTGGATCATGTGTCACCTAACTTGTCCAAATTACAGTTTGCGACCAAATCTAGGTAAAAGGTCACCCCACTGAGGTGATTGAAAGCCCGGAAAAAACACTCTTTTATAATGTCTGTTCCTTTTTGAATTTAGTCCTTGGCTGTCTCCTGTAGCCCTGTAAGTACCAGTATCCCTCCTGTAATGTTAGGTCAGAGTGATTTAGAATTCTTCACCAAGCATGTTACAATTTTCAATCAGTAACGAAAAATTGCTATAAATTCTTATACAACTCCCAAACATACCCCTCCCCAGTAATAAGTTTGACATCTTGCTATTTCAAGGTAGCATCCGTTGTGGGGACAGGGGTAGGAAGGAAGTTTAAATATTCACCCTCTCCTTCCTCTATGAAGTCATGCTACTTTTAAAGAGCATTACGAATAGTTTATCATGAATTTAATCCTTAATATTCTTGTGGTAGGTTACCTCATTCTTTGGGTTCTTTTTAAATAGAGATTTATTTTTCCCAGCCGCAGTGGCTAAATTGGTAAGTGCCCCAATTTTTCCTCCATTGCACATTAAGAAAATACAATAGGTAAAAAGTATTGGACAGCCGCCCTACCGCATGCACACAATAGATTCCAATAATATTCCGTCTTTGTTATCCTCTCTTACCCCTTACCATTTATTTTTGAGCATCTCAAATGTTTTGGGCATGTTTCTAATTTCTGTGGATATAGCAGTGAACAAAATGGAAAGCCCCGATCCCCCATAGGGTAGCTGGGGTTAGGACAATACATAAAATAAGCACGTACTGTGTCAGATGGTGGTAAGAGCAGACGGTGAACGTGAGAAGCTCAGTGGTGATGAGAAGCAGGGTATTTGGTGTGAAGCTGGAAGGGTGATGGCGCTTCGTATAATGTAGGTGGTTAGGAAAGGTTTTTGGCTTGAACAGCTCAGCCAAGGATATGGGGGAGCAAATTACAATGGAGCGAGAGCTTTTCCTAGGAGAAAGAAGGATGAGAAGAGTAAAGAGCCTGATGTGTACATTGAGGAACGCTAAGAAGAACAGTGTGGCCAGGTGGAAGAAGAGAGGCGAAAGTGTGTCAGCCACAGAGGACGAACAACCAATAGAAAGGAGGTGAATGGCACGACGTGAGCGACTTGCGAGGAACAACGACTTCGAAGTGCAATGAGATGAATGGAGGGTACGAGAGCTAGACAAAGTGTTAAAAAGAGTGCGGTACTCAGGTGAAAATAAAGGTATCCAATTGTACAACGTTGCTTACTCTCTGAGGATTCTTTAGAAACATGACGCCTCACCTCCAAATAGGCTGAATAACAAGAACAACTAATGACCTTAAAATAAGTCCTAAGTTCTAGCGAAAAGACTGATAATTAATGGCAGACGTTAAATCCCAAAACATTACTAAGGGGCGAAGAGATTGAAGATCTGCCAGACCCTGATTGTCAAAATTTCGCCTCCAGTTTCCTTATCCGCATCACGAGGAGTTCTTCATGAACACTGGAGAAAGTAACAAGAAGACTCCTCTACTGAAGAGCAGAACAGAACCAAAAAGAAAAAAAAAGCGGGACGTGTGACAAAGTTATAATCCTACATGGACATATCAGCAACTTGTTGATTAGCCATGTGGTCTAAAGGGTCCGGACAGCTGCTACCGAGACCCTTCTCAGAGAACTAAAAAAAACTGTAGACAAAAGCTACACTCAACATTTTTGACGACATTTATAAAGAAAATCTAAATTCCATGCAGGAAGTGTACATGAGAAGACAAAATTCTGAATTGACAAGAACTAGTCCATTGGTACTGAGGCTAGGAGATTTAAATATCCTGGGACAATTCACATGAATTGTGGCTGTTATGTCAAGACCGGAAGAAGAAGCAGGAAGATAAGGGAAACGTCCTGTTAGAGAACTCCTAGAAGAAAGATGCTGATACACCATGGCATGATTAACAACCCAGGCAAGGTCAGCAGAGTCCCAGAGTAATGTCCTGTGGATAATGACAGCGACGTCATTACCACAAGAAAGTCTGTAAAAAGAGCTTAACAGGAAAAGTGAACCAGTGAATCCTCGGGTCTTATGGCTGCTGAGTACCCTGTCCTTCACTCTGGCCATAATGAGAGCAGGGAGAGAGTGAGATATAGTGGGTTGTTTTCTTTTTGTATCACTTTCAGAGTGTCTGTGAAATGGAACAGTTGAGTGCCAAGTCGACGCAAGCCGACCCGTAGTATAGGGTGATTAAAGGCCTGCTCTGGTGATCATACTTTGAGCCCTAGGGCCTCTGCATGGACACTAGTACTTACTGCACTCGGCACCAATCCTTTCTGTATTAGCTGAAGTACTGTGTTGGGAACATTGTTGCCAGGGACACTCCAGATGTCTACTCCTTCCAGTATGACTGGGTAGGTCCAAGCCAGTCACCTGGCCTATAATTACATACTATCAAACAGGTCTAGAACTGAAACCTGAAAATTTTTTTTTTCTTTTCTTTTTTTTTTGGTTTTTTTTAGTTGGCAGGGGATGGGGGCATGAGGAGGTGGGCATTGGGGCAGTCACACAGGCAGGTGGGTGCTTAGACAACTAAGACTCACTTTCTTCAAAGGCTTAACTCTATCCAATCTTATTCAGCATCACCTCTCATCAATGAGCTTTCTCAGGAGCTCCATCATGGTAGATTATAAACTGGAGGCTCTGTGTGTCTCAGCCAGCATGCTGTTCTCCAAGTTTTCTCACAGCCATCCATTATCATACTGAGAAACCAATGTCCAAGGAGAAATAACTCATAATAACAGAACAGGATAGGAAGAGAAGGTGCTTACAGACTGTGAGCAAAAAGTTTGATGAGAGTTAGGCCCAGGGAACAAAGAGAAAGTGTCAATTCAGATAAAGAAGGTCTGGATAGCAGACAGAAGAATCGTGTCCTGACAGCCCTGACCAGCATGTTCAGCTATTGGAAAGATCAGCTCTTTCTGTAAGGCTTCCTCTGTACAGTAAGTTCAGAGAAATTCCTGTAGAAAGCCTTTCTTTCTTTCTTTCTTCTGCTTTTCTTCTTCTATTTCTTTTCTTTTCTTTATTTTCTTTCTTTCTTTCTTTCTTTCTTCTTTTCTTTCTTTCCTTTCTCTTTCATTTTCTTTCTTTCTTTTCTCGTCTTCTACTCTCTCTCTCTCTCTCTCTCTCCTACTCTCTCTCTCTCTCCTCATTCCCTCCCTCTCTCCCTACCCTCCTTTCCTCCCTCCCTCCTTCCTTTCTTTCGTCTTTTCAAGACAGAGGTCCCTTCCCTGTAGCCCAGCTGTTCTTGTTAAACTCACTCTATAGACCAGACTGGCCTTGAACTCACGAAGATCGCTTGTCTCTGCCTCCCGAGAATGCTAGGATTAAAAAGCGTGCCACCACACCACCATCCACTCTCTTTTTAAATATAACCCAGGACTACACTTCCTGTCTTAAAGTCTTTAAGCAATCAAAAAAGTCCCTTTTGCCATATTTAGAGGATCCAAGGGATTAGCGCGAACATCTTCGGGAAAGTGGACACCTATAATTGTCTGTTTGGTTTCCCACAAGAGATAAAGGGAAGAGGATATGGCTTTTAAAAAAAACCATTTTCTGTTAATCCTTATAGTTTTAGCAAAATCATCAGAAGTTTAGAAATGTTAAGATACATATCCAAACAATGTAGGTGAAACTTGGCATTGTTAAAATCCAACCGCAGCTATGACAACCCAAGACAAATAGAACATTAGACCTTAGAAAAAATCTTACTTCTTACTCTGTGTCACCCTCCACTGAACTGAAGCCCCTGGATCCATTTGGGGAGTAGGAGAGCCAGAAGAAATGAAAAAAAAAACAAAGAAGTGATACATGTCAAAGCATGTGTTTTCCTTTGTTTATGTTGTTATATGTCTGTTTTGAGAGCCTATGATCTTAATATTTTAATGTGTATGTGTAGTGTGCATGTTTAAGTATGAATGTGGGTTCACGTGTAGGGATATGGGTTCATGCATGCCACAGTAATGTGGAGGTTGGAGTGTTGGTCCTTCCCTTCCATCATGTTTGAGGAAGAGTCTTCAGTTGTTTACCATCTCACACTCCAGGCTAGCTAGCCTGGGAGCTGTGCCGCCTGCCATCTCCTATAATAGGAGCACGTAACTTATATTGTGCTACCTCATTTGGCTTAAATGTGAGGTTCTTCGGAAGAATCCAAACTCCAGTCATCTCAGGTTTATGTGGCAAGCTCTTTCTCCGCTGAGGCATCTGATAACTTTAGAGGGCTAGTACACTGACAATTGCTAAGAAGCATGTTTCATTGATTGAAATCCTTTAAACGTCACCAGATGTTATTTTATGAAGGACAAGAACTTAGAGACTCTCCTCTACAGACTGAAAACATTAGCAATTGTCCAGTTCTATCCTAGCTGAATTTCCTTTATCCATAACAATATACTCTTAGGTCACAGGTTATTCAGAAGTTCATGTAAAGCTTTAACCTTCATCTCAACTAAGCACCATTAGCTAATTCTCTTTTCAGTTTCCTTGGTTTTCTGCAGCTTTTTTCTTAAATCTTTTCCATTCTGGTTACCTACATTGTTATACCTCCTCTGAGTGGGGCACTGCACAAAATTAAAACGTGATAGCTGGGCATGGTGGCACATGCCTTTATCGCAAGCACTGAGAGGACAGAAGCAGGATGATCTCTGTGGTTCACAGGCCAGCACTAAGGTACTACCTAGTGAGAAGTCCAAGCCCAGCTGGGGCTACGGATACCCCTAGTCCAAAAAAAAAAAAAAAAAACAAAATAAATAAATAGATAAATAAAAATAAAAAAAAAATGAAAATAGACATGGACTTCTGCCGTACTTATAGAACTATACACCCTAAGGTTCTAATATCAATCAAAATCCTGTTTTAATTTAATGAACTACAGATAACAGGACCCAAATATGATCCACCAGAGAGTTCAGGCTCAAAAATTTTAAATATAAATATATAAAGCAAATTTTTAAACATTAATTCAACTGAGGATTAAAACTATTCAAACTCAACCAAGAAATTAATTACTTAATTAATTAAAATTTTACTAATGTGAACCAAACCCGAAAACAAAAGTGAAAAGAGCGTCCATCTTAACAATATAAAATGCATAAAACCAAATCAAGATGGACAGCAGAATGGCACCAAGTGACTATAAAAATCCGTTGTGAATCCATATTAAATCAAACACACACAAGTTCAGAGTGAATGCAGCTACTACTAATATAAGCGCCACATAAAAATAAATAATTATATGGGTATGCAAATGAAATAGATCCCTTGTCCTAAGTTCCTAGCTCTTAGTGGTGGAAATGGAAGCCAACCGACACTAAAATTGCCTGACAAAGATATTATTCGCGCCTCGGACCCAATGACCCTCTGAAATTAAACCTTCGTTTGAGAGAGCATACATCTAGAGAAGAGTCGAACTGAGAGAAGAGTATCTATCCAGAATGTCAGTCTTTTGTTCAAAAAATATCTAAAATGTCACTTCGAGAATATTGTATGTTACTGGGAATCCAAAGGTTGCATTAATAGCAAACAAAATAGAACGAGAGGGCTTTGCGGTAAAATAAGGAAAATAAAAAGGAGGAGGTGGCCAAAATGTTCCATAATTACGCCTCCGAGAGACAGGTGTAACAGACTATCTCTATCGACCATGATTAATTATAACCTGAGCAGGAATGCGATAAAGGCTCGCTTCAACAGCGTACCTGAGTAGGTGTAGCAACACATAGAGATCAATGAAGAGAATATGGTATTATCTTTTGAAATAAAAAGAAAATTTGCAACGCACTGATATAATTAACAACCCGATTTCTGCCTTTTCAGACTGAAAACTCAGCTGTTGGAATGATAAATCAGTATGGATACAAACTTGTAGATATTCATCTGTCATCGTTTAAGTATTGTATTATCCATCTATCATCGAATTGTGTGTCCTTTTATAACTCTTTATTTTCCATGTTTCTTTTTTTTTTTAAGTTATTGATCTTTTTTTTTGATCTTTTTTGAGACAGGGTCTCTGTCCTGGAACTCACTATGTAAACCAGGCTGCCCTTGAACTCATAGAGATCCACCTGCCTCCGTCTCCTGAGTGCTGGGATTAAAGGAATGAGCCACCATGCCCCGACTTCTTTAAACTTTTCAATGGAAAAGTGTTAATCATGCTTTGTTGTAGGAGAAACTTTGCTGGAGAGAGTTGAGAGATGCATTAATATTCTCTCTGCTTCCTGTGAAGGGCTTAAGATGTATGATTATTTGAAGAAAGGAAGGAAGGAAGGAAAAGAAGGAAAGGAAGGAAGGAAGGAAGGAAGAAGGAAAGAAAGAAAGGAAGGAAGGAAGGAAGGAAGGAAGGAAGGAAGGAAGAAAGAAAGAAAGAAAGAGAAATCCTCAAGGCATTTGCAGGCAATTATAAATGTTTTGTTATGACTTTTTTGGTGACCTCCAATGGAATCTTTGCCTTTTTAGATTTTGGCTAACTTAATTCATACTCATGTCTATGATAATAATAAATAATCCAGGTATAACCAGAGACCAGGTGTAATTATCTTAAGGAAGATATGAGGTAGTGTAACTATGTTCTTGGGAGACTTGCAAAAGATGGTATTAGAACATGGAATTTGATGGAACTCAAAAGATACTATAACACAGCCCAGGGAGGTCCTCGTCTCACTCTGCTCAGAGCAAGCCTGAGAAAGGTGAGCACCCTACTTCACACATACTTATGGAAGCAGTGACTGTCACCTCAAGGAGTAACCGCTCCAGGTATAACTTTTCAGAGGCCTGTCTTGTTCATACTTGTAGTCCTACCTATATCTAACCACCGGGCTTAGGGCAGAGTCAGTTGCAATGTGCATTTGTTGAATATATGAGCAGTGACTCAGTTATATGTATTTGATTCTAATATATTATAACACTACTAAACAACTAAGTAAATATGAAATGCTCTTTTTTGTCAACATGATGACTGTGGATAATTTCTTAGCTTTATAGAGCAGCATATCTGCTATCACAGGTTTCTATTAACATGTATACTGGCTTCTAAGAATTTAATTTTTCAATAAAATCCTTTTATTTATCTATAGTTTTCTCAAGGAAGGAACCCTTAGAAGATAGGAAGTGAAGGATCAAAAGGAAAAGGAGGGGAGAGAGTGCTGCCCCTAGACAAACCATCACTGCCCCTAGACAAACCATCACTGCCCCTAGACAAACCGTCACTGCCCCTAGACAAACCGTCACTGCCCCTAGACAAACCGTCACTGCCCCTAGACAAACCGTCACTGCCCCTAGACAAACCGTCACCGCCCCTAGACAAACCCTCACCGCCCCTAGAGAAACCCTCACCGCCCCTAGAGAAACCCTCACCGCCCCTAGACAAACCGTCACCGCCCCTAGACAAACCGTCACCGCCCCTAGACAAACCGTCACCGCCCCTAGACAAACCGTCACCGCCCCTAGACAAACCCTCACCGCCCCTAGACAAACCGTCACCGCCCCTAGACAAACCGTCACCGCCCCTAGACAAACCGTCACCGCCCCTAGACAAACCGTCACCGCCCCTAGACAAACCCTCACCGCCCCTAGACAAACCCTCACCGCCCCTAGACAAACCGTCACCGCCCCTAGACAAACCGTCACCGCCCATAGACAAACCGTCACCGCCCCTAGACAAACCGTCACCGCCCCTAGACAAACCGTCACCGCCCCTAGACAAACCCTCACCGCCCCTAGACAAACCCTCACCGCCCCTAGACAAACCCTCACCGCCCCTAGACAAACCCTCACCGCCTCTAGACAAACCCTCACCGCCCCTAGACAAACCATCACTGACCCTAGACAAACCGTCACTGCCCCTAGACAAAACATCACTCTCATTGTACAAATTACTTATGTAGTTTCTTTGTACACTTTAGTCCTTTCCTTTCATGCTTTAACACACTTTTAAGAATCCCTCTGAAGGTCAGTCTGATCTGTTTCTGCTATGTGCCATTTTGGAAACTGCATCATAAATAAATCCGGGCTTTGATGTCTTTATCCATGAGCTAAGAATAATTAAGTGTGGCAAGAAGGAAAAGCCCACTGAAGGGGGGATTTTCAGGTGAAGTCTCAGGTTACTTCTGTTGGAGGGCTTTGAATTTAAGCAACCCTAAGCTAACTCATCATTCTTGGGAAAGGGGCTTGAGAACTTTGGAAATTATAAGGCTCCAGTGTCCTTAAGTTAGTTGTCTGAAAAGAGCTCTAAATACTCATTTGGATGCTTAGGTATAGAGCCAAGGAGAAATGCCCAAAGGAACCTGAACGGAATCCCAGAAGTGTAGACCTCAGCCTGCTTGAACTATTACACAATATCTGAATATAAAACTCATATGATAGAATCTAGCATAGTGGAAATGCTTACTAGATGTTTGCTGCTAATTAATATTTTCATTATATTCTTCCTGGTATCCAACTCATTGTTCCATGGCTTCATTCCCAGTGGAAATTATAGAGCCAAATATAATTTACAAGAATTGCTAGGAGAAAGATGAGATGGGGTGGGATTGGGCAAACTAGAGACACCTGCGGCATAGAAAAGAAGGCATTTAAAATCAAGTGTTTATAAAACACCACACAGTCAAAGTCAAGCCAAACCAAGTTGAAACAAAAAACACATCTGGCTACTGGACTGTGAGCTGATTTTGTCAGGGCTTACTATAAGCCTCTGTCAGAATCCACAACCTAGAAGACATTCCAGTCCTAGCAAGAAAGGACCGGCTTTGCTGTGTGCTCATGGGTGAGTACTCATTGCCAGGCTTTCTGGGAAGCAGTAATAGATGGTGCTGGGATGATTTTTCCCTTGTCCTCTGCTTACAGCAGCATCTGCTAAACACTTTTCTTGTAAAGATGGTTCTGCATCTATGATCATGAAGGTGATTTGCTTAGCATTGCTTGGTGTGTTCTCTATTCTCAACTGGGATCTGTGATGCAAGTGGAGAGTGAGCATTTTGTTCAGCTCAGATGCATTTTATTGACATCAATGCCAGACAGTATAAATTTTTATTGAGGATCTCTCTCTCTCTCTCTCACTCTCTCTCTCTCCCCCCATGTGTGTGTGTCTGTCCATCTGTCACTTTGTGTGTGTGTGTGTGTGTGTGTGAGAAAGAGAGACAGAGACAGAGAGACAGAGAGAAATTTCTTTCAGATTAAAACATTATTCAGAAAACATTTCTTCCTTTCCTCCTAGAGAATACAAAGGCTCAAGAAAAAAATATTGCCTATGCACCCATGGGTCTTCATCGTGGGCCATTTAATTCACCAATTCTCTAGAACCCCTTAATATTCCCTCCTACCTCACACTGACTCTGGCCTACAGACTGGCTTTTCATCTGTATAGCTCTGTGCTTAGTCACTGAAGGTGGGTGCTTGTGTGCAAGAGGAAAGTTAGACAACAGTCCAAGAAACAGGACATGCATTCAGAGAGTCATCGGGGGCCTTGGACAGTATATAATGAAATGTTGTCTTGTGAAGATGTCATTATAGGTACTAGAGGTGGAGAGAAAAGTGACTGAAGGGGTTGAGATAATAGAAAATTCTGTGGTGCTTTTTTAAACTGTGGATTGAACCTAAGACCTTAAGCTTGCTTAAGTGTTACTGCCGAACCACATCTCCAGCCTTGTAGTTTTTTACCTGTACAATTCTTGTTCAATCTGTGCATTGTGTTGCCTATATTATTTTTTAATCCAACAATTCTACATTTAAAAAGGTTACATTTTATATATGTTCATCCTAGAAAATTTGAATAAGAAGAAAAACAAAGAAGGAATAAAGCATTCTTCATAGTATTGTACATAGCTGAAGCCATCCAGGCTGGGATTTTACTGGGTTTGACCTTGTGCAGGTATTGCACATGCTGTCACAACTGTGATTTCATATATGCAACTACCCAGTTGGGTAGTCATCCACGGCCTCTGACTCTTCAAATCTTTCTGCTTCCTCTCCCATGATGACCCTTCAGAGGTCTGTGACATAGATTTCCCATTTAGAGCTGAGCACTCTGCAGACTGTTATTCTATGCATGTTGACCAGTTCTAGGTCTTTGTATTAATAGTCTATTGCAAAAAGCAACTTCTCTGATGAAGGTTAAGAGATGTACTAATCTATGGATAGAGTGATAAATCATTAGAAGTCAGTTTAATACTATGTCTATTTAGTAGAATAATAGTAATAGGTTCTTGCCTCCTCTGATATTAATGCCAGGTATGGATTCCATCTTGTAAAGCAAAAGGTGGTTGGTTATTCCCATAATGCTTATACCACGATTGTACCAGTGAGCATATTTTGTTAAGCCAGGCATTCCAGTGCTCACGAATGGGTAAGGTTAATGATTACTTTTCTCTTCCAGTATTGCACATAGTACCTTCTAGCACTATGAAAGCTGCCAGCAGGGATAAAGCTTCTGGGTCAGGACTAGCTTGATTTCTCCATGGTCTATGATTCAAATACATAGTATCTTCAGCAATAGGCTCTTAATGCAATAGCCACTAATGTTTAGGGATCTATGGGACCCACTGGCCAACAACTTCCAAAGAGGTAACCAATTTCTTGCACTGGGATTTTTATTTGCTAACCTGCTGGTGTCTAGTAGAGACATTGTTCTCCCGTTATAGGGTAACTCTATTTAAATTCTTTTCATTGTTTATGTTTATTTTAAGAAGCTTCTTGCCGGGTGTGGTGGTGCACACCTTTAATCCTAGCACTTGGGAGCCAGAGGCAGTCGTATCTTTGTGAGTTCAAGGCCAGCCTGGTCTATAGAGTTCCAGGACAGCTGGGGCTACAGGGAGACCCTGTCTCAAAAAGACAGAAAAAAAGAAGCTTCTTTTTTAATTAAAAAAAAATTTTTTTTAGGAAGCTTCTTAAAGTAGTAGGTTTCCAAAGGACTTTTTTCAAAAGGCCTTTAGTGTTAGTTATCCCTCCTCATCTCTCACTCTACTTCGCCCTTCCTTTCCTATAATTATTCCCCTTTCTCTTTATGTTCTTTCTATCTCCCCTCCCTGAACATACCCTCATACCCCCTCACTAGTTTTCCAACCAACTATGAGTTTTCCAAATGAAGCACACACATCTAACTTTTCAAAGCTAGCATCCACACAGGAGATAGAATGTATGTTTGCCTTTCTGGGTCTGGGTTCCTTCACTTAGGATGGTTGTTTTCAGCTCTATCCATTTATCTGCAAACAGATCCATTCATTTTCCTGAAAATTTCACAATTTCATGTTTCTTTACAGTGAATATAATTCTATTATGTTCATTATCCAATTTCATTATCCATTTGTCTACTGATGGGCATCTAGGCTGATTCTACTTCCTTGCTATTGTGAAGAGAGAAGTAATAAAACATGGATGTTCAGGCATCTCTATGGTCGGATACAGAGTTCTTTAGGTATAGGCCCAGGAGTGAAGTGCCAGGATCGTATGGCATTCTGTTTAAAATTTTTGAGAAATCTGCATACTAATTTCTATAATGGCTGCACTAACAGCAGTGAACAAGGAAGGACACCACTTTCCCTAAGTATTTGTTGTTCTGTTTTCTTTATAGTAGCCATTCTGACTGGGGTAGGACAGAATCTCAAGGTAGTTTTAATTTGTAATTCCCTGAAGCCAGACTTTTAAAGCTACCACTGGATTTCAGAAACCAGCAATAGATGCTTTACTCTATTATTATTTTTTACTCTATTATTTTTTCAAAAACATCAAAGATATGAAAGAAGATATCTGCCACCACAGTTACTGAACCAACAGCTTAGGTAAAAGACGCCACAGAAGTGGGACAAGTATTGAAAGAGGGTTAGCCTTGGAATTAAAGGATGCCTGTAGCCAGTGAGAGATCAGGATTAAACTCTTCTCTTACATGTTTCTTTCAAAAAGCAAAAGAATCCATCTGAACACTTGGTTTTATTTTGAAAGCCTAGGCAAATGGCACATTTGAGAACTGAATTGGGCTCCATTTGTTCAAGGGAAGGTGGGTGGTTTCAGCTGCCTAGGAAACAAGCTTTGAATATGTGCTTCCTGGAATTCTTTTTGCTTCTCTCTTGAAAAGGTTCCTCGTGTTTTGGATAAAGATTCTTATTATTTGGCATTTATAGGCTCCATACTTTTGGTAACATTCCCTGGGATTTTTCAGATTAGTAAGAGTTTTTTAAAGCCCCTTGTTCTCAAAGCTAGGCCAAAACTCAATCTTCCTCTGCTTATATCTCCTCCTCCTCTTTGCCCTTCTCCCACCTATCAGCTTTGTGCAGGCTTTTATTTCCAGTTTAAAAATTAAAACTCTGACATCATTAGGTGAAGTCACACCAGAACATCTGCTACAGTGTCTTTAGTGTTTCAAGACGATGCTTAGGAGAGTAAATAGCATATGTACAGAGTGTGGATGCTGCAGTGGGCTACCGGAAGTGAAACAAATATTACCAGTAGCAATTGAATTTTGCTCATGACAACAGCCCAAAACAGAATATGTGGTAAAAACATCTAAGAGTTTGGATTAAATGAAACAAAAATAAACAAATATTCACCCAGATCTAGGCTTGGTAAAGGAAGAGCATGATAGAAGAAACTCTAAAAACAACAACTTTTTTTGTTTATTTGTTCAGCAAATCTTGAGTATATTTCAGTGTGGTTCACCTATGAGATTTGTCTCAGCAGACTGGCTCAACACTGGACCGGACTGGGAAGCTGATTCTGAGCTGCCTGTCTAGTCGGGAGAAATAAGATAGGTAGGAACTGCTGGAAGCCTTAAAGTGTTCTTATTTATTCTAGGCTACAGTTCTCAATATAGGCTTATTGGTTCTCCATTCCTGTAGCAGAGGGTCAGCCAAGGTAAGCAGCAAGAGTCCCGTCCCGGGAGACTTCTGTGTGGAGATTCTGTCACTATTTCATTGCACACCCTCACATGCATACAGGCACAACGTGTGTGCCCACACAGAGTTTCTATTTTCAAAGCTTGAAATCTTCTGCAGAGGCAAGTCACAGATAGGTGAAGAAACATTATACAATGATGTAAAGCAACTAGATTTGTGCTCAATTCTGGATGGAACAGGCATTCAGAAACTGCCTTTGCTAAAAAAAAAAAATAGTAAATAAAAGAAAAAAAAAAAAAGCAATTGACTCCTCACGTAGCCAGAAGATAAGTAAAAACAGGATGAGAGTCTGGCATCTGTGCCTTAATTTGTATTTGTCTCACAATACAGACACAGAGTGTAAATATTAGGAAGCGTGGGTCATTGCGAGCCATCTTGGAATCTGGCTTCCCTTGACACTAGAGTATTACTCTTTGGCTGATAACGCAGGTATGGGATAGGCCAATGCTGAAATATAGCTTATTTATTTCATAAGCATAAGGCTTATTAAAGCTTTAAAAATTACGTGTGATTTGTTTTCTGGTAAACTGAATAATATTTGGAATGTATCCAGAGAGTTTTTAAAATATATAGAATCATTATTTTGAATTGTATATGCAGAGTGAACATCCTTTACTTAATATTAAATCAAAGCTTTTATATTTTTTATATCTTTATAAACAATACATCCATTCCATGTAATTAGTACATTTCTCCAGTTTCTTGGGATCCCTGAGAACTTAAGGAAGTAGGGTAAGGATGATATTATGAATTGGAAATGAGAGCAACATGTCAATAAGGGATCAGCTATGGTTAGACTTATGGGTTTGAGCTTCATCCTTAAAAGCTAAGTGTTTTCAGCAAGTTACTAAATTTCCTTAAGCTGGATATGACTAATGCTATCTACCTCATAGGCTTGTTTTGAGCTTTAGTGGAAAGGAGAATATATATGAGGCACTTAGCTTGGCTAGCCCATGTTAATACAGCCAAAAAAAAAATAGTGTGTACACACATGTACACACACACACATACAGAGAGAAAGAGAGAGGGGGAAGGTATATTGGTAATTTCTAAAATGTCCAATTTGTTATCCATCAAGAATGATCATGAGCTTTCACAATTAATTATTGGGGTTGGAGAGATGGCTCAGCAGTCAAGAGTGTATACTGCTCTTGCAGGGGACTGAAGTTCAGTTCTCAGCACTCACGTTGGGCAGCTCACAACTGCCTGTTTTCTCCAGATGCAGGGTGTTCTAGTCATGCAGATGGATGCACTCTCACATGTGGACTCACCCCCTTGCTCCCAAACATACACAAAATTAAAATAGAACAAATTTTTTTGAGACAGTGTCTCCATGTAGCTCTGGCTGGACTGGGATTTGCTATATAGACCAGAATGGTCAGAATCTCAGAGATCCACTTGTCTCTGCCTTCTGAGTGCAGGGATTAAATGCATGCACCATCATGCCCAACTGAATAATCTCTTAAAAAATAAAATTACAGGGCTAGAGAGATAGTCAGCAGTTAAGAGCAGAAGCCCTGGGTTCAATTCCCAGCACCCACATGGTGGCTAACAACAGTCTATAATTCCAGTTCCAGGGTATCCAAGGCCCTCTTCTGACCTCCAAAGGCATTGTATGACATGGGTGCACCTACCTACATGCAAGCAATACACTCATACACATAAAATAAAGATTACTCATTAACGATTTAATGATTCTATTTTAATGAATACATATTTAAAATATATTTTTCATTTATACAGAAATAAAATTATCCTCATTTATCATATCTTTGTGTCAAGGCAACAGGCCAATGGTATAGTAAGAAATTAATAGAAAGCATACTGCATTGCAATCATATATTATAGCTAATGCTTTTATTACATGTTTTGTGTTTAGCTTATGCAACGTGTATGTACAGAATAGGGAATTCTTACAATTGTTACATGTTGCTAATGAAATGTTATACTTTTGGAACAAAATTTCAAGGAATGCTGTTTATAGAAAAACCAAGCCAAAGTATTTCTTTCTTTTTTTTCACTGGTCGTTTCCAGACGTAGTCTCTTTGTAGCCCCAGCTATCCTGGAACTCACTATGTAGACCAGGCTGGCCTTGAACCCACAGAGATCCGCCTGCCTCTGGCTCCCAAGTGCTGGGATTAAAAGCATGTGCCATCACACCTGGCCCAAAGTATTTCTTGAGATACAAATATGTACAACTCCTGATTTTAAAAGTTAGAGTTCATCATTGGAGTTCCATTGTCCTTTATCAATTTCAAAATATTCAATTTTGCATAAGGAATACATCTAGAAGATCTTAAAAATAAGGCTGGGTCTAGTGGTGCACACCTTTAATCCCAGCACTAGGGAGGCGGAGGCAGGTGGATCGCTGTGAGTTCAAAGCAGGCCTGGTTTACATAGTGAGTTCTAGGATAGCTGGGGCTACAGGGAAAAAAAAAAAAGGACATCATTTTGAAATCTTTTATGTAGCAAGTGATTATTCTCTAATGTATATTTTATATAAATTATATATGATACATATGCATATACATATATATATATATATATATATTAGTGTTCATTTTAAATAGTTAAAACCTCATGAGATAGAGTATTAACTTGTGGGAGAAGTTTGGGTGGTTTGAAAAAGAATCATAAATTCTAGAACTATCTAAGCACTATGAAATAGGGGTGGAATAAATTAGATATCTATACAGCTATAAAAATTTGATTCTTTCAGAGAGAAGGAAAATTCAAACAATTCTAATACATTGCCTTTTCCTGTTTCTGCGATAACATACTCTTACTAAAGCAACTTAAAGAAGAAGGGGATTATTATGGCTCAGAGTTCAAGGATACCATCCTTCACTTGGGAAGTCAAGTAGCAGGAGCTGAAGCAGCTGGTCACATCACATAACAATCAGGAAGCAGAGAGCAGTGAATTTATGATGGTAATCAGTTTGCTGTCTCCACTTACATGGTCTAGGACCTCAGCCAGGGAATGGCGTCATCCACAGTGGGTAGGTCTTCCCTTTTCAATGAATGGAATTGAGACATTCCTCATAGACATGCCCAGAGGCTTGTCTCCCAGGCTATTCTAGATTCTATCAGGTTGACAATCAGCATTCATTATCACACATAGTCATGTGACCAGTGTACTAATTGAACAAATTGAATGGTACATCCACTTGACAAACATGAAATGGTCATCGTAACCAGGCAACAAGGCTAAAAAGATTATACACCCGTGTCCCTCTCCTGCCCCTCCCACCCTTCCCAATTCACCATTTCAGTCAGTTTTCTGATGCAGTCTTTCTGTTGTTGTTCTTTTAATATGCATCCCTCTCCACAAGAAATATTTATAACTGAGTTATTGGCACTAGCATCCACATATGAGGGATACCATTCATCGTTTGCTTTTCTGGGACTGTGTTACTTCACTTAATATATTGTCTTCTAGCTCCATCCATTTACCTGCAAAGTTCATGATGTCGTCTTTCTTTACCGCTGCATAGAACTCCATTGTGTACATGTACCACATTTTCTCTATCCACTCGTCAGTTGAAGGGCACCTGGGCTGGTTCCAGTTTTTTGCTATTGTGAACAGAGCTGCAGTAAATATAGCTGTGCATGCATTTCTGCAGTAATATGAGTCTTGTGGGTATATGCCCAGGAGTGGTATGACTGGGTCAATGGCAAGCTCATTTTGAGTCTTCTAAGGGTTCTCCACACTGCTTTCCATTGCGGCTGTACAAGTTTACATTCCCACCAGCAATGGATGAGTGTTCCCCTCTCCTCACAACCTCTCCAGCACTTGATATCATTTGTTTTCTTGATCCTGGCCAGTCTTATCAGAGTGAGATGATATCTTAAAGTGGTCTTAATTTGCATTTCCCTAATTATTAGTGATGTTGAACAGTTTTTAAGATGTTTCTCAGCCATCTCTAATTCCTCCTCTGTGAAGTCTCTATTCAGTTCTTTGCTCCATCTTCTGAGTGATTCATTTGTTTTCTTTCTTCTTTGTTTTTTGAGTAGCTTGTATACTCTGGAAATTAATGCTTTGTCAGATGCATCTGCAGTGAAGGTTTCCTCCCACTCTGTGGGTTTTCTCTTTACTTCCTTTATTGTTTCTTTTGATGTACAGAAGCTTTTGAGTTTAATGAGGTCCCATTTGTCAATTGTCCATCTTATTTCTTGTGCAGCTGCTGTCTGATTTAGGAAGTCTTTTCCTATGCCTATGTCTTGTAGTCTGCTGCCAAGTTTCTCTTCTATCACCTCCAGAGTTTTGGGTTTCACGTTGAGGTCTTTGATCCATCTGGAATTGACTTTTGTACAGGGTGAGAGGTAGGGGTTTAATTTCATTCTTCTACAGGTAGTGATCCAGTTTTGCCACTACCACTTACTGAAGATGCTATCTTTCCTCCATTTCATCGATAAGGCCCTGCTGTTGAAGACCTAATGTAAGCATGGGAAAGATGCATTGAGACCGCACTTGCAAGTGTACAGTTGGTCTCTGGAATGCCAGAGAGTGTTACCAAAGGCCACTAAACCAATAAAGCAAATATAGGTCTCCTTGAGTCAAGCAAGACTCCTCCGTCAGCACCAGCTACACCTCACCTGCCTGGAAATACTGTGCAGCAGTGGCAGCCATATGCCTGTATATCCCAAATCTAATTGGCTATTAGCCCTCTCCTTGGAGGAATAACCCACGGCTGATGCCACAAGCTTACATCCTCTAGTGGTTAGGAGATGTTATAAGCCACAGTAAGACCCTGTCATATTTTACAGAAAAAACATAATTAATGGATTAACATACCATCCAAACATCTGTGTCTATACCAAAGTAACCTACCATAACAATTAGTACTGTTTAAATACCTATATATCTAATTGCTTGTGCTTCATTAGTAGGATTGAAAGGTTATTCCTGGACAAGCTGTCAACCCATGAAAAGAAACAGCCAGAATTGACCAGAGTCCAAGACAACAACTCCAGAGAAAGTAGACTGTTTTGCTTCTCATCCACCTGTGCCCCTTTTCTAAGCCTAGGGAACAATCTGCGGAAGAGGGGAAGTGGTAGAATGTAAGGGCTGCGATTGGGGTGAATGGTGAAACTACAGCAATATAGTCTGGACACTTATTTGATCAACTTGATTGAACATTCAAGCCCCTCCAGCTGGATGGTGGAACCCTTGGGCTGTGTGGGTTTAGGCACAACTGCTTACAAATTGGTTTTACATGAAGGATGCTTGTACTCATAAATTATTACTTATTGTTAAAAAATGAAAAAAATAAAGAAGTAATTAAAAAAAGATTATACAAAGACATATCACAGATGTGGATGTGTAACTGTGGTAATGCCCTTCTTGAGGCAGATGGATTTGATCTCCAGTTTGCAAAGGACATTATAAATAGGATTCAGTGAGGCTTTCAAAGAAACATGCTGGATATGAGTAGGTCCAGAGCTTACCCAGAATCACTCTTTGATAAACTCCCTGAGTTGAGAGTTTTCTACAGTTGAGACTCTGTTTACTAGTATTACTGCTTCATTTGTGAGTTGTAAATTTTTTCTTTGAGAAAATTTTTTTCATTTGTTTAAATTTTTATTTTTTATTTATTTTTTTGATATTTTTATGTAATAAAAAGTAAAAGTCCTTGAGGCCTCTGTCTCTCACGCAGGACACTCAAGTTAATGGGGAAGAAGAACAGGGGGCCCAAAGCCTGAGGTTATAAATAATAGAAAATAAAAGATCTTCCGTCTCCAGCGGGGATAAGATGAAAGGAAGGGAGGGCAAGACTGGGGACTCAGCATGGGCAGAGCAGGAACCTCCCCACCTCGCTGGACCCCAGCCCTGCCCACTTCAAGGAGCCCTCCCATTCAAGGTGCTTGTAAGAATTCCCCAACTCCCCCAGGGAAAGCGGCCGAGTTGCTGGGGAAAGAGACATAGATCACTCTTCCTTCCACTCATGGAGGTCTCAGGTCGGGGTCAGGACAATCTTCAGTTCCCCGGGGGGCGGGGGGGGGAGGGGGAAGGGGAGCTGCTGGCAGGGATGAGATGGAACTCGGCTAAGTCAGGAGACAGTCGGGGTCACTGAGAGGAATCCTGTCATTGGCTCCTCCTGGAAATCCAGGCGCCTGTCCAGGCTGCTCACCTTGGGGGTGTCCGATGTAGGGGTAAGGTGAGGGTGTGGAAGCTGAGAGTGCAGGCACCCCACTCGGGGGGACCGCGCCTTGGGGGGGGCATGGCCCTAGGGGCTGCTGCAGCATCACCTGGGGCGGGTGGGGAGCCCTAGGGTGTGGGGGCGGGGCTGCTGTGACTCCAGTTTGGACATGGGCCTGGGTAACATGGGCCATGTTGGTGAAGCCGTGGGGCAGCTGCTGGTGGGGATGGATGGCGTACACAGCAGCCGGCTGGGGGCACTGGGCAGAAGGTCCTGGTGGTAGAGAAGGCGGTGTGCCTGTCAGGGCCCCTGGATGGTACAGGTTCTGTTGTGGCTGTCCACTGCCCAGGTGTGGAGCCTGCCCTGCCTGCCTAGTGCTGGACGGGACTGGGGGCCGCATGCTGGAATTGCGGCTGGCTCGCAGTAGGTGTGGTGGCTGGCTGTGGCTGGTGGCCATGGAGCTGCGTGGCATGGTGTGGATAGGACTGGTGACCAGTGGCATAGAGGGCTTGGGGGGTAGGCTGCTCTGCAGAGGGGGACTGAGGAGTGGAGGATGACACAATGGCCTGGGGATGGCTCCTCAACATCAACATTCGTGGGTTACTTTGAAGCACAGGGGCAAACACCTGCTGTGAAGGGTAGTGTGCCATAGGCTGCATCATGGCCTGGAAACTGCTGCGGGTTGTAAGGGATGTAGGAAGAGTAAGGTGTGGCAGCCACCAGGGGCGGGCCAGCAGCAGCAGCAGCAGCAGCCTGCATCACTGGAGCGGGTGAAGCTGGCTGGTGTGGGTCCGAGCGCTGGGGAGGAAGGGAGCCTTTTGCACCCCGGTACTTGCCCTGCTGCCCAGGCACCGAGTTGGATACAGGATACATCTGAGGCGCCTGCACAGCTGTTCCCATGTGGATCAGAGGTATATGGGAGATGTACTGGGGGCTATAAAGCCCACTCTGGCCTGCTGTCAGCACCGGTATGGAAGGTGTTGAATGAGTGTGGGGGCCCTGGTGAAATTGGGGTACTTGTGGATTTGTTCACAGACAGCAGAGGCTCTGTGGGATTGAATTCCTTGGCATTGGGGTTCAATGTTGACTTCTTTGCTTGTTCAGCAACAGGGCCCTCATCTCTGTCATCTCCCTTGATGAGGCCCACTGGGGGGCTGCCAGTTTGGCTAGGGCAAGGTGGTGGGGGCTGCTCTGTCCTCTCGGTGCCTCCTACTGCTGTCAGGGGTAGTTTGTCTTCCTTATCTGATATGGATTCTGTCTTGGAAGAGACTGGAGACCATGGGCTCTGAGGTCAATAGACCATCCACCTCTTTCTCCTTTCCTTTCAAGATCCGGGAAGGAAAGGGATCCACACTGGTCTCAGGCGAGCTACTAGGCTGAAGCTTAAACTGGGCTCCAAACTTCCTCAGTTCTTCCAGCTGAAATCGTTTCTGTTCATTCTGAAGGCCAGGGACTTTCCCAGCTATCCGGGTCAGCTCTTGGGGCTCCAGAGTCCTACCAGGCCCCTTGGTTGGGAGTTATTTCACATCTGTGGGGGCCAGGGAGATCTTTGGAGAAGCTGGAGAAATAGAGCCTGCTCCAGGATCCACGACTGATGACGTCACAGGAATGGAGGCAGAGGATGCCACAGCTGAACCAATGGGAGACTCGGGACAGGAAGCTGAGACTGGGGCAGGGGCAGCAGACTTGGGAGAATGTGGTTGGTACATCCGGCCCACTGTAGATGGTGGTGGAACAGAAACTTCTCCAGAAGGCCTATTGTTGGGTGAGGACAGAGTCTTGGCACCTCTCAGAGGCCGCTGTGCCTTGGGGGACATGCGGGAAAGGCCTCCATTTATACCACGAGCCTCAGACCCAGGGCCAGGGCTGCTGTTGTCAAGATGATGAGGGCCACGAGGTGGCAAAGAACTAAGGCCAGGTCGTCCACCCCGAGAACTGCTGCACCGAACTCCTCCCTGGGGACCGCTTGAGGCAGAGGGATATACTTCCCCTCCCTGGATGCCAAGCTGGGGCTCTCCCGCCCTGACCCTTGCCGCTGAACTGCACTGTGCTTCTCTTCCTCGGTGCGCCCATCATCATTTTCCATAGCAATTCGTAGACGGTAATGGGGGCTTGACTCAATCTCCCGTGCCAACTGGGCTGTACGCAGCTCCCACTGCCGGAACTCTTCTGAGTTGTCCTTTAATAGGGGCACCGTGTAAGAAGACGGGCTCCTATCATAGGTGGTCTTCACACCATAGTTCTCTTCATTGAATTTGAACATCTCATTGGGGTCCCATCCATTTGACATGTCAGAGTCCAGATCATAGTCATCGCTGTTGCTGTCGCCACCCTCCCAATGCTGAAGCACCTTCTCTTTGTGCTCTCCATTCACCTTTGAGTTCATGGCAATGGCTGAGTCAGTGAAATTTATACAATATGTATAGACGGAATACTATCATATATCTTATGTAATCTCATTAACCTATTAAACTTTGTTTTCCCTTTGACTTACAGCTTACCCCTTCTCTTCCCATGATAACGACTATGTTCTATTTCTACATATTTGCATTTTAAATGCTCCCATATATAAATGAGATCATGAAGTACTTTCTTTTTGTGTCTGGCTTATTTTAATTAGTGTGACAACATTTACAACATAGTGAAACTGATAGGTGAGATAACTATCTCACCTCATATTGTCAAAGCTTTATAAGGTTGACACTATTTTCTATTAGTAGGATAGAAAAGTGTTCATAATCATACATTGCTGGTGAGAGTACTAAATGTTACAAATTTTCTGGAGGTGACTTTGTCATTGTTAACACATGTTTTCACCTTAGGATCAGCGTTAACTATGTCCTTCTAATGTTAAAAAACATCAAAAATGCTTACCACAGGATTGTTTATACTGAAAAATTTCAGTATATTACTTAAATGTCCACATATAAAATGTTAGAGTTCATGTAATGCAACATTATATAGTGGCTAAAGAATGAGAAATGTCACTATGAGCTGTAATAGAATGTTGATGAAAAAATATTATTAGGTTCCAAAAGTAAAGCACAGAAGAGCATATACAGCATGTTTCCCTCAGTGGAAAGAAGACATTTGGAAATGCATATATTTCTCTTTAGAAAAGAAAACACATGGGCTGGAGAGATGGCCTAGTGGTTAAGAGCGCCGACTGTTCTTGCAGAGGACCTGGGTTTGATCCCCAGCACCCACATGGCAGCTGAGAACCGTCCGTAACTCCAATTCCAGGAGAACTCCAGTTCCAGGGGAATCCGATGCCCTCTTCTGACCTCCAAGGCATTGCACAACACGGATGCACAAACCTACATGCAGACAGTACATTCATTCATATAAAATAATAAAAAAAAGAAACCACGACCAATGGAAAGAATGTGGGAGGGAGAGATATTTGTCTAGGAATATCTTTTTGTATGGTTTTTGACATTCAGAAGCATTTGTATGTCCTTCCCATTTAAACTTATGCATAGTGCCAGGCATGGTGGTGCACACCTTTAATCCCAGTACTTAGGAGGCAGAGGCAGGCAGATCTCTGTGAGTTCAAGGCCAACCTGGTCTACCAACCCAACCAGGCAAGCTGGGGCTACAGAAAGACCCTATTTCAAAAAGACCCCAAAATAATAATATTAAAAATGAAATAAAATAAAATAATGCATAGCTAAATCAACAGGACAGGACATGGAAAATAATCTTAACCTGAGAGAAAGCTGAAGCATATGAACTTCCCAGGACTTCAGAAGACTTGCATAAGCACACAGAATGAGAAAAAGAGTACATAACAGGCTAATTATGGAGATGGCATTTACAGTATATCCTGTCTTGAGCAGAGGAGAGACGCAAACTGATTCTAAACTCTACTGAGTAGAATTCCTTCTTGTAGTTGTGGAGACAAAGGAAGTCTGAGTCCAGTTTTGATGTATTCTAGAACTAACCATAAGTTAGTAAGGAGTACATGTATGTATTTTGTGAGGGCTGAAGAAGCTCATTGGCATCAAAGAACCACAACAGAATGGGGTAGACAAGGAGAAACACTGAGACTTCAGACTGCATTTACTGGTAGGTATGTGAATCATGATTTTCAAACTAGATATATGATATATATTTATATAAATGTGTATATATATATATACTTTTCATGTACATAAGTATATGTGTATATTTTTATGAACATTCATGTATTTCCTAGTGCTGTCTGATGACAAAATGTAGAAGTAAAATATCCCAACAACAAAGAGATCAACTAATGTCCAGACATCAGTTTATCAATATTGTTTCCCAATAAAAGGAATCAGGATTTTAATGGGAATGATTTCAGTTTTTCTTCATTTAGTATATTGTAGGCTGTGGGGCTTGAGGTATATTGCCTTTACTATGTTGAGATGTCTCCTTTATCCCTAGATTATTCATAACTTTTGTTATGAGTGGATATTGGATTTTAAAAGCCTTTTCTGCATCTAATGAGATGATCATGTGATTTATGTCCTTGAGTCTGTTTATGGTACATATGTAAATCATATTGAGTCTAGAACTAACCATAAGTTAGTAAGGAGTAAATGTATGTATTTTGTGAGGGCTGAAGAAGCTCATTGTGATCAAAGAACTACAACAGAATGGGGTAGACAAGGAGAAACACTGAGACTTCAGACTGGTATCTATGTGAATCATGATTTACATATGTTGTGCCATCCTTGTATCCCTGGGATGAAGCCAACTTGATCATGGTAAACAATCTTTTTGGTATGTTCTTGCATTGGTTTGTAAGCATTTTAATGAGAATTTTTGTATCTGCCTTCATCAGAGAGACTGGTTTATAATTTACTTTTTTTTTGGTTAGGTCTTTGACTGGTTTAATACTGGCTTAATAGAAAGAAATTGGGAGTGTTTCTGCATTCCTATTTTACAGAAAATTTGAGAAGTATTGGTATTAGTTCTTTGAAATTTTGGGAGAATTTGTCACTGTATCCATCTGGTTCTGTGCTCTTTTTTAGAAGGGAGATTTTTAATTATGACATCTATCTCATTGGTTCCTATGGGTCTGGTTAAATTAGTTATGTTATTTTGTCTTCACTTTGGTAGGCTGTACATAGCTAGAAATCAATCCACTTCTTTTAGATTTTTTTAATTTAGTGGAATATAGATTTTTAAAGTATGCCCTTATGGATTTCTGAAATTCCTCAGGGTCTGTTTAATGTTTCCCTTTTCATCTCTGAGTTTACTAATTTGGAACCTCTCTCTTTCTGGAAGGTGCTGTGCAAACCACCTGCAGAGAAAAATTTAGCATGATCCATACCCAGCTGTGAATCCTTCAAGTTACAACAACAATTGTCTTGGAAGATACACGTACTTGTGCAATAGTGGCATGAATACTACCGGAGTAATCAACTACTTTCTAATTGCATTTGAAATTTACTTCATAGGATGGAACCCATAGTTGATATTGATATCAGGCCCAAGAGCCTGAGGCCAGAAAGGTACAGGAGAGAGCCTAATAGTATTATTCTGCTAAATAAATACAGTATTAAACTGATTTCTAATGACTGGTTGTTATACCCATAGATTTATGCATGCCTCAAACTCTCAGCAGAAAAGCTTCCTTACATAACAGATGGTGATTAACACAGAGAACCACAACTGGCCAACATGGAGAGAATAAGAGGCTGCAGACTGCCTGTCCCTGAACAGAGCACCAGTACCAAACTTTTGCCTCCAAAGAGTCTGGGATGATTGTGAAAGAGGAGGCAGAAAGAGCCCGAGGAGGTGGATGACTACAAGGAAACAGACAGCTGGTAAGTTACTCATATGAACTCCCAGCGATGATGATAATATGGATGAGTCTCACTTAAGCTCAAGCCAGACAAAAATCCCAATTTATACTTGGAGTAGTAGATAAGAAACCTACTATCTGAGGAACTACTGTCAACCTGTGACTACTGGGAAGGGAGATTCAGTCCCATTTAAGTATGAAACTCTCAGTAGGTTGACCAGGGTCCAGTGGATGAACCCACACTACAAACCTGACTCTATAGGTATGTGCATATGTATATAACTTTGGTGAGGAGGTTAGAAAAGGGGCTGCAGATATGGGAGGGACTCTAAATATGATCAAAATATGAAATTCATAAAAACTTGTAAAAATAAAGGAATCAGGAATTCTGGGAGTAATGTCAAATCCAAGGGGTAGAACAGGGGAATAGAAATTCAGCCTACTGTCTTCCGTTACTGGAGAGGGTGAAGAAGTTCTGAGCATGGGGGATCCCATCTTGTATAGATTCTCATCCACCAAATCTGGGAAAATTTGAACACCAACACGATTAAGGACATCAGTTGGCTTGTTCTGATAATAAACAAACACGAATGTTCCAAATACATGAGGAAAGAAGGCACTTGTCATCCTGATAAACGGGGAGAGACTGTTGGAACTGGAAATCTATCATTTTTCAGCCATCAATAAAGGCTGATGTAGGTAAGAATCCATAATGGGTGGTAAATATAAGCAGGACATTTGAATTGTCTGGTCTGGAAGTGGCACATGGCACTTCCATATATATTTCCAATGGTGAAAACTTATTGACAAAGCCACACCTGACTTCAAGGGAGACTGGAAAACACAGACTTGCTGTGTCTCCAGGAAGAAAGCACAGACACTGCTGAGCAGTGGCAGTCCTTTCCACAAGATATACATTACTTATTCATGACTTTTTTTTTTTTTTTTTTTTTTTTTTTGGTCTTTTCGAGACAGGGTCTCCCTGTAGCCTCAGCTGTCCTGGAACTCGCTCTGTAGACCAGGCTGGCCTTGAACTCACAAAGATCCGCCTGCCTCTGCCTCTGCCTCACAAGTGTTAGGAGTAAAGGCATGCACCACCATGCCCAGCTTTATTCATGATATTTTGATGTACTGGAGTATCTAATCCAGAAGCTTGTAAGGAGTGTCCTCCAATGAACCATTCCTTCCAAAATTTATGTTGTTGTGTAGTCTCTTACCATAATGAAACTGGGATGGCCTGGGCTTGTGTTAACTCACAGAGGAGGCAATATCAATTCTGTACCTAGCTTTTACAAGACTGGAAGCTCCTGCTTTCTCTCACTTTGATAAGATGTGTGACATTATGTAAGAAGTCTAACTGTTCTGAAGAGAGTCCTCCATAAGGAGAGGTGGTGTGGGGAAAGGAGACTTGGCCTTGAGGGGACAGAGAGTCAGTGGTAGCACACCCCTTGGCGTGCCTACAGGGCGTGAAGATGCCATCCCAGCTGCCATAGGATTGCAGCTGAGTGAAAAGTGCCCATGAATGCCCAGTCGATCCACAGTCCGTAGGAGAAAACAAGGTGAGTGTTGTCTCTGGTAGACAGAGACCTTGACTACATAGCACTACGTAATCAGAATCCTAGAGGACAGGGAGGACTTAAATTCCCATTCAAATTGTGTCACTAAATGATGTAGATGTGTGGCTTTTTATACAAGAAACAGAAGGGAAATTCACTATGTTTGCAAGTATCACTGTGGTGTTGAGAGAACACAAGTTCACCATACGCAGTATTAAACACTATTACATTTATATGAGCTATCTAAATATTTGGCAAGGTTCTATTAGAATACTTATTTCTGAAGCAAATCGAATAGATTATATTGATGTTTCATAATATGTTTATGAGCACCACTTCATGCTTATTTAATCAACTGACTTGTGAGTCTATAAATGATGCTAAAAATTTCTAGATTCATACCTAGAATAACAAAATTTGTAAGTAAAATAAGACACCTAAGCAACACTGGTATTAAGACTTTATTTCAAGCCAAGCATGATGGCATAAGTCCTAACGGCAGCACTCGGGAGGCAGAAGCAGGCAGATCTCTGTGAGTTCAAGGCCAGGCTACTCTACATAGTGAATTCCAGGTTAGCTGGAGCTACAGGGAGACCCTGTCTCAAAAAGACCAAAACCAAACCAAACAAGCAAAAATCCCTTTATTTCAAAAGCAAATGTGGAAAGAAAACCAAAGAATCTACAAATAGCCTTTGAAACACCTGGGCACAAAACCCACTTTTCAGGGGCTGCCAATGTTATTTTGATAAACTTACTGAGGACTTGAACAAATTCTGGAAGATAAAATTAATTTCTAGACTCTCATGTTTTCCGACTTTGCCTTTTCAAAGCCTCGGTCCTGCTGCCTTTCTCAAGGGGAGACTGTCCACGAAGGAGAGTCAGGGAGCAGCCATTTCACCAGGCTATGCCCTGTTCTTGGTAAGAGATTTCTTAGCTCTTTAGCATGCCTTCACTCTAGTTTTAAAAATAAATACCCAAATCAAGTCCAGGGAAGTTCTCTTGGCTGGGACATCCATGCTGGATATGTTACTTCACAGCAGGAGATGTAGAACTTGAAATTTATCAGTAAGTTTCTAAAATATTAACCTTGGCCCCAGAAGCGCTGGATCTCAGTTCCCATTCGACCCTGGCAGTTCTTCTGCTCCACACAGAGAGACAGAGTCTGTTATAGAATGTGTTCGTGGACTTTCCTCTCCAGTATGTTCCCCATACTCCTGTGTGGCTGGTAGGTACCCAGGGCCAATGCATTGTTTCTTCCTGTAATCCCTGGGGCAGTGGTAAGTAGCCTGTACTCCTTACATGACATGTGGTAAGGCGGTAGGGTGAGATGGTTGAAGTAGAATCGAAACAGAATGGTCAGCTCAGAAATACCACCAGAGAACCTATGTCAGATAGAGATGGAGAGAGACAGATAGAGTGGGGGGAGCATTTCAGAAATCCAAAATTCTAACTCAGAGACCAGGTTTTACAGATGGATTTCATTTTTGACATAAGGCATGGAAACTCTAGGAGGAAACAATTTATATAGTTTTATCTTGAGGCAGTTGACAGACAATGATCAGAATTCACATATTACATGTTAACTAAACACCATGGAGATACTGAACTGATAAAGAGATTGCCATCAACCCACAGCCCCCTGGAGCCAGCAGGGAAGCCAGTCTTGGTCTGAATCCCCTGATAGAATCGTTCAGATCTAGAGGCAGTGATATTGAGAAGAGCAGCCTTCACAGAACTGTCAGCCCAAGTAAAGGGGAAGTCTAAGGGAGTGGACAGCAAGCGGAGGGCCCTTGAGCATCTGTGTGGTTCTGCCTCCTCAGTACAAAGGAGGGCGAGCTGCTCATGATGAAGCTGGGCAGCGCTAACAAACAAGCAAACAAACAACAACAACAACAACAACAACAACAAACAACCCCCCCCATCCCCAGCTTGTTCAGAAGTGCCGGGACACGGGGGAGCAGACAGAGTCAGGGAGAGGAAGAGAAAAATGGAGAAAGGAGGAGCAGGAAAAGGAACCCGGAAGACAGCTTGTGTTAGCTCTGCCATATCTGAATTTGCTTTCTGTGTTTAGACAGCCAATAACTTACTTTCAGGCCTGTGAAAGGACTTATTCTGCCCTGAGGCCTGTGTGAAATCTCATACATATTTAGCTGAAATGGGGCTGGGTTTTAACCCATGCTCCTTGACAACAACAGTATTTCTGTGTGGGAAGTACGCGGGTTAGTAATTTAGTTGAAGGAGAGTTGATAAGCTAGAAAATTTGCATTAAAATTGTGCTTTGAATGGCAAGTTCACATTTTTTGAGCCTCCGTTGTACACTTGTTTGTGACAGCTGAAAAGTGGACCTTCTCCCACGGTTCTCTAATCTGCCTGTGGCTCTGAGAGTTTGCCACCAACTCATCTAGGCCTTTGGTCTCCTCAGCCTGATGGCTCTGGAGGGTCTGCCTTGAGGTGACTATACAGTGTGGCCTTGAATGATGTGGGCAGTAGAACGGTGGGCATGCTGACCTCAAGTTGGCCTGGACAGGATCTTCGTAGATGTACGTATTTCCTCCACATCTTGAATCCACCCAAGCCACCAACTTTAATTCAGGGTACCCCTTGTTCATTAATGATCTTTCCTGCTGGAAGAATGTAGATCTTGAAGAACACCTGACTAGCCAGGACAAAGGCTATCACAGAGTGCCAGAACTAGTCAAATGCAGAGACAAGTGTCTATGAGACACTTTAGCCTAAATGACATCTCTTCAATGCAACATCTTTTTTTTTTTTTCTTTTTTTTTTATTAATTTTTTTTTATTTATTTATTGTATGTGTATGAATGTACTGTCTGCATGCAAGTCTGTGCACCCGTGTCGTGCAACGCCGCGGAGGTCAGAAGAGGGTCTCGGATTCCCCTGGAACTGGAGTTCTCCTGGAATTGGAGTTTCAGACGGTTCTCGGCCGCCATGTGGGTGCTGGGGATCGAACCCGGGTCCTCTGCAAGAGCGGCCGGCGCTCTTAACCGCTAGGCCATCTCTCCAGCCCCTCAATGCAACATCTATACATAGGATGAATACATTTCTCAGCTCTTACCTGAGTTTTCTTATGTGGCAGATGGTAATTAACACAGAAACCTACAGTTGGCTGATGTACACAGAACAAGTGTCCACAGAATGCTTATCCCTGAATAGGAAGCCTATTTCAAACCTCTGCCTCCCAAGGCTCAGGGAACATCCTGAACTTGAGTCCTTCAGTCAGCTGGTCATTTACTCATATGAACTCACAGCAATGGCGACAGCACAGACTAATCCTATGCAAGCTCAACTCAGATAAAATCCTAGAAGAGACACAAGGAAGCAAGAAGTCCCAGCTTGCCTAAGGAACTTTTGGCAATCAATGGGTGCTGGAAGGGGAAAGACAGTGTCATACAGGGATGGGGCTCTCTGTGGCACAGTGGAGGGACCGGCACTGAAGGACATTTGGGGACACAAATCAGACTCTGTAGGGCATATATGAGAGTACATTAAATTGGCCTGAGGGCAGTTGGGGAGATGCGGAGAGCACAGGGAATTGAAATACCATCAAACTATATTGAATATAGGCTGGAGAGATGGCCTAGCGGTTAAGAGTGCCGACTGCTCTTACAGAGGACCCGGGTTCAATCCCCAGCTCCCACATGGCGGCCGAGAACTGTCTGAAACTCCAATTCCAGGGGAACTCCAGTTCCAGGGGAATCTGATACCCTCTTCTGACCTCCGTGGCATTGCATGACATGGGTGCACAAACTTGCATGCAGACAGTACATTCATACATATACAGAAATTAAAAAAAAAACTATATTGTATGAAAATTGCAAAAACTCAGTTAAAAAAAGAGTGTGAATATCTTCAGATCTTTATAACTGTTTTGGATCTGTGTGTGTGTGTGTGTGTGCACGCGCGTATGTGTGTATCTGTGTGTGTAGGTATGTGCACCCATGCGGGAATGGGAACCACAAGAGGCTATCACGTGTCCCTTTCTACTGCTTCCTACTTTATTCCTTTGTAATATGGTCTCTCACTGAAACTAGAGCTTGCTGTTAGGGGGCTAGGGTGACCAGCGAGCCTCAGCCATCCTCTCATCTCTGTCCCCTCTCCCTCCCAGCACTGACTAGGACCAACTAGGGGAGGAAAGGGTTTATTCATCTTATATCTCCCAGGTCACATGCAGTTCATCACTTCAAGAGCCCAAGGTAGGAACTCAGGGCAGGAACCCAAAGTCAGGAGCTGAAGCACAGGCCATGGAGGAGCGCTGCTTACGCTGGCTTGCTCCCCTCACCCATGCTCGTCCTGCTTTCTTATAGAACACAGGACCACCTGCCCAGGAGTGGCACCGCCCACAGTGGGCTGGGCTCTCCCACATCACTCAATAACTAAGAAAATGCTCTACAGACATGGCCACAGGCCAGTCCAATGGAGGCAATTCCCTAATTGTGGCTTCCTCAAGCTAGGTGTCAACTTGACACTGAAGCTATCCAGCACAAAGCCGTTCTTCCTCTTTCTCCTGTTTTCCTCTGTGTGTCAGAGGACTGATTCTTTAGGCTACGTGTGTGTCAGAGGACTGATTCTTTAGGCTACATGTGTGTCAGAGGACTGATTCTTTAGGCTACATGCATCTTCTGGGCTCCTTTGTCAGCAGGAGTTCACATGGATTCAGCCAATGGGAAGCACTCGTGGCAGACGGACAGGAGGAAGGCAGAAACTGGGACATTCCCTCTCACATGATTTTGGCCCACACCATGACCACAGTGATGTAGTCTGGGGACTCTGCTTCTTTTGTGCTTCCGGTTGACAGGTGGTACTGGTTCTCGGATTATTGTTAGCCTCTAGGTTGCTTTGCCATTTTGTTTGGGTTGAGCTCTTTCGCCATCCGGAATCATTTCCCTGTATTGAAATTCTCTGGGTGTGAGTAGTTAAAGCAGTCAGACCTCTACTCAATCTAGAGGAGACATCATAAAAGAAGGGATATTTATATCAGGACTTTCAGGGCCATAGAGTTCCATGAGCTAATTCCATGTGATCATTATGAACTGAGTCTGAAGTGGACACAGGGAGACATGGTTTGGAGATTAGATCACTCAGCCAGGAATGAGGGTTTGGGGTTCTGAGCACCCCTGATTCCGGGCTTCTCAGCCTTATGCTACTGATATTTGGGGTCAGGTGACTCTCTTTAGGGGGTTGTCTAGTACATTGTAGGCTTTGCAGCTTGATCCCTAGCCTCTCCTTGCTGGATGCCAGTTGAAAATTGCCTTCCTTAACCATCCACAAGTTGTGACAATCAGAAATGTCTTAGACATTAGCAAATATCCCATGGAGGGGTTTAAGATGACACTTGAGTGAAGCTATTGTTATCAATGTGCTGATGGCTCAGCCTCTATGCCCAGCATTTGTGAACCTCCTAATACTTGGTGTGGTTTTGCTTTTGAGACAAGGTCTCATGGAACATGGGGTAGTCTTGAGCTTGCTTTGCAGCCAAAGCAGGTGTAAAATTCCATCATTACCCTCTACCTCCCATGCTGGAATTGTAGGCAGGCACTACCACATCCAGCTTGAAACTCCTAATTCCAAATGTCAAAGATGCAGTACTTTCCAACATAAGCAGCTCTCCCTACTCCTGTCCATCCTCGGCCAGTGAGTACCTTCATTTCTGACAGACGCTGCCTCCCAGAAAATGATGATCTTAGTCTGGAAGGGAGGGTCAAGCCAGGATATTATCTTTCTGCCAAGAACTGGTGACACAGGTAGTGGGGAGCCATCCACACATTTTAATATTATAATAATTTTTGTGTGTTCTAGATGAAATTTACAGAGCTCTAAACAATATTTAATTATATCCCTTATGGTCAACCTTTCCTTCATAAGATCAATTTTTTGGGGCTGGAGAGATGGCTTAGCGGTTAAGAGCGCGACTGCTCTTGCAGAGGATCTGGGTTCAATCCCCACCACCCACATGGCGGCTGAGAACCATCTTTAGCTCCAGTTCCAGGGGAATCTGACACCCTCTTCTGGCCTCTGCGGCATTGCACGGCACGGGTGCACAAACCTACATGTAGACAGTACATTCATACAGACACACAAAAATAAATAAATAAAATAAATTTAAAAAAAGCTAAGTTTGTTACCCCCTGGACAATGGTACTATTTTCTATCTTCATTCATCTACAGAACAATAAAGGAATAAGAACAAATACTAATCTTTTTGAGAAATAACAAGACTTTACTACTATTACCATCACACCAACAGCTATCTATGACAAGCCAGAGATTTTATATATATGTCAATACATTTGATCAGACTTCACAAGAACACTGCAATGTATACACCTTTTGTTATTTTATAACCCAAAAGCCAACTTGCCTAGGGAGATACAGCTAGTGCCAGTGACAGATATCAAACTTGGAAAAAATCAATTTAAGATTCTAGCAGTAGTTTATTGTGCTTTACAGGCCTTTGTGATTTTTACATATCTTATCTTAGTTGTGTTACTAGCTTAAGGATTATGGAATTCACAGAAGCTATAAAATGGTTTGTATGAAGGAAATTTCAAAGAAGTGGGAGGAGAGCTGGTTCCTGAACATGGCACGGAGTCAAATAGTCCTGCTGCTGATATTGGTGGAGGGTTCACATCAGACAGAAGCCACAAACAAAGGCCCAGAGTCACAAATAAGAGGTGTCTGGGGGACCCATGAATAAGTCTGTCCAAACATGACCAGATGCTTCCTGATTCTGGGAGGTAGGAGGGGAGGTATACCTAGTAGATGAGAGAGTGCAGGGCCCAGAGATCCTACAGGAGGGTTAGGAGGCTGTGATGCAGCCACAAAGATGTCGGCAGTTTGTAAGTAGAGACAGACATTTTACATCATACCCAGTTATTACCTTCTCAGAAAAAAAGGGGTGGAATTCAGTTTAAGTAATTGACTTTAAAATAAAGAACTTATCTTGAATAGTCATTCTAATGTAATGGTCAAGTTTCTTAAATGGTGCAGCAGGGAGGGGCAGGAGGAGAATGAAGGATTTGGTAGGGGAGGGACCAAGGTTTGGGCTGTGGAAGAGGTAGCCAGGAGCCAAGACACATGAGTCCCCTCAAGGACTGAAAAAGAAGATAGATTCTCCCCTGGAGCTTGCTGAAAAGAATGACTCCTTCTAATGCTCTGGTGTTCCGGGTTTCTATCGGCCCATACATTTGATTTATACATCATCTTCTTCAAAGCCTGCCACTAGCATGTAAATAGACTCCAACAGGTAATCACATCCTCCTCTGACTTCTTAATGTTAAGGTAGGATGGACTCCCAGGAGAGGACAGCTACAGACATGTGAGAAGACTGAATAGGAATGCAGGGAGGTGCTTGGGTAGAAACTCAGCACTATCTGAAAGACATCCAGTTGAGGAGAGAACAGGTAGACAAGAGATTAATTGAATCTTCAGGTTGTGTAGGACAAGTGTTCTAGTTTCTTTTCAATTGCTGTGCCAAAACACTCTGACCAAAACCAAATTGGAGAGGAAAGGGTTTATTTGGCTCACAACTCCCGGGCCACAGTTCATTGCTAAGGAGCCCGCAGTAGGAACTTAGGGCAGAACCTGGAGGCAGGAGCTGAAGCACAAGCCATGGAGGAACACTGCTGACTGGTTTGCTCCCCTGGCCCATGATCAGCCTGCTTTCTTATATGACACAGAACAACCTGTCCAGGAGTGGCACTACCCACAGTGGGCTGGGCCCTTCATATTACTCAACAATTGAGAAAAGACCCCACAGATATGGCTAGAGGCCTGTGCAATGGAAGCCATTCCCCAGTTGAGGTTCCCTCAACCCAGGTGTGTCAAGTTGACAGTAAAGCTATGCAGCACAACAAGGAAATATGGATGAACATTCAGAAGCTAATAAAAATACTTTTGGAAACCAGGACGCTCCCCATTCCTGAGACTTTGTACAGTTCAGACATGGGATGGTTAGATATTACTCCCGCTGTGACTGCCGTCCACCAGTCTTCTGTAGGAAATGAAATAGTCTTATTCTTAATCTAAAACACTAAAAATCTATTCTGCCAGAGGCTCACTCATCCTGCACCCTCCCCACCCACCCATTTGAATTGATACATTCTCACTTAGTCATTCAGATAGGAACATTAGTTTATTGGAGCAGATGTCACTTAAAACAACAACAACAACATTGCACCAATAATGTCTATCGTGTAGCAATGGTACTGATCTAAAGAAAAGGGGTAATTTTGGCGAATTCAAAGGAGATAAGATGACTATAATTATGGGGCACTGCTTCTAACTAATCCCAGAAAATAAGAAAGGCTGTTTTGTATCATGTTGAGATGTGGAGGGAGGAGGGAGGAACTTGGCAAGGAGGTGGGCTGTGGGATTGAGGGGGTGGGAGATGGCAGTGTTTAGGATGGCATTCTTGGAACTTACAGTGTCTTAGTCTGAATGCTTCCCCATAAGTAAACAAGGCTTTGATGGTCACTGAGGAGAGAATCCAAAGCTTTTGTTTAGCACAAACTACCTCCCTCTGTCCTAGCTACATCCCGTCTTTCCAAGCCCTCTCAGAACCTCTCAGTCCTGTGACACTGTCTCATTTCAGTCTAGTGTAGGAGCTTCACCTCTTGACCTTGAGAAGTACTAATCATGGGGCAGTTCATTAGGGTGAACTTTATGGTTTTAGTGTTGATTACTGTCTTCTACTGTGATTGAATCTTTCCTGTGTTCACATTCCCTAACGAGGTTGGCATCTCCTTGTGTCTCATGTCACCCTCAGGTTCTCCACAGTGCGTGGCATAAAATAAGTTCTCAGTGCATCTCATGGGTTGATTAATTGGATATTAATACAAGTGGCTGTGAGCTAAAGTGGTCCCCCTATGTGAGATAAGAGCTTATGGATTCCATGGAGGAAAGAAACTAGCAACTATAAGAACTGGGCTCCTTGCTGAGATTTCATTATTTCACTTAAGCATTTAAAAACATTGGAAATTAAATAGTCCCAAATAAAGACAGAGGAACTGTAGAGTGAAGAAATTAATAGTAAGTTCTCCAAAGCCATAAAACTTAAGTTGTGAAAAGGCTAGGATTTAATCATAGGTTTATTTGATTTCAAATTGATGCTACTTTAAAATGAAGCTTTACTGCCTCAGTATCTTCCCTTTCCACTTGGTTAAGATCAGATAGTCCTGCAGGGCTATTTTAGTAGTTTGAGTGTTCACTCTCTGTCAAATTGAAAACATTCTTACAATAAAGTTTGGTAGGTAGAGCAATATCCTCCTTACTATGTCTGGAAGCTAGGCAGATGTTGATCACCTGGCTAAGAGTAACTAAAGTTGAAAAGGTAGTTAAGTTTGTTAAAAGGCAGAGTTGAAAATAAGATTATCTTGGATTTTATGAGTAGCTTCAACAAAATCTCAAGATTTAATGAAAAGGGAGCAGAGAAAATGAATGAGTCAATGTACAAACTCACTGTGCTCTTGCTCCGGCCCGCGGGGTCATCAACGCAGACCTGAGGAGGGGGTGAAATAATGGGGGCCAGAGGACACAAAGAATGAGAGCAAGACAATGTTATGATCAAGCTCTGTAGTCTTTATTTTGCTCAGGGTTTAAAAAGGCAAGCGGGCGGGAAAATCTGTTGGCAGGAAGTGAGTCACCGCAGTTTGAAGAGGGGGAGGGGTGTATCTGAAAGTACCAGATGTCATTTCAATGACCGCAATGCTCATCATGCCCATAAATTCCTGAGTTAAGCAAGCTAGTAATTTTCCATGAGGTGGCTTGGCTCCTGGCATCTCCTCCCTTTTTTATAGTTTTAATGAGGCAATAGCACGGCCAGAGGTGAAGACATGATTATTTTCCTCGAGAGAATGAGTGGATGAGTGGGCATTAATCAGTGGGGGGAAGTAGTGACCTGATCCTCCCAAGTAATTTACTAACGGTGTCTTTTTAGGGAGGAGAGGATAATCCCTCTTATCAATTCATGCAGGTTTCTTCTGCAATGTCTTGATCAAAGGGAAAGAAATAGCCAGGTATGGTGGCGCACGCCTTTAATCCTAGCACTCAGGAGGCAGAGGCAGGCGGATCTCTGTGAGCTCAAGGCCAGCCTTGTCTACAGAGTGAGCTCCAGGCTAGCTGGAACTAAAGGGAGACCCTATCTCAAAAAAATAATACAAAAAAAAAAAAAAAAAAAAAAAGAAATGACACCAACTTCTGTGCAATCAGGTTTGCTTCACAGGAGACTCAGAAATGGACAACTAGGTCCTCTCCTTGCAGTGCTTTGCCATGTACCCCATGCAGGTGCCCTTGCCATACCGTGAATGGACAGGTGTGCAACCCTCTGAGTGGTCATGCCGTTCCCGAAAGGGCTATGTCATCATAATGTTCTGCTAGGCCTCTGTCAGCCAAATCAAGCCTATGATAATGAACTTGTATGGGTTTGGATGCCAAGAAGTCAATTTGCTGTTTAACAAATCTTATTAGTCTGTTTAAAAGGAAGGGGCCCAGTGACACCAATATGATCAGTCTGAGCACGGGACCAAAGAAAGGGAGTAGATATGGCAGAATTCCGTTCCAAGCAGACCACATGGGGTTTTCGAAGAGTTCCCTTCTTTTTTCTGTTTCTTGTTGATGTTCATGAATTCAACCTTGAACCACTCCAGATTTGTTGGCATAAAAGCATCACTTTTCCTGTAAGACTAAACAAATGCCTCCCTTGTCTGCAGTTAATAAGACCACGCCTGTTTTGCAGAACTACTTCTGCCAAGGAGTCTAATTGATCTTGTAAATCACTGATAGACTGGTAAATCATGTTGACATCCTCTATTAGTTGTTGAGATAATTTACTATATGTATTTAAAGCGACCCCAATCCCTGTGGAGCTAGTGGCCAACACCCCAGATATTCCAAGTCCTACCAAGAGCGGGATATATTGGACTGCTCTTTTGTGTTGGGGGATAAGGGTGTCAAAGCTAGGTAGAGGGATTGGTTGACCTCCCAGGAGAATATCTATATCTGGCAGAAGCATTGCCGGAGTGCATATTCCAGACCAATTGACAGGAAGAAGGGGATAGGCTACGTTGTCTCCACATACAAAGACCCTGCCCTGTCTTAGGCAGACAGGTGTGGAAATGTTGACATAGGAGCTACAATTACTAAAGGAGGCAGTGCCAAGGTCGACATCAAAAGAATTATTCTTGAAAGGGCTAATGAAACATGCGGATGTGTTAAAACCAATGGGAAGCACCTTGAAAGGTACTGATAGACTGCAGTTCTCAGAATAAGGAACGTGGGAGTCATTCAGTAAGGAAGGGTATGACCAAGGGCCAGGAAGCTCCTAGGGGGAGACTTAGCCTGTTGTTCATTGGTATCATAAGGGCTCTGACCCAGAAGTTTAGCCTTAACCCATGTTTTAGCAGTTTTGCTTTTGGAATTGCGAGCTACTATTTCCCTAAAATTTTCTTCAAAGTCAGTTCTCCAAAGGATGTAGTCGCCTCCTGACAAGGTGGCACGGGCTAAGAGAGACCAATCATTAGGTGTGAGCCATCGATCACTCAGGGTTTCAGTTATAGATAGAGTGAACGGCATTACTGGGCCATAAAGCGTAACCACAGCTTTTAATTCTTTTATATGTTTAAAGCTGAGGCAGCGGTATTGTTGGCCTGAAGCTAAAGTTGTCCCTTTGCTTTCTCCATTTGGGGCCTCATCCTGATCCTCATCGTCTGAGGCTTCCTTGCCTGAGTTTTCCCCTTCCTCCTCAGATTCATTTGCCTCACTAGACATGGGAACGGCCTTGCTTCTAGTAATGGGAAAAGCATGTATACATGTTTTTGGTTTTTTTTTTCTTGGATGCCAGTTTAGGTGTGATGGGAACCAAGGGAGAGTTAGTTAGTTCTAGATCCAATGCCCGTAATTCTTTTATTAAGTTTAGGTGTCGTTTTTTTATTTGGAGTAAATTTTTAAGTGAGGTGACCCCTCGGCTAAGTTTTGCTTTGGCATTTTCTGTAACATCAGAGTCAAAGACGGGAGCACAAAATGGGGGAGCTACAACATATGGGGGTGGTTGGTTCTGGGAGGATATCAAGGGTGGCCAGTCAGGATTTTTATATTTGGCTGCTTCCTCCTCAAGGGAATGAGCTTCGTCTGGGGAAAGGACATCAGTGGGCTCATGTTGAGTCTTAAATTCCTTAAGGGAAGGACAAAGACGGAGAGTGGGAGACTCCTTTATCAAGGGTTTAGGGGTGATAATGGGCTTGGAGGGCTCAATGCAATTTTCTAGGTCTGGCATGGCAATGAAAATGGATTCACAAACAGAGGGAGGTTGGGAGCTCTGTTGAAGGATCTTTTCCCCTTTTTTAACTACCTCTTAGATATCTGGCCATTTTTTGTGAATAGTTAATATTTCATTAATTAAATTCCAATAGGAGAAGGCCCGGACAGAGACATTTTCTGGACAAAAGGTTTTATAAAAATCTTGTAAGCAGTCACCTATTCGAGTCCATCTTTTTTCATCAATGGTTCCCTCTCGAGGGAACCAAGGGCAAACATCAGAAATGAAATCAAAGAATTTCTTAAGATCCTTTTTCTTAACCCTAATTCCTCACATCCTGAGGGACTTCTTGAGACCCTTTAAAAACAAATCATGTTTGTCTAATGTCTGTCCCATTTTTGTGTTGCTTTTCCCTACCTTTGCGGATCAGTCTCACACATGGGTGACTCTGTGGCGATCTCTGTGCGGACCACTCTTTTCAAAGAAAAGCGCAGTGATCCAGATATGATGAGGCCTCTTTCTGCGTAGTGACGTTCAATCAAATCCTCATTCCTCGAGGCCCAGGTTGGGTGCCAGGTTCCCCATTCCTTGGGGTCATCAACGCAGACCTGAGGAGGGGCAAAAGAATGGGGGACAGAGGACACAAAGAGCAAGAGCAAGACAATGTTCTGATCAAGCTATGTAGTCTTTATTTTGCACAGGGTTTAAAAAGGCAAGTGGGTGGGAAAATCCGTTGGTGGGAAGTGAGTCACCACAGTTCAGAGAGGGGGAAGGGTGTATCTGAAAGTATCAGATGTCCTTTCAATGACCGCAATGCTCATCACGCCCATAAATTCCTGAGTTAAGCAAGCTAGTAATTTTCCATGAGGTGACTTGGCTCCTGGCATGCTCTAACTATGGGCCAAGGGTCTGCCAGCCAAGGAAAATGGATGACCTCTAACAGCTTGAAAACACGAGGATAGGATATGTTCTTTCGTGGAGCTTCCAGAAAGAGATGAAGTCCTCCGACACCTTGAGTTTAGCCTAGTGTCAGTTGCCCCAGATTTCTGACCTGCAAAACTAAGATAATAAATTTGCAGTCTTAAGCTTCTTGTTTTCAGCAATGTTAGGAAATTGGTATGAAGCAACAATAAGTTGGCTCCCATCCAAACTTGCAAAGTACCTGAAAACAGCTTTGAAGGGTTTGATGGGGGAGAACAGGGATCCACTGAAGTCAGACATGAGGCTGGATGGGAAGGAAAAGGTGAGCCAGACAGCACCACAGAGTAGATCTGAGGCAGAAGCCCAGGACAGGAATGCCTACAGGGCAGGATGCATGTTTATCTACTGGCATTTTCTGTGTCACTGTTGGTGACTTTTCCTGGGGAGTCAATGAACAAAAATCTACCCAACTCCAGATAAGGGAACCAAGGACAGATGAAAGTAGCCATTCCCCAAAGTCCAGTTTGGTAAACCCTAGCTTAGGTAACTTAGGGTTACTTACAGATTCACAGATAATTCCAAGGCAGCTGCATTACCAGATAGGTCCTGCCAACATGGGTGATAGATAGCTCACAAAACTGCAGCCCTAGAGCTCTTGACTAGCAGGAAGCAGGCTCATTTAGTGCTCTCTCTCTCTCTTTTTCTCTCTCTTTCTCCTTACTGCATTTTTCATAACCTCAGGGAAGCAGGGGCCTTAAGAATCGAGCCTCCGTCTACGATGGAAATGTTTCAATTTGGAGGATATTGCTATATAACAGCCACACACACAGGGTCTGGGCTGCAGCAAATATTTCCTTAAAAATCACTGATACAACAGAGTGAAAGAATGGTGAAACAAATGATAAGGAAGAATGAAGAGGCCAATTAGAGAAAAGAAGGTAGACAGGAACCAGGCCTGGTGGTGCATGGCATGCCTTTAATTGAGAGGCAGAGGCAGGTGGATCTCTGTGAGTTCACCGTCAGCCTGGTCTATATAGAGAGTTCCAGGCCAGCTGGGGCTACAGGGAGGAGACCTGGTCTCAAACAAAACAAAACAAAAACAAAACAAAACAACCAAAAAAGAAAGTAGACAGGGAAGAAAGGAGGAAAGGGGTTCAGCACAAGAGCACTGTTTGGTGAGGAGAACATAGCTGAACAGCTAGTCTGAAGGTTCAGAAATACATTTAAACTCAAGTTCATCTTTGGGGTAATGCCCAATATTAAGTAAACAACATTCTTTCAATTCTCACCAATATCATTACTACCTTCTCCACTTATAAATATATTTACCAAAGAGAAACATAATCCTTTAATGTAACAGTCACAGGGTAGGGAGAGGTGTTGGTTAAGAATAATGGTTTTCCTGGCATTGAACTTGAAAAAAAAATGTATTTTTTTCCTGGCTGCTCAAGTTTTCACACCAATGAAACTTTATTAGAACTCTGAAGGATTAAGTGATGGTCTCCTTCTCCCTTAGCTTATCTTGATTAATGTTGTTTTTCAACCTGAAAGCTTTAAACAGGATATTAGAGGCAGAGTCCTCATTGCTAATTCATAAATCATCTCGGTTCCCCTAAAACTAGAGCCAAGATATCCAAGTCAGACAAGAGTCAAATACTAGTGTTAAGTTACTGCCTCTCAATGGTCTAGCCAACATTTGAAAAATAGATATTTATCCACTTAAGCATGTTATGTTAGAACCAGAGTCTCTGCCCTGCTCTCTTTCTCTTGAGAAGCCTGCACCCCTGTCTTAGTTTATGTTGTCCTTTTCCTAAGTGCTTTCCCCCCCTTAATTCATGTGATTAAATCTCCAGTAAGACTGTTTCTTAGAGTTGGCCTGTAAGCCCAGCATGCAAAGACACTGGTTTCCAAGTTTGATGACTGGAGTTTGATCTATTGAACTAACTCCATGGTGCAAGGAGAGAACCAACTCCTACAAGTTGTCTTCTGACCTCCATGTATGTCCCATTACACATACACACCTCACACATACATTCATGCACACACATAAGTAAATACAAACTGTTTTTAATAAACCCCAACTTTGCTTCTTCTGAGAATGAGCCAGAGTCTCATGTGCAGTCTATGAAGCATTTAAATGCTTTCTTCTTACTTTTTTCTCTCTTGTCACTTGTGTATCCTCATTATTTGCTTTTCCCCCCCACAGACACATGCAGCATGTATTTATATGTGCACTCACATATCTTTGATCATCCATATTTTAATTTACCTTATTAAATAATACATAGAATAGCTACAAGTGGAGGATATCCAATCCAGTTCCCTTGAACAGATAAAGAGGTTGTGACCAACAGGTATAACTAGTTTGTAATAACAAGAAGTCCAAATTGTGGAACAGATCTCTCTGTTTTCTAATGTACCTTACCTCTTGTGAAGATGAGAAGTACATGGAAACGATGAAAGTTCCCTGAGCACTCGTACTGAACGCCTTCTCTTCCATATATTCTGCCTCTTTGCTTATGCTCATTTCTCAATGCAGGCAGGTAAAGAACAGATGCTTTGATGTCTGTTTTGGAGTGACCACGCCTTCCAAGTGTTGGGACTGAAGTTGTGTGTCACCGTGCCTGGCCCCAAACTGCATTTTTAGAAACAATTTTTGAAACAAACTCACATCTCAGAGATCTGCCTGCCTCTTGAGTGCTGGGATTAAAGGCTCACACTACCACATTGGGCCTAAAAACCATTTTGAAGTGTATTCAGTTATATGAGACGCTTTCATGACATAGTGCTAAGAGAAAAAAATGACAAAATGATATAGCATAATGGTGGTTTTTTTCCCTTCTTCAGAATTTTCTATAAAACTTAACAATAATTGGAGAAAAGATGGATAATTATTTTTAAGAAGAAAGTGTGATTATTGAGAATTAAACTTAACAGGGATAGTTCCAGTTCTCAAGGCATCAGGAACCTCACAGATGCCAGACAAAGTGACTAGCAATCTTGATTTCCCTGGGCCATGCTACTTAATGTTGCTAAAACCAGGCAAGTCTGTGTATACCAGGATGAACTGTCCACTCCAGTTGCTACCAACCTCTACCCAAGTGTGTGCTGTCCTTTCTCTACAAATGGTTATTAGTCAAGTGAGACTACATTGGGGGGTAAGGTGTGTAGAATTAATGTTGATGAAAAAGTAGCTGAGTTTTGCAACCCAAGCATGTATTCAAGAGTGACAAATGTTATTTATCTGGGAGAGCCAACTAGAAAGCAGGGATCGTGGACAGTGGGCCCTAGGGCACTGCACAAGCCTTCACCCAGGATTTCTGTAACAAGTGTATATTAATTACGTTTTCATTGCTATGACCAAATACCTGTCAAGAAGCAGTTGAAGGGACGAGAGCTTTATTTCAGCCCAGTTGGGGAGGGTATGGTTCATCATTGTGAAGAAGGCAAGGCAGAGTTCATGGAAACAGGAGCTGGGGAGAAGACATCTCATATTTGGAAATACCAGGAAGCAGAAAGAAGACTGGGCAATAAGCCTCCAGGACCACTACCTTCAGGGACCAATGACCTGTTTCCTTCAGCAAGACTGTACTTTTTAAACTTTTTTTTATTTATTATTTTTTATGTGTATGAGTGTACTGTCTGCATGTAGGTTGGTGCACCCATGACGTGCAATGCCGCAGAGGTCAGAAGAGGGCGTCAGATTCCCCTGGAACTGGAGTTAAAGACAGTTCTTAGCTGCCATGTGGGTGCTGGGAATCGAACCCAGGTACTCTGCAAGAGCAGTCAGTGCTCTCAACCTCTGAGCCAACTCTCCACCCCCAAGACTGTACTTTTTTTTTTTTTTTTTTTTTTTGGTCTTTTTGAGACAGGGTCTCCCTGTAGCTCCAGCTGTCCTGGTACTCACTAGGTAGACCAGGCTGGCCTTGAACTCACAAAGATCTGCCTGCCTATGCCTCCCAAGTGCTAGGATTAAAGGCATGTGTCACCACACCTGGACAAGACTGTACTTCTTAAAGCTTCCACAGCACCATGAGTTTTGAAGCAAATGAGCCAATGGAGAATGATTTGTATTTCATCTACAACAAAGTGAGTTTGGCTAGGGAACTCTTGGTATAAAAAGCCACAGAACAAAGATCCCATAAAAACCACATCAGTCCATGGAAGAAACTATTCTCCAGATTGGGACCAGGGTACACATGTGACAGGGAGCTGTCCTGGTAGTCAGAAATGTCCATTCTTGGTCACTTTCACAAGTTGTCATTTTGGACAATGAAATAGGTACTGTTTATAATTATTAGAAAGAAGCACTGGGAGTGCACAGAGCTTAGATCCCAGAGCTTAGATCAGGAATTTCCCAGGACCATCTGAAACACAGGTAGGAGATAGGTGCTTCAGCCTCATGGATTGTTCGGTTTGATTCAATCATCTTGTGTGGCTGTGGGGGCAGAGTGATCCTGCTAGCTGGTATAAAAGGTGGGCCTGTTGCCACTGTGAGACTTGAGTGCACAGAGCTTTGATTGGGGATTTCCCAGGACCACCTGAAGCACAGTATACTGCAGTGCAGGCTAAACAGGTATAACCCCTCCACCCCCCACTGGACTCGCCAAGGGAGTGTCCAAGTGGATTCTTTGGAGAACCTTCAAAACAGAAAGGGAAGAGTGAGTTAGACTTCCAATAGAAAGCCTAAAACTTAGACAAGTCAACACTCCATAAGCAAGGAGAAAAACAAATCAATCAAACAACGAAGGCATCTAAAGGAGGCAAGCAAAGGAAGCCTTCAACACAGTGAAGAGGCATTTGGGATTTGCATTGGATTACAGGCAAAGAGAAACCCACATACCAGGGACATGAAGAAGGGACAACATGGGAAAGGTGCAGGATAATTCCACACCAAGCTTTACCAACCCTGTGGGATATTCCTACAGTGCGTTCACCCTGGGGATGACCCAGGACATAGATCTTGGAAGAACAAATGTGGACACACTCAAAGAAATCAAAGACTGTAAAGAACAAGTCAGAGAACTAAGGAGAGAGAATGAAAAACTCAAGAAGGACCTAGAGAAAGAGAATGAAAAACTCCAGAAGAAAGTGGAAACACTGAAAAGATCCCATGTTGAAAAAGAAAAGGAAACCAACCAGTGAAGCAAGGAGCTACAGGAAGAGATTGAGAAGCTCCAAAAGAAAGTGGAAATACTAAAGAAACCACAAGATGAAATGAAAAAGGAAATCAAACACTCATCCAATCAAGAGGAAGGGAATGGAAAAAGCCTCAGAAGTAGAAAGGAGGAAGCAGAACAAAGAATATCAGACCTGGAAGATAACACAGAACAACTAAAAACCTCAAGTAAAGATTATGAAAAATTTAAAAATACACAAAAGTGGAACAACCAGGAATTGTGGGACACTATGAAAAGATCAAACCTCTGCATCATAGGAATAGAGGAAAGAGAAGAATCCCAAGAGAATGGTATTGATCAGATCTTCAACAGAATAGTAGATGAAAATTTCCCCAAACTAAAAAAAGACAAACCGATACAAATACAAGAAGCACATAGAACTCCAAACAGATAAGATTAGAAAAGAAACTCTCCAGGGCTGGAGAGAAGGCCTAGCGGTTAAGAGCGCCGACCGCTCTTACAGAGGACCCGGGTTCGATCCCCAGCACCCACATGGTGGCTGAGAACCGTCTGAAGCTCCAATTCCAGGAAAACTCCAGTTCCAGGGGAATCCGAGACCCTCTTCTGAACTCCATGGCGTTGCACGACACGGGTGCACAGACTTGCATGCAGACAGTACATTCATACACATACAGAAATAAATAAAATTTTAAAAAAAAGAAAAGAAACTCTCCATGCCATATCATAGTTAAAATGCAAGACACCCAAAACAAAGACAAAATTCTGAAAGCCACAAGAGAAAAAACAACAAGTTACATATAAGGGGAAACCTATCAGAATTATAACTAACTTCTCAGTGCAAACTATGAAAGCAAGAAAAACGTGGAGCAAAGCATTCCCAGTATTAAAGGACTATGGATGCCAACCCAGGTTACTATACCCAGCAAAAATGTCAATTATAGTTGAAGGAGAGAGAAAAATCTTCCATGACATAAACAAGATGAAAGAATACATGTCCAGAAAACCAACCCTTAAGATAATACTTGAAGCAATTCAAAGGACAGAAGAAAGGAGTAACTATCCCCAGGCACCTAGAAAGAGAAATTAATAAAAGCATAACTGCAGAAGTAGAAACCTAGACCAAAAATGCAAATGGATAATAAGGTGAAAGGAAGCAACACACATCTATCAGTTATAACCTTAAATATTAATGGACTAAACTCCCCAATCAAAAGACATAGACTGGGAGATTGGATTAGGAAACAGAACCCATCTATATGCTGTATTGAAGAAATGCATCTTACCTTCAAGGATAGGTATCAACTTAAAGTGAAGGGATGGAAAAAAAATGTTCCAAGCAAATGGTACCAAAAAGAAAGCTGGTGTTGCTATTTTAATATCAACAAAATAGACTTTGAAGTAAAAGAAATCAGAAGAGACAATGAAGGCTATTACATTTTTATCAAAGGAACAATTGACCAGGACTATTTCACAATCATGAATATATATGCACCAAACTCTCGTGCACTAAACTTTATAAAGACAATTCTCCAGGACCACAAGGCAGATTAACCCCAGTGCACTCATACTAGGTGACTTCAATACCCCACTGAGCCATTTGGACAGGTCAACTGGACAAAGAATAAACAGAGAGACATCAGTTAATACACCAAATGGACCTCACAGATATCTACTGAATATTCCACCCTAATACCAGAGAATACACTTTGTACTCAGAACCCCATGGAACAGTCTCTAAAATATACCACATACTGGGACACAGAAGAAACCTCCACAAATACTAAAAGATTGAAATAATTTCATGCATTCTATCAGACCACAATGCAATAAAGCTCATTATCAACAGCAGGATAAGTCCTACTATCTACAAGAACACATGGAGACTAAATACACTCCTGAATAATGAATGGGTCAAGGAAGTGATAAAGAAAGAAATAAAAGCATTCCTGGAATGACAATGATAATACAACACAGAAAAACCTATGGGATACTTTAAAAGTAGTCCTAAGAGGTAAGTTTATAGCCCTGGATGCCTACATTAGAAAAAGGGAAAGAGCACAAGTGAATGATCTAACACTGTAGCTAAAAATACTTGAGAGATAACAACAAATGAACCCTAAACGCAACAGACAGGAAGAAATAACAAAAATCAGAGCAGAAATCAATGAAATAGAAACAAAGAAAACAATACAAAAAAAAATCAGTGAATCTAAAAGTTGGTTCTTTGAGAGAATAAACAAGATAGACAGACCTCTAGCCCAGTTAACCAAAAGAAAGAAGGAACAACTCCAAATCAATACAATCCATGATGAATGGGGAACTATCAAAACAGACAATGAAAAGATCCAGACAAACATTCAGGAATACTTCAAAAACCTATACTCTACAAAGTTTCAAAGCCTAGAAAAAAGGGATGAATATCTGAAATCCTGGGAATCACCAAAGTTCAACCAAGAAGAGATTGACAGCTTAAACAGACCCATAATATATGAAGAAATTGAAGATGTAATAAGAAACCTCCCATCTTAAAAAAGCCCAGGCCCAGATGGTTTCACAGCAGAATTCTATAAAATATTTCAAAAAGACTTACAACCATTATTTCTCAAATTGTTTAGAAGGATACAGAGGGAATTCTCCCAAATTCCTTCTATGAAGCCAGCATCACTCTATTACAAAAACCAGGCAAAAATACAACCAAAAAGGAGAACTATAGACCCATCTCATTAATGAACACAGATGCAAAAATTCTAAACAAAATACTTGCAAATCACATAGAGACCCACATCAAGAAGATCATCCATCATGACCAAGTTGGATTCATACCAGAGATGCAGGGATGGTACAACATACAAAAATCAATAAATATCATCAAGCTGAAAGACAAAAACCACACCATCATCTCAATTGACTTGGAAAAAGCCTTTGACAAAATCCAGCATCCCTTCATGGTTAAAGTCCTAGAGGGAATTAGATTGGAGGGATGATTCCTCAATGTAATCAAAGCCATATACAGGAAACCCACAGCCAATATCATCCTAAATAGGGAGACAACAGAAGCATTCCCTTTAAAGGTAGGAACTTGGCAAAGCTTCCCCGGTCACCACTTCTTTTCAATATAGTGCTTGAAACACTTGGTAGGGCAATAAGGCAAGAAAACAAAATTAAAGGAGTACTAATTGGAAAAGAGGAAGTCAAGCTATCCATTTTTGCTGATGATATGATTGTTTACTTAAGGGATGCTAAAAACTCCACCAGAAAACTTCTAGAAATGATTAAGAGCTTCAGTAATGTGGCAGGATTCAAAATTAACCTAGAAAAATCAGTAGCCTTTCTTTACACCAACAACAAGCAACTGAAGAAGGAATTCGAGGAGACCTTCCCACTCACAATAGCCTCAAAAACAATAAAATACCTAGGAACAAACCTAACCAAAGACATCAAAGATCTCTACAACAAAAATTTTAAATCCCTGAAGACAGAAATTGAAGAAGATATCAGAAGATGGAAAAACCTCCCATGCTCATGGATTGGGGAAATTAATATAGTAAAAATGTCCATTCTACCCAAACTCTTCTACAGATTTAATGCAATCCCAATTAAAATCCCCAAGAGTTTCTTCACAGGCTTGGAAAAAAAGTCCTTATTTTCATTTGGAAAAACAAAAGACCCTGAATATCCAAAGCAACCCTGAGTGAAAAGAACAGTACAGGGGGAATCTCTATACCAGAGTTCAAACTATACTACAGGGCTATAGTCATAAAAACAGCTTGGTACTGGCCCAAAAGCAGACCAGTTGACCAATAGAACAAAACTGAAGATCCAAACCTGAGCACATACAATTTCAGCCACCTCATATTTGACAAGGGGGCCAAGAAGACACAATGGAGGAAAGACAGCATCTTCAGTAAGTGGTATTGGCAAACCTGGATCACCACTTGTAGAAGAATGAAATTAAACCTCTACCTCTCACCCTGTACAAAAGTCAACTTCAGATGGATTAAGGACCTCAACATGAAACCCCAAATTCTGAAGGGGATAGAAGAAAAAGTTGGCAGCAGACTACAAGACATAGGCATAGGAAAATACTTCCTAAATCAGACAGCAGCTGCACAAGAATTAAGGTTGATAATTGACAAATGGGACCTCATTAAACTCAAAAGCTTCGTATATCAAAAGAAACAATCAGGGAAATGAAGAGAAAGCCCACAGAGTGGGAGGAAACCTTCACCACAGATACATTTGACCAAGCATTGATTTCCAGAATATGAAAACTACTCAAAAAACAAAGAAGAAAGAAAACAAATGACCCACTCAAAAGATGGAGCAAAGAACTGAACAGAGACTTCACAAGTGAGGAATTAGAGATGGCTGAGAAACATCCTAAAAAGTGTTCAATGTCACTAATAATTAAGGAAATGCAAATTAAAACCACTTTAGGATATCATCTTACTCCAATAATACTGGCTAGGATAAAGTAAACAAATAACACCAAGTGCTGGAGAGGTTGTGGGGAAAGGGGAACACTCATCCACTGCTGGTGGGAATGTAAACTTATACAGCCACTATGGAAAGCAGTGTGGAGAACCCTTGGAAGACTTGGAATAAACTTGCCACCTGACCCAGCCATACCACACCTGGGTATGTATGCACAAAACTCATCTTACTACAGAGATACATGCACAGCATATTTATTGCAGCTCTCTTCACTATAGCAAGGAGCTGGAACCAACCCAAGTGCCCCTCAACTGATGAGTGGATAGAGAAAATGTGGTACATCTACACTCTACAATGGAGTTCCATGCAGCAGTAAAGAAAGATGATGTCATGAACTTTTCAGGTAAATGGCTGGAGCTAGAAGATATTATGCTGATTGAAGTAACACAGTCCTAGAAAAACAAATGACTAATGGTATCCCTCATCTGTGAATGCTAGCACCAATTATCTAATTGTATGGCAAACTGAGAAATGTCAATGTGATCTGAAAACAACTGTGCTCTTATATTGTAGAATCCCTTAAAAAATAAACAAATAAGAGAAAAAAAGATAACAATGCTAAAAAAATAAGAAAGAAGCACTGGACTTTTAAATTTAGTTTTGGGAGTCCTTGAAGGACATCTGTCTTGATGCAACACAGACCATGGTAGTCACTGTTCTCCAGGGTTCCCCTATCCACTATCTTCAAGTTTCTACCTTTATGGGAAAATAACTTCAGCAGAAGTAGGGCACAGATAACCTGTACTGTGGAAACAAATGGCTTCTATCCAGGCTTGTATCCTTGAAAGATTCTTGTCAAGCTCATTTTTCTATTCTCTCTCTCTCTCTCTCTCTCTCTCTCTCTCTCTCTCTCTCACACACACACACACACACACACAAACAGAGCACATTATTGTGGTACAATTTGTACATATAACAAATTCCTAACTCTGAAGTATATATTGAGCTAAATAAAGTTTGATAACTGTCTATGGCCATATTATATTGCCAAAATCAAGATACAGCATAAATATGCTACTACCCCAGAAAGTTCCATCATGCCTATTCCAGTAAGAACCCCACTTCTCTTCAGAAACAACTACTATTCTGAATATTTCACCATAAATTAAATCCAAGTTGGATTTACTAGAAAGGTGGCTATAGAACCCAGAAAAGAACATGAAGTTAAAGGGAAAAATGATTCAGAAATGACAACTGAACTACAAAAACACAAGAATGGAAGAATAGAATGTCATGTAGTTAGAGAAATAGGTCAGAAGTTAGAAAACTTGTAAAATCAAGACTAAGAGGAGATGCAGTTAGATATATAACATTTAAGAGAAAGTGACATATGTTTGCATATGTACACCCCCACACACACACACACATGCATGGAGGCACACATTGAGACAAGGTCTTCCTATGTAGCTCTAGCTGGCTTAGAACTCACTGTGTAGACCAGACTGCTATCAAACTATCAGTGACCCTACTGCTTCTGCTCAAGTGCTGGGTTAGAGATGTGCACTACTACATCCTGCAAGGACAAATATTAAAGAAAAGCAGAAGACCTCATATGTGGCTATTTGGAGTCACCACAAATGAGTACTAGTAGTTTTTCATATAATTATATTCCATCTCACTAACTCCTTGCTGTGAGTTCTGTATTTTTTAAATTTTATTTATTTTTTATGTGTATGAATGTACTGTCTGCATGTAATTTTGTGCAACCATGTCGTGCAATGTCATGGAGGTCAGAAGAGGGTGTCAGATTCCCCTGGAACTGGAGTTAAAGATGGTTCTCAGCCCCCATGTGGGTGCTGGGAATGAAACCCAGGTCCTCTGCAAGAGCCTTTGGTGCTCTTAAATGCTAGGCCATCTCTCCAGCCCTGAGTTCTGTATTTTTTAAGTATATTAATTAGATAGTACACAGAAAATTCTCTAGAAACAGTCTAAAGCCAGAAAAGTATTGGAAGAAGAAAATAAGAGAATGTGCAGGAAGGAAAAAGGAACTAGAAGAGAAAATGTGGATTCTTTTTCAACATTCAACATCAAATATATGATTCAGGATTATTTTGTTGGGGGAGAAGTAAGCTTGCCTTTGCATTTTTTATCTCTACAGATTACAATTTCTAGAAAATTATTTTCATTATAAAACAATAGCTCCTGAAACTTATAATCTTCTACTATAGTCCAGTGACAATTGGACAGAGAAATGGAAGATTTGGATTGTAACAGTTAACAATTTCCGTTAATAAGAAATTTGTTATTGGATGAAGGGGACTAACGAATACTTATGGCACCCATTTCAAATAACTCATTGCCACGTTGGTCCTGGCCACCTCTCAAGGTAGCCTCCCTCCTATGTGGGGACATGTGTGATGATGTGGGTTGTGACCCACAGTGGAGACAAGGCCTGAGGTGAGGACCTAGCTCAGCCTTCTCTTCTGTTCTTGAGTTGGACAGGCTATCTCACTTTGCTCCTCCATCTCCAGGGAGATTCTCTGTTCGGATCACTGGGCCACTTGGACTTACTTCTCTGTTCTTACAGAATCCTTTTCTTCTTTTGTCTCATTTTCCTAAAGGATGACACATTCTCGCTCAGCAAAATTGCTGCAGTTTGTAGGTGATCTTTGAGGGTTTCGATACCATGCAACATGGTATAGAGAAAATGAGATTATCCAACTGAACGTTCAAATTATGGCTCTATAATTTGTAAGGAATATACTTTCAGTTTCTTCATTTATTAAAAAAAAGACCATGTCTATCTCTTGTAGTTTACTGGCAATATTTTCTTCTATCATTTTCAGAGTTTCAGTTTTCATGTTGAGGTTTTTGATAAGATTTGTAGTTGATTTTTATACAGGGTGAGAGGTAGGGGTTTAATTTTTCCTTCTATAACTGGTGATCCAGTTTTGCCAGCACCACTTGCTGAAGATGCTGTCATTCCTCTGTTGAGTCTTCTTTGTCCCTTTGTCAAATATGAGGTGGCTGAAATTGCATGTGCACTTTGCCTTACAAGTAGGTAGTTGGTGCTAGCACCCACAAATGAGGGATATCATTCATCATTTGCTTTTCTGGGACTGTGTTTCTTGACTTAGCAAATATCTTCTAGTTCCGTCCATTTACCTGCAAAAGTTCATGATGCCATCTTTCTTTTTTTTTAATGCCATCTTTCTTTACCACTGCATAGAATTCCATTGTGTAGATGTACCACATTTTCTCTATCCACTCATTGGTTGAGGGGCATTTGGATTGGTTCCAGCTCTTCACTCATGTGAAGAGAGCTGCAGTAAACATGACTGTGCATGTATCTCTGCAGTAGGATGAGTCTTGTGGGTATATACTCAAGAGTGGTATGGCTGGGTCAGGTGGTAAGCTCATCTTGAGTCTCTTCAGAGTTCTTCATACTGCTTTCCATAGTGGTTCTATGAGTTTACTTTCCCACCAGCAGTGGATGAGTGTTCCTCTTTCCCAACAACCTCCCCAGCATTTGATATCAGTTGTTTTCTTGATCCTAGCCAGTCTTATTGGAGTGAGATGACATCTTAAAGGCTTTTTTTGATTTGCATTTCCTTAATTATTAGCAATGTTGAACATTTTTAAAGATGTTTCTCAGCTGTCTCTATTTCCTCACTTGTGAAGTCTCTGTTCAGCTCTTTGCTCCAACTTTTGAGTGGGTCATTTGTTTTCTTACTTCTTTGTTTTTTGAGTAGTTTATATATTCTGGAAATCAATGCTTTGTCAGATATATCACTGGTGATGGTTTCCTCCCACTCTGTGGGATTTCTCTTCACTCCCTTGATTGTTTCTTTTGATGTACAGAAGCTTTTGAGTTTAATGAGGTCCCACTTGTCAATTGTCAACCTCACTTCCCATGCGGCAGCTATCTGATTTAGGAAGTCTTCTCCTACGCCTATGTCTTGTAGGTTGCTGCCAACATTTTCTTCTATCACCTTCAGAGTTTCTAGTTTCATGTTGAGGTCTTTGATCCATTTGGTGTTGCTTTTTGTCCAGAGTGAGATGTAGGGGTTTGGTTTTATTCTTCCACAAGTGGTGATCCAGGTTTGCCAACACCATTTGCTGAAGATGCTGTCTTTCCTCCATTGACTCTTCTTGGCCCCTTTGTCAAATATGAGGTGGCTGAAATTGTATGTGCTCGAGTTTAGATCTTCAGTTTTGTTTCATTGGTCTACAGGCCTGTTTTTGTGCCAGTACCAGGCTGTTTTTATGACTATAGCCCTGTAAGATAGTTTGAAGTCTGGAATAGAGATCCATCCCCCTTTATTGATCTTTTCATTCAGGGTTGCTTTGGCTTTTGGGGGTGTTTTTCCATATGAATTTAAAGATTTTTTTTCCAAGTCTGTGAGGAAACTCATTGGGATTTTAATTGGGATCACATTGAATCTGTATATTAATTTGGGTAGAATGAACATTTTTATTATATTAATTTTCCCAATCCATGAGCATGGGAGGTCTTTCCATCTTCTGATCTTCTTCAATCTCCCTCTTCAGGGGTTTAAAATTTTTGTTGTAGAGATCTTTGATGTCTTTGGTTATGTTTATTCCCAGGTATTTCATTGTTTTTGATGCTATTGTGAGTGGGAAGTTCTCCTTATATTCCTTTTTCAGTTGCTTGTTGTTGGTGTAAAGAAAGGCTACTGATTTTTGTAAGTTAATTTTGTATCCCAACACTTTACTGAAAGTCTTGATCATTTCTAGGAGTTTTATGGTGGAGTTTCTAGCATCCCTTAGGTAAACTTTCATACTGTCTGCAAAAAGAGATAGCTTGACTTCCTCTTTTCCAATTAATACTTCTTTAATTTCTCTTTCTTGTCTTATTGCCCTAGCAAGCATTTCAAGCAGTATATTGAAGAAGAATGGCGATAATGCACAGCCTTGCTGTCTTCCTGCCTTTAAGGGGAATCCTTCTAACTTTTTTTCTCCATTTAGGATGATGTTGGCTGTGGGTTTCTTGTATATGGCTTTGATTACATTGAGGAATGATCCCTCCAGTCCAATTCCCTCTAAGACTTTGAGCATGAAGGGATGCTGGATTTAGTCAAAGGATTTTTCTGCATCAATTGAGATGGTAGTGCAGTTTTTATTTTTCAGTCCATTTATGTGTTTTATGATATTTATTGATTTTCTTATGTTGAACCATCCCTGCATCTCTGGTACGAATCCAACTTGGTCATGATGGATGATCTTTTTAATATGGGTCTTATGCAGTTTGTAAGTAGATGTCAAGAATTATTTAGTCTGTGTTCATTAATGAGATGGATCTGTAGTTTTCTTTTTTGGTGTATCTTTGTCTGGTTTTGGTATTAGAGTGATGCTGGCTTCATAGAAGAATTTGGGAGATTTCCCTCTGTGTTCTTCTGATCAATTTGAGAAGTAATGGCAGCAAGTCTTCTTTAAATGTTTTATAGAATTCTACTGTGTACCCATCTGGACCTGGGATTTTTTTATTTGGGAGGGTTTTTTTTAATTTTTTTTATTAATTTTATTTATTTCTGTATGTGTATGAATGTACTGTCTGCATGCAAGTTTGTGCACTCGTGTCGTGCAATGCCGCAGAGGTCTGAAGAGGGTGTCGGATTCCCCTGGAACTGGAGTTCTCCTGGAATTGGAGTTTCAGACGGTTCTCGGCCACCATGTGGATGCTGGGGATCGAACCCGGGTCCTCTGCAAGAGCGGTCGGCGCTCTTAACCGCTAGGCCATCTCTCCAGCCCTGGGAGGTTTTTTTTTTTTTTTTTTTACATCTTCAATTTCCTCAAGTGTTATGGGTCTGTTTAAGCTGTCAATCTCTTCTTGGGTAAGCTTCAGAGAATCCCAGGATTTCAGATATTCATCCATTTCTCTTAGGTTTTCAAATTTAGTAGAGTATAGGTTTTTGAATTATTCTTGTATTATTGTCTGGATCTTTTCTTTATTTGTTGTGATGTTTTCCCCTTTCATCATGAATACTATTGATTTGGAGTTGCTCTTTTTTTCTTTTGGTTAACTGGGCTAGAGGTTTGTCTATTTTGTTTATCTTTTCAAAGAAACAGCTTTTGGATTCATTGATTTTTTTTGTATTGTTTTCTTTGTTTCTATTTTATTGATCTCTGCTCCGATTTTTGTTACTTCTTCCTGTTTGTTGGGTTTAGGGTTCATTTGTTGTTGTCTCTCAAGTGTTTTTACCTGCAGTGTTAGATCGTTTATTNTGCAACCATGTCGTGCAATGTCATGGAGTCAGAAGAGGGTGTCAGATTCGCCCCTGGAAACTGGAGTTAAAGATGGTTTCTCCAGGCCCCCATTGTGGGTGCTGGAAATGAACCCAGGTCCTCTGCAAGACCTTTGGTGCTCTTAAATGTCTAGGCCCATCTTCTCCCAGCCCTGAGTTCTTATTTTTTAAGTATATTAATTAGATAGTACACAGAAAATTCTCTAGAAACAGTCTAAAGCCAGAAAAGTATTGGAAGAAGAAAATAAGAGAATGTGCAGGAAGGAAAAAGGAACTAGAAAGAAAATGTATTCTTTTTCAACTTCAACATCCAAATATATGATGTCAGGATTATTTTGTTGGGGGAGAAGTAAGACTGCCTTTTGCAATTTTATCTCTACAGTTACAATTTCCCTAGAAAATATTTTCATTATAAAACAATAGCTCCTGAAACTTATAATCTTCTACTATAGTCCAGTGACAATTGGACAGAGAAATGGAAGATTTGGATTGTAACAGTTAACAATTTCCGTTAATAAGAAATTTGTTATTGGATGAAGGGGACTAACGAATACTTATGGCACCCATTTCAAATAACTCATTGCCACGTTGGTCCTGGCCACCTCTCAAGGTAGCCTCCCTCCTATGTGGGGACATGTGTGATGATGTGGGTTGTGACCCACAGTGGAGACAAGGCCTGAGGTGAGGACCTAGCTCAGCCTTCTCTTCTGTTCTTGAGTTGGACAGGCTATCTCACTTTGCTCCTCCATCTCCAGGGAGATTCTCTGTTCGGATCACTGGGCCACTTGGACTTACTTCTCTGTTCTTACAGAATCCTTTTCTTCTTTTGTCTCATTTTCCTAAAGGATGACACATTCTCGCTCAGCAAAATTGCTGCAGTTTGTAGGTGATCTTTGAGGGTTTCGATACCATGCAACATGGTATAGAGAAAATGAGATTATCCAACTGAACGTTCAAAAGATTATGGCTCTATAAGTTTGTAAGGAATAGACTTTCAGTCTTCTCATTAAAAAAAAGACCATGTCTATCTCTTGTAGTTTACTTCGGCGCAATTTTCTTCTCCTCACTTTTCCTAGAGTTTCAGTTTTCATGTTGAGGTTTTGATATAGATTTGTAGTTGATTTTATAATCCCGCGGTGAGCATCCGGTAGGGCGTTTAATTTTTTTTTAATGTATCATGTTTTTTTTTTTGCCAGCACCATAGTATAGATGCTGTCTATATCCTCAGAGTGCGTTGTCTTTTGTCCTTGTCAAATATCTGAGTGTTGTGCATGCAAACTTGCATGTGCAACTTTGCCTTCACAAGTAGGTAGTTGGTGACGCAACCCACAAATTGATTGGATATCATGTCCATCATCTTGCTTTCTCTGGACTGTGTTTGTCTTTGTACCTAGCATAATATCTTCTTTAGTGGTCCTCCACTGTTACCTGTCAAAAGTTCCAGATGCCATACTTTCTTTTTTTTTAATGCCATCTTTTCTTTACCACTGCATGAATTCCATTGTGTAGATTTGTACACCTCTTCTCTCTATCCACCTCATTGGTTTGAGGGGATTTGTGACTTGTGGTCCAGCTCTTCCTATGTGAAGCAGCAGCCTGCCAGTAAACATGATCTGTGCACATGTATATCTTGCCAGTTAGGATGGTTTGTGGGTATATACTCAAGAGCGGTAGGCTGGCGTTATCACCGCCGTTGCGTTAATCGCCTCATCTTGCCGTCTTTATTAAGACGCTCTTCATCACTGCCCCACTTTCATTCAGTGGTTCCCTACTGCCGTTTACCCAACCACACAGCAGGGACTGAGTGTTTAATGTTCAATCCCACACACATCCTCAAACCCGTTCATTTCGATATCACCGTTTGTTCCTACTTCGCACCCCTCCTAGCCCAGTCTTATTGGAGTGAGATTGCACTGTAAGGATCTCTTCTTCTGATTTTTGCCCTATTTCTCTTGTCAATTTATTCACGCCTATCCTCTCTGTCCTCTTCTCGCCATACTTTTTTCACAAGACCCCGTTCCTCAGCTCTTCTATTTCTCCCCTATTCTTTCCTCTCTACCCCACTCCTTTCGTGACCACGCCCTCCATCCTTGCCCTCCGTACAGCCTATTTCCCCCTGCACCCCACACTTATCACTGTCCGCCTTGAGTGTTGTTTTCGGTCCTTTTGCTACTCCGTCGTCTTTCTGCTTCTCTCCACTTTTCTTCCCACAATCTTTCGCTTTTTTGTATCTACCTCCGTTTTTCCATATTCTTCACCTTCCTGGCACCTTTTATTTCCTTCCCTCCACATGTTTTGCTAACCTCGACCTTATTATTCCACTGGGTTTTTTTACTGCGCCGTCTTCTCCCCCACCTCTGTCGCGTACCCCTTTTCCTCTCACTCTCCTGATTGTTTTTGTGCCCCTAAATGATTTTTACGCTTTTGACTTGTTTAATGATCTCCTTTTTTTCCCTCTCCCCTCTTCCCCTCTTCCCTTTCTTTTCCCCTTTTTCGTTTTCCCCACCTCTGTCCCTTTGCTCAACCTCAACTTCCCATGCGGGCCAAGCTATCCTCGCGCATTTACGGGAAAGTTTGTCTCCCTCACGACTACGTATTGTAGCGTTGCTGCACACATCTTTACTCTGTGATCACAATAGCGCCACGATTTCGTCAGTTTCAAGGATGCAAGATTGAGGCCTCATTTAGACATTCTTTGCAATTTGAAAATCCACTTTCGCGAGCAGTTTATAATGTAAGATAGATCTGAATTTGATGTGTGATGAAATGTTTGAGCTTTTTCTGTCTCAATTTTGTCCACCATGAAGACTCGAAGAGCGCTGGAGGGCAGAGAAAGACCATCTGCTCGAGTGAGTAGTGAGGTGATATTGTTGAGGGGTTTTGTTGGGCTCCTATCTTTTTTTTTCTCCACATGGTGTGTGGCTGTTTGTGTGATCCAGGTTTTTTGGTAATTCCTCATTCTTTACACCATTTTGCTGAAATTTCCTAGATTGAAGATGCTTTGTTTTTGTCTTTTCCTCCATTGCTCTCTTCTGGCCCCCTTTGTCAACTATTGTTGAGTTTTTTTTCTTTTTTTTTTTTCTTGGTGGCTGCATTGGAACTGATGACATGCACTGGAGGATGAACTTGAAATTGTGAACTGTGAAAATCCTTTTTACTTTTTTTTTTTTCTTTTTTTTCTTTTTCTTTTTTTTTATGTGCTTCGAGTTTTTCCGAGTTTAGAGGTTTAGTAGTTTAGATCTTCTTCAGTTTTGTTTCATTGGTCTACAGGCTGTTTTTGTGCCATTAGTACCAGCGTTTTTTTTTCGTTTTTATGACTATTAGACCTGTAATGATAGTTTGATATGTTCTTGATTAGAGATCCCCCTTGTGTTGATCTTTTCATTCAGGGTTGCTTTGGCTTTTGCGCGGGTTGTTTTTCCATATGACTTTAAAGATTTTTTTCCAAGTCTGGGAAAAACCTCATTGGGTATTTTAATTTGGATCACATTGAATCTGTATCTTAATTTGGTAGAATGAACATTTTTATTATATTAATTTTTCCCAATCCATGCGCAGAGGAGGTCTTTCCATCTCTGATGTCTTCTTCAATCTCCCTCTTCAGGGGTTTAAAATTTTTGTGTTTTTTTTTTTTAAAGAGATCTTTGATGTCTTTGATTAGGTTTATTCCCAGGTATTTCATTGTTTTTGATAGCTATTGTGAGTGGGACGTTCTCTTATATTCCTTTTCAGTTGCTTGTTTTGGTAAAGCAAGGCTACGAATCTTTTAGTTTAATTTTGTATCCCAACACTTTACTGAAAGTCTTGATCATTTCTAGGAGTTTTATGGTGGGGTTTTAGCACCTTAGGTAAACTTTCATACTGTCTGCAAAAAGAGATAGCCTTGACTTCTCTTTTCCAGTTAATACTTCTTTAATTTCTCTTCTTGTTTATTAGACTGCAAGCATTTCAAGCAGTATATTGAAGAAGAATGGCGATAATGCACAGCCTTGCTGTCTTCCTGCCTTTACAGGGGACCTCCTTCTATTTTTTTTCTCCATTTAGATGATGTTGGCTGTGGGTTTCTTGTATATGGGCTTTGATTACATTGAGAATGATCACTCAGTCCAATTCCTCTAAGACTTTGAAGCATGAAGGGATTGCTGGATTTAGTCAAAGATTTTTCTGCATCAAATTGAGATGGTTAGTGCAGTTATATTATTTTTCAAGTCCCATGGGTTATGGTGTATTAGTATCTTGATATTTTGATTTTCTTTCCATTGTTGAACCATCCCTGATTTCTCTGGTTGACGTATCATACTTCGGTCTATAGGAGATGTGGATGTATCTTTTAATGTACTGGTCGTGGTGGATCGCACGTTTGTAAGTAGATGTCAAGAATTATTTAGTCTGTGTTCATTAATGAGGATGTATCTGTAGTTTCTTGCTTTTTTTTGGTGGTAGGGTCTTTGTCTGGTTTGTGGTATTAGATGATGGCTGGCTTCATAGACAAGAATTGGAGATTTTCCTTCTGCTGTTCTTCTGTATCAATTTGAGACGGGTAATGGGCTAGCAAGCTCTTCTTTAAATGTTTTATCAGGAATTATTGCTACGTGTAACGGTCCATTTCTGGACCTGGGATTTTTTTTTAGAGGAGGGTTTTTTTAATTTTTTTTATTAATTTTATATTAGGTTTCTGTTATGTGTATGTAATGTTCCTTGTCCTGCACTGCAAGTTTGTGCACTCGGTGTCTGCACATGCCAGCAGAGGTTCTGAAGAGGGTGTCGATGTCCCTGGAAACACTTGGCGAGTTCTCCTAAGGAATTGGAGTTTCAAGTGACGGGGTCTGCGGGGGCCAGTCCATGTGGGATTGGGCTGACGGGAATCGAATTCCTCGATGGTCCTCTGCGAGAGGCGGTGTTCCGGTGGGCTGGCTCTTAATCTGCCATAGGCCATTCTCCAGCACCCTGGAGAGGTTTTTTTTTTTTTTGGTTCTTGCTACATTACATCTTTCTTCTGCTCAATATTTGGGTCTGTTTACATCTGTCTTAATTGCTCTTCGTTGGTTATATGGTCTTTGTTGGTCCCAGGATTTCAAAATATTCAGCCATGGTTCTGTTTCGGTTTTCACAGTTTAATAAGAGTAGAAGGTTTTTGAATTAGGTAGCTTGCCCGGTCTTGATTGTCTGGAATTGTTTTCATTGTCTGTTGTATGTTTCCCCTTCGTGCACCAAATTCCTTTGATTTGGTTGAGGGTTGGGCTCTTTCTTTTGGTTACTGGGCTTGAGGTCTATTTTGTTTACCTTTCAAAGAACCAACTTTTGGATCATGATTCTTTGTGTTGTTTTCTTGTTTCTAATTTCATTGAAATATTTCTTTATCCTTCATACAACTAACTTTAAAAAAATGAAAAATAGCTGGGCATGTGTTGCATCATTGCCTTAATCTCAGACAATTGGTGGCAGGGAAGGTGGATGTCTGTGGAGTTTAGGGCCCATCCTTGTCTACATCGTGAGTTCCATGACAGCTGGAAGCTACAGGGAGACCTGTTCAAAGAGGCAACAAAAAAAAAAAAAAAAAAAAAGTAAAACTAGCTTTCTCATTGAACCAGTGTTCTTGTCATTGATTTATAACCCCTCTCCCCCCCAAAAAGTGACTGTCTTTCCTGGAAAAAAAGACTATAAAGTCTTTCCTACCACATTTTAAGAGATAAACCAGACAGAGTATGGCTTCTCAGGGCATAAATAAGAGGAATAGTCAGATGATAGGTGTCAGGACAGATTAGCTATCATCAGTAGCCAGTATCTGAATTCAGGTTGATATCCCTGAAGCTACTCCAGTTTTGGTGTTAATTCTGTGCCATTGAGCAAATCTGATCACTTCTAAATGCTTTTGTTTCCTCAATCTCAAAATGAGGCATCTCTAGGCCCTCTTCCAGCTCCAAAGTCCCATGGACCCTTAAAAACAAACATAGAGCAATGGGGGCCAGATGATCTAGCTTTCAGATCCCAATGCCTAGATCTGAAAAGTGAAGTGTTTGTCAGAACTTGAGAAGTATAAATTAAGATAGAGGGAAGATATTGGTTCAAACAAAACACTGTGCAACTGGCAAGGGAGATATTTCATCATGACATTTCTCCTAGAGTTGCCATTTATATTTCTTACTGTTATTATAGAACAGAAGGATCTCCTGTGGTCCACCATAGATGAATAAGCCAGTAAAAGAAAATTACCACAGGGTGATGTCCACGAGAGCAGTATCATGTATTCTTAGTGTAACTGAAGGCTGATTCAATCTCAGTTGGGAGACAAACTGTGACCAGTGAGGGGCATCCCATCAAGCAAAGAAAAGCCAGGAAAGATAATTTTCAGAAAAACACATAGCAAATGTTGCAGGTCTTTCCCTAGACCAGAAGATAGGAAGGAGGCTTGAAGAATTTTAAATACAGCAATTGCATGACTTCATGAACTTTTCTTAAGTCTTGAGGCAATGGCCGTTTGGCTCCTTTTGTTTCCATTTTTCTTCCTCTCCAAGAGTGGAATGACATCTCTGTGAACAGGATTGTTCTACCTTCTCAAACAATATTTTGCCATTTTCAGTTGATTATTCATGAGCTCTTTCTTCTGTGGGAGAAAAACAAATATGCAATATTTGTTTCTATAGCATCAAATCATTAGACTTTGTTTTATTTCTAGAGGCTAGAACTTTGAGGTAGAGTTGATGAGACCTTAGTGATTTTCTGATTGAGAATGTTGGTTTCCTGCAGCTTTCTTAAACAGTCCACGCCCATTTGCAGCGCTGATACCACTAAGCAATTCCATAATTAATTCCAATTAAATGCTTATTCCTCGACAGTTCCACTAACATGGGTGTGTAACTTCATGTGACAACCATATCAGATATTTGACATAGCATTAACATCTAGGAAGAACAATGAAAAACAAGGATGACTTTTTTTAAGGTCAACGTTTTACTAAGATATTTTCAAGTCTACTTTACTACTTACATCAAAGTAACCTACAGCTTCAGGAGAATTAAATTAGATAACAATGTTGATTATATGTTATAAATAAATTAGTGATTTTGTATTGGGCTGCACGCATAGCTATCCTTAGCCACACATGGCCTGTGTAGGGTGTTGGTTTGTACTTACATATTTAATGCTTGGGCCTTTGAAGGACCTTTCATATTGAAAGGACACGAGAGACAGCCTTGTTCCTTTTCCTGGGAACATACTAAATTGTATTTCCTGAGATTCTCTGGAAAACTTAAAACAACAGATTTTCTTACCTCCATTCAAAATTGATTTTTTTTTTTTTTTGCTAACATGCATATCCTGGTGTCTAAGACAGCAGCTGCTAGTGTGTATCTCCTGACAGTTTAATTGCTGACCCTATTCTCCTTGGAGTGACTCTCCTTCCTTGGGCGCACTCAGTCCATTTGCACCACTGCACATGCCCCCGGATTCTGCTCTTCATTATCTCTGCCATGCTGCAGACCCCAGAGCAACAGCAGTGGAATAAACAGAAGGTTGCCTGGCATCTGGTAGAAGCAGAAGCTGATCAAGCGTTCCTAATGGAAACTGAGTTGGGATGGATCAACCCTCCAATCTCTTACAGACCAAATCAAGCAAGCACATAGTACTTTCTGTTGAAGCAGAAAAGTCTGAAGAAAGGGGGAAAAAGTCTGAAGAAAGGGGAAAGGAAAAGTCTGAAGAAAGCAGAAAAGTCTGAAGAAAGGGGAGTAGGCATTTTAGTTTTCATGCAATATTTTATGGTCAAAATTATTCATTTTTCTACAAAGTGTCTCACATACTGTGCTGTGGCCCCTAAAAAATACTTTGCTTAATGTGGCTAAATGTTCAGGTTTTGCCAATATTAAGATTAAGCTAGCCCAAATAAGTAATCTGACATCAACAGAAACTGATATCCAGCATGACTAAGACTCCTGAGTAGGGAAAGAACATTCAGTTTACCTCTCACCTAGTACTAGGCTCAACTCCAGCACTTCCCTGCCTGATGTTGTATATAATGGGGTGGTTGAGCCAAAGTTTCTTGAATCAGGACTCTGGCTCAAGTCCTGGCTCTGTTTAATGAATTTGGGCAAGTGATTTAACCTCTGTTTCAGTGGCCTCCTCTGTAAAGTGGAAGAACCATACCATCTACTTAACAATTCTTATTGTTATAAAATGTCATACTAATTAATATTTCGTTAATTAATATTACTTTACTAATCAACAAATACTGACAATTTAGAATGTTACAGGCATTCTTTGAAATTAGTAGAAGACAAAGAAGCAGATCTTCCACCAAACTCTTTGCTGTCGTGATTCAGAGTCTGTGTTCTTATACATTTCACGTTGGTCTTGGTTTTACCACATGGTTTCTCCCTTTCTTGCATATCTTCAGCCTTTTAATCTGGCACTGGTTCTAATACTTTAGTTTGGTCTTTTCTGATTGAGCAAATATACTTCCTCCAGCTGTTCTCAATATGGTAGATGATTTCCAGCTGCACCATTGGGGCCACCCCGGAGCAAAGGAAGGGCTGAGCCAGGTGCTGTTCCTGGCAGTCTGCACATTCTACCTGCTGCATTGTGGACCGTCCACTTCTGCTCTCAATTAGCATTCTCACCATATACCTTTAATAGACTTTAGTTCAGGTCTATGCTCTGCTTCTTTCAGCTCCTATTTTTTTTTAATTTGCATACAGTACTGTTGCTGGGACTTTGCTAAGAACAGATCCTAGCTGTCCTAAACAGACTTAACCCAGACCCTAGTCTAGCAGGTTTGCTGTAAATGCTTTGTTTTAGTAATCCTAAATTCTGAAACTCAAAGATGGGCTAACTGGGGCTGTTGAGATGGCTCAGCCATTAAGAGCACCGACTGCCTGCTCTTGCAGAGGACCCGGGTTCGATTCCCAGCACCCACATGGCAGCTAAGAACCGTCTTTAACTCTAGTTCCAGGGGAATCTGACACCCTCTTCTGATCTCCGCAGCACTGGACAACACGGGTGCACCAACCTACATGCAGACAGTACATTCATACACATAAAATTATAATAAACTAAAAAAATATTTAAAAAGATGGGCTAACTACTAATAAGTAAAGGAATAAAATTAACCTCCTGAATAGTGCTGAATCCAGGATCCTCTTGGTGGTAAGTAAAATCATGATTTCATATGACATATAAGTCACAGATATATAATATTGTGCTTTTTTTGTCAATGAGAATTTTTATTTATTCTTATAGAAGAAATTATTTTAGACTTCCATGGACTTTTCTTTATTTACTATACTATTTTTATTTATTCTTTGAGAATTTTATACATGTATATAATATGCTTCAATTATATTTACCCCCCAACTCCCTTCTTCCAGATCTGTCCCCCACATTCCCCTCCCAAATTCACGTCCTCTTTTTTTGTAGTTCAGTGAGTCCAATTAGTTGTCCACATACACATTTGTGTGGCCTGTACACTCACATGGTCAACCTACCAGGTCCACATTCAAAAAGAAAGCTGCGGGGCTGGAGAGATGGCCTAGCGGTTAAGAGCGCCAACTGCTCTTACAGAGGACCTGGGTTCGATCCCCAGTACCCACATGGCGGCCGAGAACCGTCTGAAACTCCAATTCCAGGAGAACTCCAGTTCCAGGGGAATCCGACACCCTCTTCTGACCTCCGCGGCATTGCACGACACGGGTGCACAAACCTGCATGCAGACAGTACATTCATACGAAAAAAAAAAAGAAAGCTGCATTCCCCCCAACCCCCGAGCAGCTATCAGTGCTCCATAGCTGCTCAGTCAGGAGTGGAGACAAGAGTCCCCTCCATCCATGCTGGAATGTTCACTGATTTGATCTTGTGCTTGTCTTCTACAGGAGCCATAGCTATTTTGAGATCATGACTGCAATGGCCCTGTTGTGTCCAGAGGACAATGTTTCCACCCAGAGACAGAGAGCTGGCCTCTGGCTGTTACAGTCTTTCTGCCCATCCTCTGTGATGTTCCCTGAGCTTTGGGGGAAAGGTGTGTGATGTAGATGTCTCATTTATGGCTGAGACATTTGTTTTCTGCACTTTGACCAGCTGTCTCTGTTTTAACCACCATCCACTTCGCATAGATACATCTCTGATGAGACTGAGAGCTACACTAATCTATGGGTGGAGATTAGAGTATAGAGGTATGTATTTAGAAGACAGTTTAATACTATGTTCATTTAGCAAAATCAAAGTAAGTTCCCTCCTAGACCTACGAACTCCTTAACCATGGATTCCTGGCCAGATTTCTAATACTAGGCATGCATTTCCTCCTGCTGAGCTGGCCCTAAACCCAATCAGAAAGCAGTTGACCACCCCCCATAACATCCATGCAACTACTGCCAGGCAAGTGGGTATTATAGCTTGTAGGTTCACAGCTGGTTAAGGCTGCTGTGGCTCCTTGCCCCTAGCTGCAGCCTGCATAGCAACTTCCAGTAATATGGAAGTTAACCAGCAGGGAAGAAGCTTCTAGTACAGTACAAGTTTGTTTTCTCCAAGTCCTGTGACCAAAGTGTGGGTCCATAGACTATTATTTCATTATTGACCATAAACAGTAACTGACTACTATGTATTTCAAGACTTTATTCTTTACTATTCACATTTACATACATACAAAACCATTTAAAAGTCAACATACTTGGTTGGCTTGGAATAGCTGTGGATTCATAACTTAGTGGAGACTTCATCTGCTTAAAGCTTGCTTTTCAATGTTCTTAGAGCTCATAGTAACAACTTTTCTTTCTTGTTACAAGGAATTGAACCTAAGGCATCACATTAGGGAAGTATATTACCATTGAACTATATAGCTGGCTTTTTATTTTTTATTTTATTTTTTCGGTCTTTTTTTGAGACAGGGATTTCCTTTAGTCCCAGCTGGACTGGAGCTCGATATATAGACCAGGCTGGCCTTGCACTCACAGAGATCTGGTCTACATAGTGAGCTCCAGGCCAATTGCAGCTACAGGGAGACCCTGTCTGGAAAAGATAAATAAATAAATAAATACATAAATACATAAATAAATAAATATTTGTTGTGGTTGTTTTGAGGAAGAGTTTTTACTAACAAAAATAAAATGTGTTGGGTATGGGCACAGCACAGTGCTCTGGTAAGGCAGAACTGCATTGGGGCTTTGGGGCCCCAGACCCACCCCCAGAACCTTCCAGCTTGGGTTCCAGAGAGCACCACAGCCTGAGTGCACCTAGACAGGGGTGCAGCAGGTTAACAGAGTACTGGTGGGAGGGACAAAGGAGCACCCCCCTTCCCCACTCCAGCTCAAGCTGGTGGGGCTGTGCTGCAGACTATCTAGCAGGCACAGTGTGAGTGAAACTAGTCTGCGCAGCCAATGTTGAAGCACTGAATCCAAAACCACAAAGAAACCAATAAACAAACAAACAAAAAACAAATCCACATGCCAAAGACACAACAAAAAACAACATGAGAAAAGCTCATAATAAATCCATATTGAACTCTATCAGTCTGACAGAAGATTCCTACAATGAGATCTCCCTGGAGGGAAACCAAGACACAGACCCTAGAAGAAGAATTGTAGACACATTCGAAGAAAGCAAAGAATATAAAAATATAAAGAACAAATCAGACACAACTAAGGGGAGAAAATGAAAAACTCAGGAAGGAAAGAATGCTAAACACTAGAAAGAACTAGGGAGAGAGAATGACAAGCTCCAAAGAAAACTAGAAGAAGAGAAACAAAATCTGGAAAGAACTAGAGGAAGAGAAACACAGTCTCCAAAAAGAACTAGAAGGAGTGAAGGACAAACTGGAAGGAAGTGGAAACACTGAAAAGATCCCAGGCTGAAATGAAAAAAGAAAGAGATCAGCAAAGCAAGGGGCAACAAGTAGAGAATGACAAGCTCCAAAAGGAAATGGAAATAGTAAAGAAATCACAGGAAGAAAAAGGAAATGGACATCCAATCAACCAGAAAGGATGGGAGAAAGCCTCAGAAGCAGAATGGATGAAGTAGAAAATAGACCATCAGACCTGCAGGATAACATGGATCATCTAAAATGCTCAAGTTAAGACTATAACAAATTTTTTAAAACCCACAAGGGTGGACTAACCTGGAAATGTGGGATACTATGAAAAGACCAAATCTCCACATCATAGAGATTGAAGAAGGAGAAGAATCCCAAGACAATGGTATTGATCAGTTCTTCAACAGGATAATAGAAGAAAAATTTCCCAAACTGAAAAAAGACAAACCCATACAAATACAAGAAGCACATAGAACACCAAATGGACAAGACCAGAAAAGAAACTCCCCAGCCCACTATGGGTGGTGCCACACCTGGGCAGATTGTTGTGTATGGTATAAGAAAGCAGGTTGGGCATGGGCCAGGGGAGCAAGCCAGTAAGAAGCATTCCTCCATACCCTGTGTCTTAGCTCCTGCTTCCAGGTTCCTGCTCTGAGTTCCTATGGTGGGCTCCCTCAGTGATAAACTGTGACCCAGGAAATGTGAGCCAAATAAACCCCTTTCTCCACAAGTTGGTTTTGGTCAGTGTGTTTTGTCAAAGCAATTGAAGACAAACTAGAACAGAAATTGGTACCAGGAGTGGGGTATTGCTGTGACAGACCTGACCATGGTGTTTTGGGGGAGGATTGTGGAAGTGGTTGGAATGTCAATCTAGAAAAATCATTGAATTCCTAAAGTTCATTGCTGTGGAATTTGTAACAGTTATGCTGAAGGAGATGTGGACAATGGAGGCCTGGCTTGTGAACCTTCAAGGGGAAGTAGAGACCACCAGGGCTGTTTGCATGATATTTTGGAATTAAGAATCTCTGGGTTCTGGTCAGCTGGGGCTGAAGAATCAACTGGAAGTCACAAGAGAACAGAACCTGAAGTGAAACTTTTGTTTAACTGGGACAAGTGATGCTGGTTAGCTGGGACTGAAAAAATCAGCTGTAAGTGACAAGAGACCAGCATCATTGTGGTGAAATCTTCTGGGAAGAATTTCTTCAGGGTCAGCACACAGAAGCTATGTTCCAGAAGAGGCCTGAGCCTCCATGTCAAGCCAGAAGCAAGACTTAGTAATGTGTAAGAGTCTCCTATATGGTTCTGGTATTGAAATGTGAAGGGGTCACAGAGAGCAGCAGAGGCTTTACATTATGAAAGGTCAGAAGCAACCTCAGGGACTGGAGAGATGGCCTAGCAGTTAAGAGCACCGACTGTTCTTACAGAGGAACTGGGTTCGATCCCCAGCACCCACATGGCAGCCGAGAACTGTCTGAAACTCCAATTCCAGGAGAACTCCAGTTCCAAGGGAATCCGAGACCATCTTCTGACCTCCATGGCAGTGCACGACATGGGCGCACAGACCTGCATGCAGACAGTACATTCCTGTACATACAGAAATAAATAAAATTAAAAAAAAAAAAGAAGCAACCTCAGTTTCAGTGGTGACCCCAGTTTTTTGGAGATGTCAGGACCTTGGGACGACCACAAAGAGCAGCAGGTGTGGAATGGAGTTGGTCTGGGCTTGTGAGATGAGCTGTGTCTGCCACGGATGACAGAGTCAGAGAAGGGGAGCTGCAGAAACCCTTTGGAGCTCAGAAGATAGTAAGTGAATCCCAGGTGTCCAACCTTGAGCTACTTTGCTGGACTTAGGTTTTGCTTAGGTGTGTCTGATTCTTCCCTTTGAAATAAGACAGTGCTTGTTTTGGATTTTACAGCAGCCCACAGTTAAGAGACTTTTAACAGTCTGAACTTTTAAGTGTTTGGACATTTTAAGGACTGTGGGGCTTTAAAGGTTGTACTATCTTAGGTCATGATTAATGTTAACATCATACCTTGTGGACAAGAACTGGAAAGGTGATGGTTTAATAGTGATGTGTTTTGTGTGTCAAATTGACAAGGGTTCAATTGTGCTAGATAGCTTTAGTGTCAACTTGACACACCTGGGTTGAGGGAGCCCAACTGAGGAATTGGCTCCATTGGACTGGCCTGTGGCCACCTCTGTGGAGTATTGTCTTGATTCTTGAGCAATGTGGGAGGGCCCAGCTCACTATGGGTGATGCCACACCTTGGCAGGTTGTTGTGTACAGTATAAAAAAGCAGGCTGGGCGTGAGGCAGGAGAGCAAGAAACTCCCCGTGCCATATCATAGTTAAAATGCTAGATGTTGAAAACAAAGACAAAATACTGAAAACCACGAGAAAAAAAGAACAAATTACATATAAGGGGAAACCCATCAGAATTACAGCTGACTTCTCAGTGCAAACAATGAAAGCCAGAAGAATGTGGACCAAAGTTTTCCCAGTGCTAAATGACTTCAGATGCCAACCCAGATTACTATACCCAACAAAAATGTCAATTATAGTTGAAGGAGAAAGAAAAACATTTCACGTCATAAACAAGATGAAAGAATACATGTAAAAAAAAACAAAAAGAAAGAATACATGTTAAAAGTACACAATACTTCAGAAAATACTTGAAGCAATTCAAAGAACAGAGGAAATGAGAAACTATCCCCAAGCAGCTAGAGAGAGAAATTAATAAAAGCATAATAGCATAAATACAAACCTAGACCAAGAATGCAAGCCAAGAATAAGTTGAAAGGAAGCAACACAAATATCTCAATGATGACCTTAAATATTAATGGTCTAAACTCCCAAATCAAAAGACATAGACTGGGAGAATGGATTAGGAAACAAAATCCATCTATATGCTGCTTACAAGAAACCCATCTTGGCCTCAAGGATAGACATCAACTCAAAGTGAAAGTATGGAAAAAATATTCCAAGCAAATGGTACCAAAAAAGCAAACAGGAGTTGCTATTCTAATATCAGACCAAATAGACCTCAGAGTCAAGTCAATCAAAAGAGACAAAGAGGGCCATTACCTCCTTATCAAAGGAACAATTAACCAGGAAGACATCACAATCCTAAATGTTTATGCACCAAACTCAGGTGTACTGAACTACATTAACACAATTCTGCAGGCCCTCAAGACACAGTTTAATCCCAGCACACTAATAGTGGGAGACTTCAATACCCCACTGAGCCCCTTGGATAGATCAACTGGACAAAAAATAAACAGAGCGACATTGGAACTGAACAATACAATACAACAAATGGACCTCACTGACATTGTTCTAGTTTGTCTTCAATTGTTGTGACAAAACACACTGACCAAAACCAACTTGGGGAGGAAAGGGTTTATTTGGCTTACATTTCCTGGGTCACAGTACATCACTGAGGGAGCCCACCATAAGAATTCAGGGCAGGAACCTGGAAGCAGGAGCTAAGGCACAGGCCATGGAGGAATGCTTTACTGGCTTGCTCTCCTGTCTCACACCCAGCCTGCTTTTTTATACTGTACACAACAACCTGCCGAGGTGTGGCATCACCCATAGTGAGCTGGGCCCTCCCACATTGCTCAAGAATCAAGACAATACTCCACAGAAGTGGCCACAGGCCAGTCCAATGGAGCCAATTCCTCAGTTGGGCTCCCTCAACCCAGGTGTGTCAAGTTGACACTAAAGCTATCTTGGACAATTGAACCCTTGTCAATTTGACACACAAAACACATCACTATTAAACCATCACCTTTCCAGTTCTTGTCCACAAGGTATGATGTTAACATTAATCATGACCTAAGATAGTACAACCTTTTTTTTTTTTATTTTTAAGGGATTCTACAATATAATGACACAGTTGTTTGCGGATTACATTGATGTTACTCAGTATGTCATACAATTAGGTAATTGGTGCATATTGCAAGTATCTATGTCCAAATTTTGAACAAGCCAAGGTTCCCATAGTCCAGTTGGAGAAGCTTGTATGCACAGGCATGTTGATCAGTTAGGAGTCCAGACTATATTCCTGTAGTCTCACGATTCACCCCTATCTCTCTGCAGCCCTTACAATCTACCATGCCTCCTCTTCCGCAGTTTGTTCCCTGGGCTTTGGGAAAGGGGCACAAGTGGGTGAGAAGAAAACAGTCTAATTTCTTTGGAGTTGTCATTTTGGACTCCAGTCTGTTCAGGTTGTTTCCCTTCAT